>JAJOZX010000539.1:647500-1095000 GCA_023014485.1 Bathynomus jamesi
TGTGCAAAATAAAAAGAAATACACACCGTAGTACAAAACAAATGCTATAAAAACACACAAGTCACCACAACCTGTCACTTGCTCATCAGCAGAGAGCTTCAACAACCGTTCTGTTTGACTGTCACGTAGCGACTAACCGTTGGGCCGTTGCCCGTTACTATGCTCTTGACTCAGTGTTGCCAACTCGGGATAAATTTTATTTATCAAAATTGTTCGAATTTGTATATAGTTGGCAAAAAAAATTGCTTTAACCTTGAAAAGCAAGTTTCATATTACTGGCATTAAGCCGATTAAAACCAAAATCTGGACGTGGTAGAAAATTTTACTAAAAGTGATTTGCATTTTACACAAAATCTAGACGTGATAGAAAAAATCTAATTACAGATTTGAAATCAGCATACCGAAATTAGCTAGGAGCACCTATTTGGTCTTCTGTAACAAAACTATGTTGCCTAGTTTTATCAGTTAACATGCTAAAAAGTTTAAAATACTCACAAACTGGTATGGAAGTGGTGTTAACAAACTTTCCACTGTGAAGGTTGCATGGAGAATGAGGTCTACGATTAGAGTATAGACTTAAATAGCTGCATCTCACTGTGTTGCAATGCATAGATAGTTGCCGTATTTCGCCATAATTTCAATTCGTTGTGTATTTCATTATGTAATTTGGCTAATGCATACCAGCAGATTTCATAGTTTGTTAATGAGAAAAACAAAGCTTTTTATATTGTCCTTGTACCTTTGCAACGATAAAAATTAAGGGATCTTCCTAAGTCAATAAAATATAACCAGCAACTTATATTTCAGACGTATTGAAACGTATTATAACGTATTATAATGTAATATAACATTGAAATTTCGCAATCCCTGCCTATTTGTATAATCCTGGAAAGTTGCTCAAAATGGGGATTAGTAAACTAATGAAAATAAATTAATATTAACCAGTGAAACTAATTGCTTACAAGTTATGTTTTAAAATTATAGAATGATCCTAAACAAATATATTTAATTTGTGGCTATCCCTCTCATTAAGCAAAATTCCGTTTTCTCTATTGTATTGTGTGTAGAAAACGACTTTTGCAGCATTTGGTGTAACACTATTATAAAATGAGACTGATGATCCTATAATCATTGATCACTTTTCAATCTTGCATGTTTCAATAATTTTAAAATAAACGTGTACTTATAGAGATATTATATTTCGTATTTTCGTCTACACATTCTGAATTATAAAAATGCTTCTGTTTTAAATTCACGTATAATGAAATTCGTGTTATAAATGAATGAAAAATTAAACTAGGTATTCGTCAAAAATAATGGATTAACGGCAGTAGGAATAAATCAACGATTTTCATTTCGAATAAAAATTTAAAATATATCCTCCAATGCTACATGCTAAAGCGCTTTGAAATTAAATTTACATTTGAAGCATTATAAAAGGAGGCATGTTTGCAGCTATCTCTGAATGTGGATGCATAATAATGACTGGAGATGGTTTTTGTTCGAAATAATTTATCACATGTATAGTAATTTTTGCACGCTGGTTCCGAAAATAATATTAGTTTTCGACATTACGTACACAATTTCACAAAATGTCATATTTCATATTACACATGTAAGTAGTTTTCATTAAAACTGAGTCAATTTAGTTTTAATTAAAAACTAACGATATCATTGAAAGTGAGACGTCAGCATGACAACTGCTTACTGCTGGATGTTGAAATGGGTGCTACATAATTATTACATAAAAGAAAAGGAGTAGCGCGTAAGTCCACAAGAAAACTCAGGCTAAATAAGAGATGGTAGTTGGCTTAAATAGCATTCTTTCTTTTTAAAGTTGTTTGCACTTGGAATTAGCATAGCAAAACGAAATAGATACCTAATGTAAATTGAAATAAATAATATTTATTTATGCAGCTGCGTTTCCCTTCCAGTTTGTAGAAAGTCCTTACGTGATAGGAAAATGAATGCCTTATTCGAAATCGGAGTATTTGATTTATATAAAATCAACTATCAGTAAGAAAACATCACCTAAAATTTCTTATTCGTAGGCTGTGTAGTTTATAGCCAAAAGTTGGTAACAATAATAATTAAATTTCTCGTTACAGTTAAATTACTAGAAAAAATTATATACGTTTAATTTGATTATTATTAATTAACTAGCCTGGAAAATCTGGCAAGAATGTGAACTGAGATGCCGATTATAATCAACGTACTTAAGAAAGAAATATGCAACTATTGTACATTAAATCAGTAAAATTTATCAATATATATATTTACAACATTCACTCGTTTCACGTGATTAATTGCGAAATTCATATATATATATATATATATATTATATATATATATATACATATTTGCAACATTCACTCGTTTCACGTGTTTAATTGTGAAATTCATATATATATTATATATATAATATATATATATATATATAATGACGATAGACAAATAATGTTTAAGATGGTAATTGAAGCTAAATAATAATAGGTCTGCCAGTTAAACACTTAATTGTAAGTTTAACTGCATAATGTAGTTTAATAATATTTGTCATATGGACTATAGTCTGCCAATAAGCCTTTTCAATTCATTCCATTTCGCTTCATTTCATATTAGTGTAGAATAAACGAACTTTAATTAGAAAAGCAAAAGTTACCCCTATAATTGAAAATAAAATGTTTTATTTTAATTTTATTTAATATTTTTATTTAATTTCATATAATACAAATATTAAACGAAGAAATTGTTAATGATTTAAAACGTGATTAATCTGAGTTTGTGTTTTGTGATGTTCGCAATTGCTAACATACGAAATCAGTAATACATTTGAAGAGATAATATTGTATTGGATCATAATAATATATACCTCTTGTAGGTTTTGAGGTCGATGCATAATCTTGTGACGTCTATTAAACCCTTTTTCAGATATTTATTTTAAGTTTTTATTGCTATTGTCAGAATGTTTGCTCCCCCTGCAGCTAAAACTAACGGGGACCGCGAACACGACGAGCGAGCGCACCGGAACAAAAAGTACTTGAGTGTTTGTTTGTCTCATAAAAGACTATGAAGGGTTTTTTTTTTTTAAGGAAGGCAAAGATGAATCTTTTTTTTTTTAATTTAATTTTTTTAATTTATTTTTAATTCCCCCCAAGGAGGAGGGGGGCCCCGCAAGGGGCCCTCGAGGGGCAAATGCCCTTTACTAAGGACGGTGAGACCCCATAAATGGGTTAGGAACTTAAGAAAGGGGGGGGCCATTATAACGGAGGCGAAGGCCTCCAGGGGCAGGATTTCAGAGCACCCCAACTTCCTCTTCCGAAATGCGGCTATACTACTGCCAATACTTGGAATAGATCAGCGATGTAAACAAGCATACTCTTTCCAGCTTTTTCATTGTAACATTATCATATCCAACTTGGTCTGAAAATGCTAACATCTTATTCGTATACAATATGACAGCCATCCATCTGGCGTGATGGAGAGCTCCTGGCTTGATCCAGTGTATTCCTCTGGTAGGAATAGTTGTTTCAGCTACCTCTTTGTAATCATCCTTGGGAAGGCTCTGGTTATCTTTGAGCAAATCTGTCATAAAATCTATGACGCATATTTTTAGGTCCTTGAGATGTCTGTCATTGATAGATAGCTGTTTGAAGGGTTGCTTAGTATTTAGCTTCTGCCATATAACATCTCTGAAGGTCTTGAAAGATTCGTTTTCGGGTGAAGTAGATTTTCCAAATACCTTTAGATACACTGCTGACAAAACTCGTTCTGCTATATGGTGGCGACAAGCGAGCCATAATAATTTTTTTACAAAGAGGTCTTCCAGTACTTTACAAGCCCCTTTTATCCAGCCAGTATTGGATGAAGTAGTATCGAATACCATTCCGTAAACCTTATCCTGTAATTTCCATTCTTGGATTGTGCTAAAAACAGTACAAGCTTGTGTCGATCCAGTTGAGACACCGATATCGGGTATCGAGAGAAGTTTCTCAACATTCTCTCCCGATATAAGTATTGCCAATCGATCCTGCTTTTCTCCTGAAACACTCAGTATCATTTTGCTGTCCCAGTGGACTACACAATATTGGGGTGGGTTGAAAGACTCTTTAATAGTGTCAGCAGTAGCTTTCCTCAACTTCTTCGCAGCTCACGCAGAAGTACTTTTCGATAATGACATCTCTTTTAAATCTAGCCCACATTCAGCTGCTACCACAGATGAAAATGTCGAGCGTTGTCCAAATGATAGTCCTAAACGATCAGCTGTATTAGATATTAATGTTGACTGTAGTAACTTAGGACGTTTTGATGGGCCTGGGCTCGGAGTAAAATCATCTTCACCATTACTTGAGTCCACTAACTCGCCTTCAGATGATTCAAGTTTGTGTGTCTCTTCTTCTAATGCCTTTCGCTCTTTTTCTTTCAATTTTCTTCGTTCTTCACCTTCTATTCTAGCAGTCTTTTTGATCAGTTTGGCTACATAAGCTTTATCGATCGGACCCAGAGAATATATTCTAGCTCTTCGCTGATCTTCCAAAAAGCGAAGATCCTCATTCTTCTGTTGTATAGTTCTCAATGCATCATTTTGGATCTCATTACATACATTTTCAGTTGATATATCAAATAAGTTATCTAAACGAGACAGAAAAGATGTTTTTTGGGTTTCATAACATTTCTTCTTTATATTTTTACCCAACTTCTCATGCTCTTTTATCAAATCCCACATTTTTTGGGTCCTTTTTGTTTTCTAACGGATTTTGATGGTATGCCAGCCATAATCCACACCTTTTCTACCTTATCTAATACTCTCAAAATATTTTCTTCCTTTGACACATTGTCGCTTTTCATTCGATCCCTTCTCAAGAAGAAAAAGTGACTGAGAACTTCACTATTCGTTGGAAGCATGCTTTCTTCTCTTGCGCATAGGTCTTCCACTAACTTTCCCAATAAAGAATCATATTTTCTTAGGTCTGTTCTTAATATTGGCTTACTATTAGCCATGACTATTGACTAATTTTAATAAACTATGAAATTAAGCAAATCTATAACAGAATTCTGAAAGAAAAGCAAATTTATCATACATTTGGTTATATTTGCATACTTTTTGTAGATAAAACCTGGAAATACGATGATTAGTAAGGAAACTATGACCAAAAATAACCACAAATCACCATTTTTTGTGTGAATAGGGGCTTATTTTTCAAATGGGGGGCGGGGAACCTAAATATTACCCAATTGTCTTTTTTTTTATTTATTTATAGTTTTTGGTCAATTTGTCACAATATAAGAGGTAAGCACCATAACTTTTCAAAAAAAGTCCAAACGTGGCACACCCTAATATATATATATATTACTCTGCAAATTTCTGAGCCCACCCAACACTTCATTCTACAGATAGCGAGTATTAATTCAGTAAAATAATTTACAATTATCACTGTTGCAGTAAAAAAAAGTTAATAAAAGAAAGAAGAGAAGAGATTGAACATTTGTTAAAATTCACTGCATTGAAACCTTCCTGTCATAATTTGCGTGTAACCTTAAGTGGAGCAACTTTGACACAGTAGTTTCTTTAATTTCGACAGCAAGCAGCTGCCGGAATTAAATCTATCTCTCAGTGGTCTAATCTCCCGGTATTTAATACAAATTTTGATAATGTAGCATTGATGGTCTTCTCCCTCTGCTCCCATTATCAGTTATCCTCATTTCATTCTGTTTTCAAAATCTGTTTTCCAAAGATTTTGTTTTGTTTTTCACTAATTTCCCTTCGACCCTTGCCTTATTTTTATTATAATTTTATTGGAGTATAATTTACTGTATCAGAAAAAGTAAGGTTTGGAGCCATATCTCATGAAAGGACTTGCAAAAAAAGTCACCGAAGTTGCTCACTAAAAAGTAGACCCAGTAACCCAGCAATATTTAAAAGTTTCCTTTCACGCCTTCCCTAAAACTTGACAAATATACGTTAAAGCAAGATTACATTCTATTTGTAAGGACGCGCTTTTAATGACTTACATAATTAGGATCTAACTGAATGTATACCATCATTTGTATGATGAATTGCCAGGTAGATTCAGAATTTTAACTTTTGAGCAGTAACATCATATACTGTGTGTGTGTGTGTGTGTGTGTATATATATATATATATATATATATGTGTGTGTGTGTGTGTGTATGTGTGTCTGGTATTCTGTGTTTTTATAACCTTAATTAAATTTACCTTGTATAAGAAATAGCATAATAGCATTCCGTTTCGCCCCACTTTAACTAAAGGTTGTGTGCCACCTGTTTTTCTCTTTTCCTTTCGTGATGTTTAACGCGAGAAACAGCCGATACGTTCGTTCACAGTTTCGGAAATGTTTATCTGATTTGTTTTTAATTACACACTCTTTAAATAAATCTTATTTGTCCTTTAAGTTCATGTATTTGATTTTGTAGTTAATAAATCTACGTGTGTAGGGCACGCAAATAAATGGTTGGGTTTGAAAACTGAATTCTCTATCATAGGTTCGATTTTTATTTAGACAAAATTTGTAGGAAACGAGACAAACATTTTATAATAATAATAAATAATTGTCTACACACACACACACACACATATATATATATATATATATACTAAAGAGAGATAATGAAAGTATTCATTAGATTTGCTTATAGTTTGCTGTTTTTTGTCTCTTAAAATGAAATGTGAGTAATATAATTTTGTAATAAAGAAATAGTAATTGAGTGACAAGTGTTTAAAGTGAAAAAATGACATTTATGTTTGCGAGAATCATTAAGAAAAATTAAAGATAATTTTTATTATCATTTCACAAAACTTGGGCGTCCTTAGAAATGAAGAAGAATACTTTAAAGTACGCAGTGTGATGGGTATAAAGGTCGTGTGACCCGAATTTTTAAAGGTCAATTCATCATTCTCAGAAGAATTAAAATGATTTTATATTTACTTATTAAAATAAAATACGTGACCAGTTTAGGAAATGCTTATCTGATTTGTTTTAAATTATACAATCTTCAAATAAGTTTTACTCGTCCTTTAAGTTCATGTATTCCATGAGAATTCGCGGGTGTTTATTACGTACCCTGTGAAGACTGTAATCTTTCTTTTTTTATAGGCAGACAGATAGAAACACCGATATCAGATACAGAAAAGTTATAACCCGTCCGATAGCCAAAATTGTTCTCGCGTTTTTAACTACATTAATCTTTCTATCGGAGAATTAAGAATGAAGAAAGAAAGTCATTCTAGAAATACAGGATCAAGTTTTTAACAAAAATTACTCTTATATTTCATACACATTAGACCAAATTTTATTTTATCCTCGAATCAAAAGTATAACGACTAAACTCAACCTCTTCTCCTTCTCTCTTTCGTTTCTCAATAAACTCGTCTCTAACGTTATTCAACTGAGAAAGGACACAATAAAGAAGTCCAAATGTTTTACTCTGTCATCACTCATTTTTCATATATATAAACCTTTGGTTAGCTTCCGCCCGAATTGTTCATTCTGACGAAGGTCAAGCTTTTCACTCCACCTTAGACCTACAGTTTAACGTGGAATCCGAACCACGACGCATCAGCAGCCCATATTATATTATATATATACAGTATATATATATACACACATTCAACTGCAAAGAACACGCAGTATAAATAACGTAAAGAACGACGCTTGTATAGGAGATATTCCGCGCAAGACGAGTATGTAGAAGAATTACGGCATTTGGAAGAGTGAGGCCCATGGTGTAATGGTATCGCATCTGACCGGCAATCGGAAGATCCCGGGTTCGATTCCCGGGTGGTTACCTCATTTTTTCATTTGTTTCGTTCTCTCTCTCTCGTCTTGCGCGGAATATCTCCTATACAAGCGTCGTTCTTTACGTTATTTATACTGCGTGTTCTTTGCAGTTGAATGTATATAATGTTACGGCATGCGCGAGGTGCCCCCTTGGGGCATTGGTTTCTGCGAGTATGTAGAAGAATTACGGCATTTGGAAGAGTGAGGCCCATGGTGTAATGGTATCGCATCTGACCGGCAATCGGAAGATCCCGGGTTCGATTCCCGGGTGGTTACCTCATTTTTTCATTTGTTTCGTTCTCTCTCTCTCGTCTTGCGCGGAATATCTCCTATACAAGCGTCGTTCTTTACGTTATTTATACTGCGTGTTCTTTGCAGTTGAATGTATATAATGTTACGGCATGCGGGAGGTGCCCCCTTGGGGCATTGGTTTCTGCGAGTATGTAGAAGAATTACGGCATTTGGAAGAGTGAGGCCCATGGTGTAATGGTATCGCATCTGACCGGCAATCGGAAGATCCCGGGTTCGATTCCCGGGTGGTTACCTCATTTTTTTCATTTGTTTCGTTCTCTCTCTCTCGTCTTGCGCGGAATATCTCCTATACAAGCGTCGTTCTTTACGTTATTTATACTGCGTGTTCTTTGCAGTTGAATGTATATAATGTTACGGCATGCGGAGGTGCCCCCTTGGGGCATTGGTTTTCTGCGAGTATGTAGAAGAATTACGGCATTTGGAAGAGTGAGGCCCATGGTGTAATGGTATCGCATCTGACCGGCAATCGGAAGATCCCGGGTTCGATTCCCGGTGGTTACCTCATTTTTTCATTTGTTTCGTTCTCTCTCTCTCGTCTTGCGCGGAATATCTCCTATACAAGCGTCGTTCTTTACGTTATTTATACTGCGTGTTCTTTGCAGTTGAATGTATATAATGTTACGGCATGCGGGAGGTGCCCCCTTGGGGCATTGGTTTCTGCGAGTATGTAGAAGAATTACGGCATTTGGAAGAGTGAGGCCCATGGTGTAATGGTATCGCATCTGACCGGCAATCGGAAGATCCCGGGTTCGATTCCCGGGTGGTTACCTCATTTTTTCATTTGTTTCGTTCTCTCTCTCTCGTCTTGCGCGGAATATCTCCTATACAAGCGTCGTTCTTTACGTTATTTATAATGCGTGTTCTTTGCAGTTGAATGTATATAATGTTACGGCATGCGGGAGGTGCCCCCTTGGGGCATTGGTTTCTGCGAGTATGTAGAAGAATTACGGCATTTGGAAGAGTGAGGCCCATGGTGTAATGGTATCGCATCTGACCGGCAATCGGAAGATCCCGGGTTCGATTCCCGGTGGTTACCTCATTTTTTCATTTGTTTCGTTCTCTCTCTCTCGTCTTGCGCGGAATATCTCCTATACAAGCGTCGTTCTTTACGTTATTTATACTGCGTGTTCTTTGCAGTTGAATGTATATAATGTTACGGGCATGCGGGAGGTGCCCCCTTGGGGCATTGGTTTCTGCGAGTATGTAGAAGAATTACGGCATTTGGAAGAGTGAGGCCCATGGTGTAATGGTATCGCATCTGACCGCAATCGGAAGATCCCGGGTTCGATTCCCGGTGGTTACCTCATTTTTCATTTTTTTCGTTCTCTCTCTCTCGTCTTGCACGGAATATCTCCTAT
Source organism: Bathynomus jamesi (assembly GCA_023014485.1). Classification (NCBI taxonomy): domain Eukaryota; kingdom Metazoa; phylum Arthropoda; class Malacostraca; order Isopoda; family Cirolanidae; genus Bathynomus; species Bathynomus jamesi. The sequence goes on from JAJOZX010000539.1 coordinate 656,967, forward strand.
ACAAGCGTCGTTCTTTACGATATATATATATATATATATATATATATATATATATATATATAGTGGCAGTCATAAGTATTCGTACATAGAAATAGTTCCGTTATATTCGTCCTTATCTTTTGTACCATGCATAGATAGGATAGTTAGAAAAAGTTTACTGTTTGTTTGGAAAAATTTAACAAATAAAAAAATTACTTCAACTCCAACATATAATGTAAAACATCAAAGAATTTGAAGAATATAAAAAAAAGAAGTTAAAATGCAAAAGTTTCGTACATTTATTTACATAATTATTTAATACTTTGTGTCCACCTTTTCCTTGAATGACTTCAATGATTCGTTTTGAGTATTTTTCTACAAGGTTTCGACATCTCTCAGTTGAAATTTTAGCTCATTCTTCTAAAGAAAATTGTTGCAATTCATTCAGATTCGGAGGGTTTCTCTTGCGGACACCTTTTTTGTTTTAAATCAAATCGAATCATAAATTCTCGATTAAATTGAGATATGGGCTATCACTTAGACACTCGAAAAGCTCTAAATTCTTTTGTTGAAGCCATTTCATGGTGCTCTTACTTTTATGTTTTGGATCATTATCTTGTTGCGATACCGAATTGCGACCCATTCGCAACTCCCGAACTCCGAATTGATGGCAATACATTTTCTTCTAAACATTCCTGATATTTCTTCGAATTTAAGATTCCATTGATAACAACAAGCGTTCCGGGACAAGAAGCATTAAAGTATCCCCAAAGAAGCAAAACACCAGCAAGACAATGTTTAACTGTAGGAAGGATCTTTTTTACCTCGAATGCAGTATTTGATTTTCACCAAAACATACCATTGCGCGTTGTTCCCGAATAATTAAGTTTTGGTCTCGTCTGTCAAAAGAACTTTCTTCCAGAATGCAAATCCACCATTTTGATGATCCTTGGCGTACTTTAAACGAGCTTCTTTGTGCGCTTTTCGTAGCGGAGGTTTTCTTCGTGCAACTCTTCCATGCAGACCATTGTTTCTGAATGTATGACGTACTGTAGAAAGAGGGACATTGATCTTAGACAATCTTACTGTTCGGTAAATATCACCTGCACTGCCTGCAGTCACTGGTAGATTCACAGCAACCAGTCTTTCAATCCGTCTAGATGTACGTTTTGAAATCTTGCTAGATTGTGGCTAGATTGCTAGTGGCTTGTACAGTTATCCGACTTCCATGATAATTTTATAAATAAATGTACGAAAACTTTTGCATTTTAACTTTTTTTTTATTTTCCTCAGATTGTTTGATGTTTTACATTATATGTTGAAGTTAAATTGATTTTTTTATTTATTAAATTTTTTCCAAACGAACGGTAAATTTTTCATAACTTTTGCATGCATAGTACAAAAGATGAGGACGAATACAACTAAAATATTTCTCTTACGAATACTTATGAACGCCAATATATATATATTTATATATATACACTGTGTGTGTGTGTGTATATATATATATACACACTGTGTGTGTGTATATATATATATATATATAGGGTGTCCATAAATATTCACCCATTATAAGCCTTAATAAATTCGTTATTTTTGGAGCTATCTTAAAAACGGTTTGCGGCAATTAATAACACACACTCAAGAAATTTTTGTTTTTATTCAGTAAACCTCCACGTGAACCCCATTGGCACGCAGAACATCAAGGCGATAGATGATTTCGTTCCAAACATTAAGAAGCATGTCTTGCGTGATGGAAGCTAATGTCTCTTCAATCCAGTGTCTTAATTCTGTGATGTTATTAACCTTCTTTGCATACCTCTGTCCTTTGTGTAGCCCCATAAAAAGAAATCCAGAGGCATGATATCCGGGGAACGAGGAGGCCTGGAATAGGCCATCTCACCCGATCCAACGAGAAGGGAACTTTTCATTGAAGAACCTCCGCACTTCTAATCCCCAGCGTGGCGTGCCCCATCTTGCTGAAAGAAACACACGGGGCCCATATCCTCAAGCTGAGGTGCAGCATACCATTCAAGCATATCTAGGTAATTTGTAGCCTTCACAGTGTTCTCATGGAAGAAAAATGGTCCAATCACACGGTTATGGGGAGAGTACACCAAACGTTTATCTTGGGACTGTTGCGTTTCGTGTTCAATAAATTCATGCGGATTTTCTGATCCCCATATACGGCAATTGTGTCTGTTGACTTTACCAGACAGCTGGAATGTCGCTTCATCACTGAGAACGACATTGTTCAAAAATGCTCATCTTCATCAATACGGTCAAGAATGTCAACAGCAAACTGTACCCGTTTGGGTTTGTCATTTGTAGAATTTCTGCAAGGTTTGCAATTTGTAGGCATAAAGTTTTCAACCTCTTGTGAACACTTTATGCACTGTTGAACGCGGTATTTGCAGTTCTCGGCTTGCTCGGCGGATGGATTTTGTAGGACTTCGGATAAACGCCTCCTGAATTCCTGCTATCTTATCTGCAGACACACTAGGCGTACCAGCTCCTTTCTGATGTAGCACACTGCCAGTTTCTTGAAATTGTTTCAGCCATCGCTTGAGTGATTGCTTTGTTGGTGGAGTTTTCTGATATTCCTCCCGAAAACGTCTCAGTACAGTAATTGGAGATTTGATTTCCCACATCCACAGCACACACATTGCTTTCTCCTTCACTGTCGCCATTGTGCCCCTAGTGGATGTTCTGCGAAATAAATAAAAAAAATTCTTGAGTTGTGTTATTAATTGCCGGAAACCGTTTTAAGATAGCTCCTATAATAACGAATTTATTAAGGCTTATAATGGGGTGAATAATTTATGGACACCCTATTACGTTCTTTAATATATGGTGGGGGTGTAGTGGTTAGTATCGCTGACTACAAATCCATCAGCCCCGGGATCGAGACCCGGTGAACGGCAGGCGGCGCGCAGCAAAACCCAGCTGCTCATCTTTCCACACTATAATGGTTGTCAGATAAATGGGTACCATGGATAGCCTAATGGTTAAAACGTTGGGGTGCTGATCATGAGATCGAGTCTGGTCGAGAACTTTGTAATGGCTGACCACCCCTGGTGGGGAGTGGTTCAGATTTCACGTTAAACTGTAGGTCTCAGGTGGAGTGACAAGACAAGCTTGACCTTCGTCAGAATGAACAATTCGGGCGGGAGCAAACCAAGGTTATAAAACAGAAAACGCTACAGAAATGTAAAGAAACTTTATTTTCCTTAACTTTCCGAGCTTAGAGCCGAATAATTCGGTGTGGGTTTGAGAATTTATTGCTCTCGTAGAAGAAATGTGGTATTTTAATAATGAGGTTAATTGAAAGGCATTAAATTTAATTTCCTCTTAAAAAAAACAAATATGACTTCATACCAAATCCCTTCCTCTATCTGTCTTCTCATTCTTGAAATATAAGCTTCCTAAAAGCATTCGTCACGACCTTCAGCAAATGTTGCCCAGAGGCGCCATGCTGTATTTGTGTTTCGTGACTCCGAGGTAATAAAGTATATCAAACCTTATTTCACTTATTTACGTGTTGTAAAACAATTTCAAACTTATTACCGCCATCCGCAAATCAGAAAATATACACTTCGATTATTATTAGTATTAGTATTAGTTTATTGGTATTATTATTATCATGATAAAGATACAGTTTGCTTGTTTGCTCCATTGCTTTACTTCGGTTCAACTCATTCGTCATTTAGATGAACAAAAATGTTAAGTTGCTAATTTTAGACTAAATTTCAGTATAGTCTTTAAAAAAATAAAAGTCGTATGTGACACTCAGCAAGTAAAACATTTTTCTCTCTCTCTCTCTCTCTCTCTCTCTTTATATATATATATAATATATATATATATATATATATATATACACACACCACACCCACACACACATATATATATATATATATATATATATATACCACACACACACACATATATATATACACACACACACACACACACATATATATATATATATATATATATATATGGTCACATCCACTAAACACAATCACGTCGTATATATATAATATATATATATATATATATATATATATATATAAACACACACACACACACACACAGTGTTAGGAGTAACGGCGTTACGTAAACGTATATGAATGAAAATGGCTTGAAAACGAATGTGTATGAATGAAAACGTACATGAATGAAAATGGCTTCACAGGAAACGTGTGCAAACACGTTTGAACACAACACATGTGACACTGAGTGATTCAACATGTGGACAGACTGTCCTTAAAAAGGACATTTTTGAAAATTTAGTTTTTCTGAAATGTAACAATGTCTTCCTGAAAGACATTCAGCAAAATAGTTTTAAGATTTCTATTTTTTCTTGTATGAATAATCCATTAATCCTTTCGGCATTTTTTAAATTTTTTATTCACGATTTATTTTCGTGTATTCTGTTCAATAATTTTCGTTTTTGTAATACTAAGTGCGAAGAGCAATTTTATTTTACATTTTTAGTTTTTTACTTAAGATCTATTGATCGCTATTAATATTATTTCAAATGGAAAAATTGTGAAATTGTATTGCTTATTATTTAAGTCTAAATTCAGGTATTGTTTCATTGTATTATATATCTGACCTTAATTAAATATTTGCTCGATATTCAGAAATTCTTTTATAATTGCGATGTAGATATATCATATTCTTATACTGAGAACTACTATATTTTCTAGTTTATTATAAAAGCAAAGGTAATGGTAACGGTAACTGTAACGCATTACTTTTCCATAGAAGTAACTGTAGCGGTAATGACGTTACTTTCTATTGCAAGTAATGGTAACGGTAATGCCGTTACTTTAAAAAAGTAATGTGCCCAACACTGTGTATATATATATATATATATATATATATATATATATATATATACAGGGTGGGTAAAAGAAAAGTGACCCATTAGAGGTAAACTGTCATATTAAAAAAATGTAAGGGGACTAGAGCTCCCAAACTTCATAGATGCTTACCTTAGCATGTTGTTCGTCTTAATTAAGAAGTTGCTCGATGTGTTCCCCTTCCTGCTCAACGCAGGCCTCTAAACGTCGACGCCACTGATCAATACCCCTGTTTACATATCGTTGATACACCTCCTAGCCGAGCAGAATTCTTTCGCATAGTTCATCTGTGTTTCCTATATTGGTACCAGGGATGTAAACTTTGGACTTCAGGGCTTCCCAAACACCATAATTTAGTGGTGAAAGATCGGGGCTACTAGCCGGCCACATAGTGGATTCGATAAAATCCAGTGTTTCGTTCTCAAGGAATGTGACAGTTTGGCGTGCTCTGTGAGCAGGGGCTCCATCTTGTTGGAAAGTATATCTTTCACCACTAATTCGTCGAATATCAGTTAGATAGAGTCAAAGATATACTTTCCAACAAGATGGAGCCCCTGCTCACAGAGCACCCAAACTGTCACATTCCTTATGAACGAAACACTGGATTTTATCGAATCCACTATGTGGCCGGCTAGTAGCCCCGATCTTTCACCACTAAATTATGGTGTTTGGGAAGCCCTGAAGTCCAAAGTTTATATCCCTGGTACCAATACAAGAGACAGATGAACTAGCGAAAGAATTCTGCTCGGCTAGGAGAAGTGTCTCAATGATATGTAAACAGGTGGCGTCCGCGTTTGGAGGCCTGCGTTGAGCAGGAAGGGGGACACATCGAGAAACTTCTCAAATACGACGAACAACATGCTAAGGTAAGCATCTATAAAGTTTGGGAGCTCTAGTCCCCTTACTTTTTTTAATATGACAGTTTACCTCTAACGGGTCACTTTTTTTACCCACCCTGTATATATATATATATAATATATATATATATATATATATATATATATATATATGCGTGTGTGTGTGTGTGTGTGTGTGTGTGTGTGTGTGTGTGTGTTGTATGCAAAAGGTATATTTGGGTTTTATCTTTAAGGTAATATTATTTGTGTAGCACGTTTTCTCACAAAACTTTTTAAGCTCTAAAGTGCGTAAGATTAAATAAGAAAAGAGAACGTACGGTACGATGCGGTGGCACTGATCATCAATCGAGTCCCAGTGGAGGAGCTCTTATAATGAATCTTTTGAATTTGGCAGATTATCAAAAATGCTAAAACGTTTACCCTTTCTTCGTTGTGTTAATAATAAATTCAGCGACTTATAAATTACTTATGGCATCGGTGCCAAGTGTTTATATCAATAGACTCAATTCAGTATTACACAAGTGCCACTCGCGTGCAAATACACAAGAAATATTTTGTATATTTCTTTCGGGTTTCAATTCTTTCACTAAAAATAGATTGTGTATGTGCGTGTGTATACATTGCTCATTGTTAACATTTCTATATAAAAGCCTTGTAAGCACACACAAACACACATACAACATATCTATGTGAGGGTGGTATATCGGGGCCAAAAAAAGTAACGTGAGACGACACTCGATACATTGGCAAAAATGTATCTTGTTACGATACGATACGATACGATACTATATATATATATATATATGCTTATTATATATTATATATATATTATTATATATTATATATAAATATATAAAATATATTATATATATTATATATATATATATATATATATATATATATATATATATATATATATATAAATATATATAATATATAAAAATATATATATAAATATATATTATATATATAAATATATATATATATATATATAAATATATATATAAATAATATATATATATATATATATATATATATATATATATATATATATATATATATATATATAATATATATATGTTAAACACAGACCGTGCATGGAACAAGGAACTCTTCTGGGAAAATTAAATCCACTATAGTCCGAATAAGTAATGGTAAATGACAAATACCATAGTTTTTTTCCTTTTTCATGATTTTAGCCCGACGTGGGCAACGGGTCTCTCGCAAAGAGATCTTTGCGAGAGACCCGTTGCCCACGTCGGGCTAAAATCATGAAAAAGGAAAAAAAACTATGGTATTTGTCATTTACCATTACTTATTCGGACTATAGTGGATTTAATTTTCCCAGAAGAGTTCCTTGTTCCATGCACGGTCTGTGTTTAACATATAATGTTCTCAGGGAACCATTCTGAGTTTGTGTATATATATATATATATATATATATATATATATATATATATATATATATATATATATATATATATATATATATATATATATATATATATATATATATATATATATATATATATATATATATTTTACTATATATATATATAATATATATAAAATATATATATATATATTATAATAATATATAAATATATTATAAATATAATGTAATATATAATGTATAACATATATATATTAGATATATATATATATTATATATAGTATATATATATATATATTATATATATATATATATATATATATATATATATATAATATATATATATATATATTATATATATATATATATATATTTTTATATATATTATATATATATATATTATATATATTATATTATATATATATATTATATAATATATATATATATATAATATATATTTATATTATATATATATCTATATTATATATATTTATATATATATATATATATATATATATCTAATATATATTATATATATATTATATATACTATATATATATATATATATATATATATATATATTATATGACATATTATGAAACAACTGAATTACTTTCTATTTTAATTGAATTTTACAAACAGTGATTTCTCAAACAATTCATCAGACATTCTGTTTCTCTTTGAGGGAAAGAGATTTCCAGCTATGCTAAAAAGTCTCTCAACCGGAGCGCTTGATGGCAGTGTAGTGTTGTATTTTAGGAACAGTTCTTTTATCAAATGATACATATGTAATTGTTGAATGTCTGATGAATTATTCACTAAATAATTAGATAATCACTGGGGAACAAAAAAAAACTTTTCTTGGTGCCTGAGATTTTAGACCTTATTCTGGATATTTTCATGCCACTGATTCAGAAAATATCATCCATTTTGTTCTAGCAGCTCTAGTTTTTGAGATATTGCATACGTCATTACCTACTTTATTACCCTTCTGGAACGGTATTATGAGTTGCTCGTAAATCTAAATGCATCTGTATAATTAAATTGTAGCTATGATTTGGCTGATGTTGCTGTTTTGCATGTGTATTGTACATGTACTAACGTGAATTCTTTCCTGTTACAGGTGTTGACATGGCTTCATCACGAAGAAAGTGTTTAAATCATCCAGATGTGTTTTGTTTTCTGCGGAGTACACGTTCATTGAACAGAGAAAAACTATTACTGATTTTGTGAAAAAAGCTTATTTTGCCTATTTCAAAGTACAACTAGGGGACCAAGATAAGCCATGGGCTCCTCATGTTGTGTGTAAAACGTGTACGGAGCATCTGCGGCAATGGACCAACGGAAAGAGGAGGTGCCTGAAATTTGGTATACCAATGGTATAGAGAGAACAGAGAAACCACAGTGATGACTGTTACTTTTGTTTGGTGAATATAAAGGGCATCAATGGACGTATCCTGGCATAGACTCAGCTAGACGGCCTGTTTCACATTCAGATGAGATACCTGTCCCATCATTCAGCCATCTTCCAGAGCTCCCTCAAGAAGATGATGAATCTGCTACTGACAAAGAAAGCATATGTGGGCAAAATGACAGTGATTTCGAAGGACCGTCATCAGTTGCAGAAGGTTTTAGTCAACACGAATTAAACGACCTCATAAGGGACTTAAGTCTTTCGAAGAAATCGTCTGAATTGTTAGCTTCCAGGCTGGGAGAAAAAAATTTACCGCTGCCGGGAACCAAAATCACGTTATAGCGACAGAGAAAAGGATTTACTGCCCTTCTTCTCAAAAGAGAACGATTTAGTTTTCTGCAACAATGTGCGCGGATTGCTGATGAAAATGGGCATATCGGAATACACACCAAGTGAATGGCGGTTATTCATAGATAGCTCCAAACGGAGCCTAAAATGTGTTCTTCTACACAACGGCAACAGATACAGATCAATCCCAATTGGTCACTCAGTCGGTATGAGAGAAGAGCACGGGACAGTCGCCCTAGTCCTAGAAAAGATATCATACCGAGACCACCAATGGGTGATCTGTGTGGATCTGAAGATGGTGAATTTTCTCCTGGGCCAGCAGAGCGGGTACACCAAGTACCCGTGCTTTATATGTCTCTGGAACAGTAGAGCTAAAGATGAACACTGGGTGAGAAGACAGTGGCCTCTGAGAGAAAACATGGTGGTTGGAGAAAAAAATATCATCAAAGAAGCTTTGGTTGACAGAGAAAGGATCATATTGCCACCACTGCACATCAAACTAGGTTTGATGAAACAATTTATAAAAGCTTTGAACAGAGATGGGACGTGTTTTGGCTACATATGTAGAAAATTTCCTGCGCTGAGCATGGAAAAGCTGAAGGCAGGTATTTTCGATGGACCGCAAATCCGGGAACTCATGAAAGACCCCCGTTTCCAAGATTCAATGGACAACATTGAGGCACGTGCGTGGTCATCGTTTAGTATGGTTGTGAAGAATTTCCTTGGGAACTATAAGGCCGATAACTACGGTGAACTAGTGGAGAATATGCTCTCTTCTTTTTGTAAACTTGGCTGTAAAATGAGCATCAAACTGCATTACCTCCACAGTCATTTGGATCGTTTCCCAGATAACCTCGGTGATCTAAGCGAGGAACAGGGTGAACGATTTCACCAAGAACTAAGGACCATGGAAGAACGGTACCGCGGACGATGGAATACTCACATGATGGCAGATTACTGCTGGAGCATCCAACGCGAATGTCCTGGCACATCTCATCGCAAGAAATCTCAGAAACGCGGTTTATGTGAGATGTCTCAATGAAAGAACTTTTTTTGCCGTTCGTGTCTCAAGCTTGTTTGAATTTAATAAATATTTTTCGTACCTTATGCTTGTTTGATGTTAATACACTATTTTTGCTGACATTCATCATACTTTTGCATTCAATTGACAACAACAGTGATTGCCAGTCAGCAATTATATAATATTATATACATTATATAGAAATATATAGAGATATATATCATATCTTGATAAGCAGAGCTGATGGAGAAAAATTAATGTCATTTTTAGAATCAGCGACCTCAATATACCCAGAAACAGGTCTAACATCTAAGTCATCAAAAGTTGTGTTCCCCAGTGTAATTCTTGACGAAGTTTGTTCTCAGTCTCACAAATTTATCACTGACTGTTTCTATGATAAAGTATCGCGTTACTGACACTTATTTGTATCGTATCTTTCGATACGATACAAATAATAAAAATATATCGCGATACGGTACAAGATACAGAAAATGTATCGCGATACCCTGTACTAGGGTGATCCAAAAAAAAAATTAAAATGAAATATATATTCCTCATGACATTTGCCCATATTTCACAAGCAATAATGGTGTTGTAAATAACAAACTAGATCGATTGGTACATATTTTGAGGTGGCGCAACTCGAAGCCTTAGTATCATTATACAGTCTGGGGCAGCAAATTTCTTCAAACATGCGCCACCCTTAAATATCAATGGATTTACCTTATTATCCGGCTTCAGGTCTTTGTTTATATATGAAATGAGAAAATGCATCACGAGGTCTCATTTTTGCATTTTAATATTTTACCATATATGTGTGTGGCTCACCCTAATATATATATATATATATATATATATATATATATATATATATATATATATATATATATATATATATATATATATATATATATAATGTCATAATGTTTCAGACCAACAAAGACCCTAGGATCCACTCTGGTCTACCTAACTCTGTTCCTAATTGTGTATTGTCCATGTCCTCCGTGGTGGCGGAAAGGACCTACAATTTTACGTGGGTTCCGAACCACAAAGCCTTAATTTTACTATCTTACAGTATACCCAATCCATCAACATATGCGCCTAATCTATTTTTAAACATGTTTATATTATTGTGCGCAACTCTTTTACTTAGGTACTCCGCACCTTTATTTCTTTTGCAACTTCTGACACCATTTATGTAGTGCCCAACCCGTTTATTTATTTATGGTGCTGGACACCCTTTTAATTATGTTAATTCACTTCACTGACACCCTTTAAGTGGGGCGCTACCCTTTAATTCTATTTCAAATTATTTCTTACGCGCGTTTTCTTTGCGTTCAGGATGACTCGACCTATCCAGACGGATGGCCCTTTAAATTGATAGGCCTATTGCAAGGTATCTAAAACAACACACGCCCTCTTATAAAGTTTATTAAATGTCACTCGAAACAGTACATGAATTTAGAAACTTATTCTGAAGTAAATTTATCAATTTTCATACAATGCAATCCAATTTTAAATTCAAAGACAAAGTTCACAGTTATCTGAATTTAAATCGTTTAAATTTACCAGTTTTCCGTGAAATACAATTCAATTATAAATCCAAAGAAAAAGTTCACAGTTATCTGAATTTAAGTCATTTATATAGAGGGGTTTTATATTTTAGTGCAACAAAACAAGTAACGAGAAATGAAGTGGTCAAAATTGACCAAGAGAATTGAAGAGATGGGTTACTTACGATGGAGGTATACCGTTACTCTCACTTCTACGTAAAGACCGTAGACTTATCGCTCGCATACAACTACGCGAAAATCCGCCCAATACAGTGGCTCCCTTCGTCAGCCAATAGACGGGTCATGCAAACTAGGCACAGACGTACCGTTTAACATTTAATTTGGACCAACTTAATTTAATTTAAATTTCACAACATGTTTGGTCTGTTAACTAACAATGGTTCAGATCTTCTACCTAAGTTCTCGTTTTCCGGTCGCTAACAATTCGTTTCGGTTTGGTTTAACAAGTTCGCGTGAACAAATGCAATACAAGTTCTTAATTACAATCATGAGACAGTTATAATTTCAATTCTAGAGTTTTTCTTACACCACAAGTCTGATAGAGTTTATTTAGCCACAGTTAATTTCAAGGAGGACGACTACCAACTTAACAATTTTAAATTTACCTTACAATTCTTAAGGAACACGCCTTCTAGTATTTTGAAAACCTATCATACCATTTGTTTCTCTCAAGGCCGTCCCCCGGAAATCTATTACCCATACATAAGAGAAGAAAGAGTCTTCACTAAGTTTCCCAGGAATCCTGTGCCCCTGATTGGAGCTGGACCCGACTTCCAAGCATAGACTCCTCATTTTCCCAGGAATACATTTAAATAAAGTTAACAGATTCGAAGTCCCAATTTTATGACTCACGTCGTGGTTCAATTTTATCAAGCGTCTTCGAATCTGCTTTACAAAAGTCGCACCATCCCGCAAAACGAATCCAAAACTTTTCGACCCACGAAAGAGGAACCCAACCATTTCGCATATACACCCAAATCCGTTGGATTGCCCTTCCTTTTGGGCCGGGTCTCGGTGATAAACCTCTGTCCCAATGTGGTTCGGCTTTACCATTTCCCTGAGGAGCTGAATTAAAATGGAACAAACGTCAAACGATTTGAAACACTCTCTAATTTATTCGTTCATGAATATTTATAAGCCAAACCACCTTGCTTTTAGAGATGTACACAACGAAACCTTAAAACTAAAATTTCTGCACTTATTTTACAAAAGATTTCTGCACGCCAATTTCATGGTTACGACAACAGACGTGCTACTAATTACTTCTACCGGCAAGCTATTCCAGCTATTTACTATTCTATGCGTAAAAAAGTTTTTGGCAACTGCTGTCTCGAACCTTCTACTTGTAAACTTACATCCGTTATTTCTAGTCCTATTATACTGAGATATTTCGAAAAAGCTATCTCTATCTACGTTATCAAACCCATTCATAATTTTAAAAACCTGGATTAGATCACCCTTTAACCTCCTAGTCTCGAGTGTTGTAAATTTTAACTCCTTAAGCCTACCCGCGTACGACTTCGACCTAAGCGACGGAATCATCTTAGTTGCTCGTCTGTGAACTCTTGATTTTGTCTATATCTTTTCCCATATGAGGATTCCAAAATTGGATCGCGTACTCCAAATGGGGTCTAACTAATGATTTATAAAGAAGAACAATAATATCGCGCGATTTGTACTCAAAATTCCGAGCTATAAAACCTAGCACCTTGTTCGCTTTATTGACCGCTGCTGTACTTTGTTTCGCTACTTTTAAATCACCAGTGACTATAACTCCTAAATCTTTTTCCTGCTCTACGCTTGCTAACTCCTTCCCTGACATACTATACGCAAATTTACCGTTAGGCGAACCTATATGTAAAATTTTGCACTTAGCGAGGTTAAATCTCATTTGCCATGTGACTGACCAATCAACGATTTTACTCAGATCTTCCTGGATTTTACCTCTATCTTCGTCATTAATCGCACTACCACTCAACTTCGTGTCATCCTCAAACTTTGAAACTGTACTGACTAGGCCGACATCTAAATCGTTAATATATATAAGAAAAAGCAAGGGGTCCAATAGAGAACCCTGAGGAACGCCGCTCGCTACATTAGCCCAAAACGACTCCACTCCATCAAAGACCACCCTCTGCTTCCTACCTCGCAACCACTCTTCTATCCAATTTATTACTACACCCCTGATTCTATGAGCCTTAGTTTTTTCAATGAGTCTTTTGTGCGGTACGGTGTCAAACGCTTTTTGAAAATCTAAATACACTACATCAACCGCCCGATGACTATCGTAAACTTCAACCACGCTTTGAAAAAATTCTAAAATATTAGCTAAGCAAGATTTGTTTTGCCTAAAACCGTGCTGCGTATTTCTAACTGAGTTATGCAATTCTAAGTGTTCGATTATACGATCCCTAATTATTGTTTCCAGTAGCTTACCTACAACAGACGTTAAACTGATTGGCCTATAATTTCGCACCCCACAGAAATAGACGCATTAAAAATCTTTGTTAGCGGCACAATAATGCTTTCTTTTAATTCTTTTAGTTGTATGGGATATATGGAATCCGGCCCCGGTGATTTATGCATTTTCATTTTATCAATATAGCGCATTACCTCCCTTTCACTAACCACAATATTATCCAAACTATTACCATTAACAAAAGGTATTATATCTGTGACCGTAGGATATTCGTTACATTTCTATAGTAAAAACTGACGTAAGAAATTCGTTTAGCAAGGTAGCCATTTGCTTGTTTTCAGAAACTAGATCTCCGTTAAAATTTTTCAACGGCCCCAATACACTTTTTACTGGATTTCGATTGTTGACGTATTGAAAGAATCGCTTGGGGTTTTCTTTGCCGTCACGAGCTATGGAGATTTCAAATTCGCGCTTGGAGTTTTTATTACACTTTTCGCTTCACACCTTAAAGATATGTAGTTGTTTCGTAACCACAAATTGACTTTATCGCAATTATGTAGCGTATAAGCTCTATCTCTACTCTTTATAATATCTCCTACTCCAGAAGTAAACCACAAGAGCTTGTTGTTTACTTTCGCACATTCAATTTTGTGCGGTACACATTCCTCATTCATAGTTCTAAATACTGTTTCAAACGATTCCCACATTAGTTTTGCGTTGGAGATCCCATTACGTTTTCCCAGTTGACGTGTGACAATTCATTTCGAAATTTATAAAAGTCTGCGTGCTGGAAGTTAGGAATTTTAGTCGAGGAAGCTGGTTTCGAGTGACTTACTGAGAGGACAAACTCTACCATATTGTGATCGCTATTGCTTAACGGTTCTATTACTTGAAGATCAGAGATTAGCCTATCATCCGTAGTTATTACCAAATCTAAAATGCTGTCCAACCTCGTAGATTCCCCAACCTTTTGAATAAGAAAGCTATCCTCAAGAAAATTAACTAAACGATTACCTTCGGCGTCTCCCTGCACTGTATCGTAATTCACGTTGTCGCAATTAAAGTCACCCATAACTAAGGTCTGCCCACTACCTATTATTCTCTTTAGTTCACGATATAACGCTTCGTCCATGTCAGCTGTTTGATTAGGGGGCCTATATATAACCGCAACAAGTTTGAAATCGTTCAATTTAAGTCTCTGCCATAGTCGAATCTATCGGTTCTGGAATTGTGTGCTTTACTTCTATAACGTTCGCAATATTAGCTTTGATATACATCATAACACCGCCTCCTCGCCTACCTATTTTGTTTTTAACAAGAAGTCTATAACCTCTACTTTGATACTCCCCTACAAAGTCACGTGTTTCAGCGCTAAGCCATGATTCATTTATCGCAATTAAATCATAGTCTTTATAAGCAATTAAAGAAAAAAAATTCGTTTATTTTATTTCGTAGGCTACGAGCATTTAAGGATAGAACGTTCAAATTGTTTGTAATTGCGATACTTTCGCGAGCGCAAGGGAAATTTGAGGAAATTACGCCGGGACCGTTCGAGTTTCCGCAGCCTGAAAAGAAGAGTCAGTATTGTGAAAGTCTTCTTAAACGAGCAGCTCCAACGTCATTAAGATGAAGTCCATCTCCGAGGAACAAGTCCCTCCTGCCGTAGAAACCATTTCCAAAAATTGCAAAATGCACTCCTTCCTGTTGGCAAAGAGACTTTAGGTTATTGTTGATATAGGTCGCCTTGCTGTAGAAATCGTTACGTTGGATAATTCGAGGAAGTATACCTGTTAAAACAATCTTATTAGTTTTTCCTTTAGTCGCTCTAGTAAGTCCCTGTATCTAGCCAGCAGCTCTTCCGATCTAGAATTTAAAACGTTGTTAGTACCGACATGAATAACATACTGTACATTGTGTCCTCAGAGGTTCCGTCTGTAAAATGGCCAACACTATTAGCCATATCTTCCACCCTTGCACCAGGGTAGCAGTAACGGCGCCTACGACGAGGGTTTCTCCCACAGAATTCTTCGAGCTGCCCTCGAACAATGGAATCGCCAACGAGTCGTATTTCCGGTTCATCAGCATCTTCGAAACCTAAAACAGAAAATTTATTGTTTGTTATTACTGGTAGGCAAGTCTTAGGTTTTCTCAATGGGGCTCCATTACGCACTTGAACGAAGGGTTGGGAACTAGGGGAAGAGAGAGGGCTATTAGTACTATTTATATTATTAGTAGAAACTGAGGCAGGAGGGGTCGTAACTGGAGTCTCAAGGGAGTCTAATTTTGCCGTCAGGAGCATCATCCTTTCTTCAAGCCTCACTCTGGCCTCCCTCTCACGTTCTAACTCGTTCCTCAGCACTTCCATGCTTGAGCACCACCTGCAAACTAACTGTTCATTATTATTATTAGCCAAAGTAAACGCGTAAGCAGCAAATTTCCCTTCAGAGCGACTGCAAGTACTTGACGGGGGTGCCATGCTATTAATTAATTAAAAAACAAACAAAAAACGAGCGTTTAAAAATTAATAAATTACAACGTAGGTCTACCGCGTGCTTATTGTGCCGTCACCTGCGCAAGCCCGCAAAAATGTTCTTGAAACGCAGAAACAGGTTCTTGTAACACAAATTTGTACTAAATGAATATATACTTAATTAAGCTACCGACGAAGGATCTGTAAAAGAAAAAGTATTAATAAAACTTATCTCTCCGCTATTCGACCGACTTTTTTCTTTCCTTTTTTCCTTTTTCCCAAGGTGGGTGACCACACCCTACTTGATCCTCGTAGCATTGCAAAATGAACCTTATTAAACCACAATATTATCCAAACTATTACCATTAACAAAAGGTATTATATCTGTGACCGTAGGGATATTCGTTACATTTCTATAGTAAAAACTGACGTAAGAAATTCGTTTAGCAAGGTAGCCGTTTGCTTGTTTTCAGAAACTAGATCTCCGTTAAAATTTTTCAACGGCCCCAATACACTTTTTACTGGATTTCGATTGTTGACGTATTGAAAGAATCGCTTGGGGTTTTCTTTGCCGTCACGAGCTATGGAGATTTCAAATTCGCGCTTGGAGTTTTTATTACACTTTTCGCTTCACACCTTAAAGATATGTAGTTGTTTCGTAACCACAATTGACTTTATCGCAATTATGTAGCGTATAAGCTCTATCTCTACTCTTTATAATATCTCCTACTCCAGAAGTAAACCACAGAGCTTGTTGTTTACTTTCGCACATTCAATTTTGTGCGGTACACATTCCTCATTCATAGTTCTAAATACTGTTTTCAAACGATTCCCACATTAGTTTTGCGTTGGAGATCCCATTACGTTTTCCCAGTTGACGTGTGACAATTCATTTCGAAATTTATAAAAGTCTGCGTGCTGGAAGTTAGGAATTTTAGTCGAGGAAGCTGGTTTCGAGTGACTTACTGAGAGGACAAACTCTACCATATTGTGATCGCTATTGCTTAACGGTTCTATTACTTGAAGATCAGAGATTAGCCTATCATCCGTAGTTATTACCAAATCTAAAATGCTGTCCAACCTCGTAGATTCCCCAACCTTTTGAATAAGAAAGCTATCCTCAAGAAAATTAACTAAACGATTACCTTCGGCGTCTCCCTGCACTGTATCGTAATTCACGTTGTCGCAATTAAAGTCACCCATAACTAAGGTCTGCCCACTACCTATTATTCTCTTTAGTTCACGATATAACGCTTCGTCCATGTCAGCTGTTTATTAGGGGGCCTATATATAACCTCAACAAGTTTGAAATCGTTCAATTTAAGTCTCTGCCATAGTCGAATCTATCGGTTCTGGAATTGTGTGCTTTACTTCTATAACGTTCGCAATATTAGCTTTGATATACATCATAACACCGCCTCCTCGCCTACCTATTTTGTTTTTAACAAGAAGTCTATAACCTCTACTTTGATACTCCCCTACAAAGTCACGTGTTTTCAGCGCTAAGCCATGATTCATTTATCGCAATTAAATCATAGTCTTTATAAGCAATTAAAGAAAAAAATTCGTTTATTTTATTTCGTAGGCTACGAGCATTTAAGGATAGAACGTTCAAATTGTTTGTAATTGCGATACTTTCGCGAGCGCAAGGGAAATTTGAGGAAATTACGCCGGGACCGTTCGAGTTTCCGCAGCCTGAAAAGAAGAGTCAGTATTGTGAAAGTCTTCTTAAACGAGCAGCTCCAACGTCATTAAGATGAAGTCCATCTCCGAGGAACAAGTCCCTCCTGCCGTAGAAACCATTTCCAAAAATTGCAAAATGCACTCCTTCCTGTTGGCAAAGAGACTTTAGGTTATTGTTGATATAGGTCGCCTTGCTGTAGAAATCGTTACGTTGGATAATTCGAGGAAGTATACCTGTTAAAACAATCTTATTAGTTTTTCCTTTAGTCGCTCTAGTAAGTCCCTGTATCTAGCCAGCAGCTCTTCCGATCTAGAATTTAAAACGTTGTTAGTACCGACATGAATAACATACTGTACATTGTGTCCTCAGAGGTTCCGTCTGTAAAATGGCCACACTATTAGCCATATCTTCCACCCTTGCACCAGGGTAGCAGTAACGGCGCCTACGACGAGGGTTTCTCCCACAGAATTCTTCGAGCTGCCCTCGAACAATGGAATCGCCAACGAGTCGTATTTCCGGTTCATCAGCATCTTCGAAACCTAAAACAGAAAATTTATTGTTTGTTATTACTGGTAGGCAAGTCTTAGGTTTTCTCATGGGGCTCCATTACGCACTTGAACGAAGGGTTGGGAACTAGGGGAAGAGAGAGGGCTATTAGTACTATTTATATTATTAGTAGAAACTGAGGCAGGAGGGGTCGTAACTGGAGTCTCAAGGGAGTCTAATTTTGCCGTCAGGAGCATCATCCTTTCTTCAAGCCTCACTCTGGCCTCCCTCTCACGTTCTAACTCGTTCCTCAGCACTTCCATGCTTGAGCACCACCTGCAAACTAACTGTTCATTATTATTATTAGCCAAAGTAAACGCGTAAGCAGCAAATTTCCCTTCAGAGCGACTGCAAGTACTTGACGGGGGTGCCATGCTATTAATTAATTAAAAACAAACAAAAACGAGCGTTTAAAAATTAATAAATTACAACGTAGGTCTACCGCGTGCTTATTGTGCCGTCACCTGCGCAAGCCCGCAAAATGTTCTTGAAACGCAGAAACAGGTTCTTGTAACACAAATTTGTACTAAATGAATATATACTTAATTAAGCTACCGACGAAGGATCTGTAAAAGAAAAAGTATTAATAAAACTTATCTCTCCGCTATTCGACCGACTTTTTTCTTTCCTTTTTTCCTTTTTCCCAAGGTGGGTGACCACACCCTACTTGATCCTCGTAGCATTGCAAAATGAACCTTATTAAACCTCGTTTTCTAATAGATTTGAAAAACAATCAAAGAAAACAAGGCAAAATGAACCTTATTAAACCTCGTTTTCTAATATATTTGAAAAACAAACAAGGCAAGCCACGTGCACTAGCGTTGGTTTAATCAAATAATATAGTAATGAATAAAGTCAATAAACGAAATACTCGTTAATGAATGATTAGTAACAGGAGGTAATTTAGTTAAGAATGCACCAAACACTATTTTCTTTAAAGACACTTCAACGAAAACCACTTATTTAATTGGTAACAGTGGACACTCGATAAAACACCATTATGGCGACCCCAATCAAGAAAGTTCTGTTCGCGACTGACTCGTGGCTCCTTTGAATAGATGTCTAATTCTTTTTGGTAACTTTTTTGACTATTTTTGATAGGTGGAGGCACAACCTCATCGAAATAACTCCATAAATTAACCTTCGGCTTTTTTTCAAAGGTTCTTGATCTTCTCGTGAAACAAAATCAGTTGGTTCATCGCAGTAGGTTATATTGCGTGCAGGACTAGCGTCAGGTGATGCAGAGATAATGATTATCTCAATTTTTACAAACTCAAGCACTGTTATGCAAGCAAATTTGAAACAAGAATCTAAAACGTGAGAAATCATGCGAGTAATGTCTGCCTTCCACTGCCTGAAACGATCTTGTAAATTTTCTATTAAATCGTTTTTCATAGTATGAGCACCTGCATCATCAGTTATGTTAGGTAAAAATACCACGAGACCTGTTACATCGGGAGACACCATGTGAGGAACAAGGAACTCTTCTGAGAAATTTAAAACCACTATAGTCTGAATAAATAATGGTAAATGACAAATACTAAAATTTTTCTTTTTTGTGATTGAAACCCAACGTGAGCAACGAGTCATGACCGGGTTATGATTTAATTTTCCCAGAAGAGTTCCTTGTTCCATGCGCAGTCTGTGTAACATAAAAGTTTCTCAGGTGACCATTCTGAGTTGTATCGTGAGGCACACATACATGGTAAAAAATTAAATTGCACAAATAAGACCTCCTGATGCATTTTCGCATTCTTCATATGGAAAAAGACTTCACACCGGATATTGACTGACCTAAATCCATTAATATTTAAGGGTGGCGCAAGTGTGAAGAAATTTGCCACCCCAAACTGTATACTGATACTAAGGCTTGGAGTTCCGCCACCTCTAAATATGCACGAATCGATTTATTTTTTATTTCTCACATCGATAGCGATTGTGAAATATGGCCAAATTTCATGAGAAATATATTTTACATTTTCATTTTTTTTACCACCCTAATTGTCACGCAAGATTTTTCATAATGAAAAAATCGCCTTCATCAGGGATCGAACTCATCAACTCTTGAATAAAAGGTGTGGGCGCTAGCCACTACGATACGACAGAATAAAAACTAGTCGGCCTAATCAGTACAGTTTCAAAGTTTGCGGATGACACGAAGCTGGGTGGTAGGGCGATTAATGACGAAGACAGAGGTAAAATCCAGGAAGATCTGAATAAAATCGTTGATTGGTCAGTCACATGGCAAATGAGATTTAACGTTGATAAGTGCAAAATTTTGCATATAGGTTCGCGTAACGGTAATTTTGTGTATAGTATGTCAGGGAAAGATTTAACAAGCGTAGAGCAGGAAAACGATTTAGGAGTTATAGTCACTGGTGATTTATAAGTAGCGAAACAAAGTACAGCAGCGGTCAATAAGGCGAACAAAGTGTTAGGTTTTATAGCTCGAAATTTTGAGTACAAATCGCGCGATATTATTGTTCCTCTTTATAAATCATTAGTTAGACCCCACTTGGAGTACACGGTCCAATTTTGGAATCCGCATATGCGCAAAGATATAGACAAAATCGAAAGAGTTCAAAGACGAGCAACTAAGACGATTCCGTCGCTTAGGTCAAAGTCGTACGAGAATAGGCTTAAGCAGTTAAAATTGACTACACTCGAGACTAGGAGGCTAAGGGGTGATCTAATCCATGTTTTCAAAATTATGAATGGGTTCGATAACGTAGATAGAGATAGCTTTTTCGAAATATCTCAATATAATAGGACTAGAAATAACGGGTGTAAGTTGACAAGTAGAAGGTTCGAGACAGTAGTTGCGAAAAACTCTTTTACGCATAGAATAGTAAATAGCTGGAATAGTTTGCCGGTAGAAGTAATTAGTAGCACGTCTATAAACATGTTTAAAAATAGATTAGACGCATATGTTGCTAGATTGGGTATAGTTTAAGGTAGTAAAATTAAGGCCTTGTGGTGATAGATCCCACAGCTCAACACAAGTGTTGTGGGATATAGGGAGGCAGCATCTTGGGTTAGGGGATACTCTTTGTCTTTACACACCCCATTTAAAGAGATTCCTCTGCCGAGCGGTGCCCCCCATAGTACTGTGAGGTATTGAAAAACTCATGATCTTCACTTGCCCCACAAACACCTTGAAATGGGAGACCCAAAATTGGTGCACACACATTTCTACATTACTGTACAGTCTTTACAGCCACACCTACACTTTTCCTCCTAAGTATATATATTGTAATGTATATGGGTGTAAATTTTGACTTGGTCCGCAATCGGTATGGACCGTGACTTATTTTTTGTTGGCAGGGTACTAGTATTGATGGATACCGTAATGAAATTGACTGGATTCTTTGGATCTGATATAATTGCATGTTGGTTATAAATAGATATAGAGTGTAACATATTTGTGGATAGTAGTCTATTATGACTTGATCCTCTGGATCCAGAGATTCTATCTTTAGTTTTAAATCGATAATTAATTAGTTTTAAATTGATAACACCGGTCTGCATGAAAATCGATTTCTTTATTTTGAGTTGTGATTCTGAAGCAGTTCGCTGCGCTGAATTAAAAAATGCTACCAGTTTTTTTCTATCACCCACAGTTTTAAAGTTATTAGCAAAACAATTTTGGGGCGTTTTGTAATTTTTTACCTTTTTTATCTTTAATTAATTTCGTTTTTTCATATTTTTCAGATAGATAATTCTAACATTACTTCTTTAAAATTTTAATAATGGCTTCTAGAGGATGTACCCATAGTCCAGACATATTTTGTTATATTTGTGGTCGGTATGTTGTTGTAAAACAAAGGACAAATGTAACGACCTTCATTAAGAGAGCTTATCATGCTTATTTTGGAATTAAATTAGGAGATCAAGACAAAAGTTGGGCTCCACACAAGGTTTGTCTTACGTGTGTTGCGGCACTAAGGAATTGGAGCAAAGGTAAAAAGAAAAGTTTGCCATTTGGGTTCCCTATGGTATGGCGCGAGCCTAGAAACCATACCGACGACTGCTACTTCTGTTCTTGCAGTGTTAAAGGTTATAATGCAAAGAATAAAGAGAGCCTTCAATACCCAAGTCTTCCATCTGCAATAAGGCCAGTACCCCATGGTCCAGAAGTTCCTATTACCCGCCCACCCGAGAGTCTGGATCAATACAATTCAGATTCTGATTCAGCTCCAAATCCAGACAATGATGATGTTTATGAACAGCCAACAGCTGACCGAGATCCTCCTAAACCATTAACCCAAGCCGAACTAAATGACTTAGTCAGGGATTTGAATCTGCCTAAGGACTCTGCAGAACTTTTGGGGTCAAGATTGCAGGAACAATTTATTGGCATCCGACACATACTTCGCTTTGTACAGAAATCGTGAGAAAGACATTGTGCCTTTTTTCGAAGAAGATGGTCCCTTGGTATTTTGCAAGAACATCACAGGATTAGTGTGCAAGCTAGGCATCGAATACCAAACCAGTGACTGGAGGTTGTTTATAGATTCCTCTAAAACCAGTCTAAAAGGAGTGTTACTGCACAACGGTAACAAATATGCATCAATCCCAGTGGCCCATTCTACTCATTTAAAAGAGACCTATGATAACATGAAACTGCTTCTGGAAAAAATTCAGTATCAAAATCACAGATGGATATTGTGTGGGGATCTCAAAGTCCTTTGCATGTTACTTGGGCAGCAATCAGGATACACTAAGAGTCTAAGATGCCATGTTTCATCTGCGAATGGGATAGTCGAGCACGTGACCAGCACTGGAAGAGGAAAACTTGGCCTCCTAGAGAGAATCTTACCCCAGGATCAAAGAACATTTTACATGAAAATCTAGTTGAACCAAATAAAATCCTCCTACCACCCTTGCACATTAAGTTAGGATTGATGAAGCAGTATGTCAAAGCATTGAATAGAGAAGGTGAGTGTTTCAAGTACATTTGTTCAAAATATCCAAAGATTAGCTACGAGAAAAAAAAGGAAGGTGTTTTTATAGGTCCTCAGATTAGAAAGTTATTGACAGACGATCATTTCCTGAACACAATGACCAATAAAGAAAAAGAAGCATGGCTTGGTTTCAAAGATGTTGTTGAAAACTTCTTGGGAAACTACAAAAGGCAAAATTATGAAAGACTGGTGGAAAATATGTTTAAAAAGTTTTGCGCCTTAGGCTGCAACATGAGCCTGAAAGTTCACTTCTTATTTTCGCATCTTGACCATTTTCCCGAAAATCTCGGAGATGTCAGTGAGGAACAAGGGGAACGATTTCACCAGGACATCAAAACCATGGAAAGAAGATATCAAGGAAGATGGCATACAAATATGATGGCGGATTACTGCTGGTGTCTGCAACGAGATCAGCCTAACGCACAGCATAAGAAAACATCAAAGAAGCACCGGTTTAGTCGTCATTAGTCAGATCTACCTTCGTAGTCTTAAGTCTTTGGAATAAGTCCTGAAGTGTTTGCAAGTAAAGAAGGTAAATATATTTTGTTTCTTTCAGTTATTTTTTTATTCTTTTATAAACAAGCAATATGCTTGTCCAAGAGCTAGGAGCTATTTAATTCTGCTTTAATTAGGTTTTACTCTATCACCTAAAGATTTCGTGCTACAAGGGGTGTTGTAATACCTCATCTGTCCCCAAATGTTAACCACCCATTGATGGGAGGGGAGAGAGTATTTTGCTGGGAACGGGACTGGTTGTTATATATATTTACCCTACATTATTATGTAAGCGTTACTGTAGTCTATAACAACAAAATTTATGGTTTAGCATGTGCAATCCAATGTTGGTCTCGATAAGATGGTTCATATTTGGGGATAAATGGGAGATTTATGACACACCTTGTAGTAAGAAAACCATACGTGATAGGGAAAAACTAACTATATTTTTGAGATCAGCGCACTCAAGTTATATAGAATCACCAACTAGTTTGTAAACATCGATCGACAAGTTTTCAAATGTGTACTGGTGTAATTCTAACATTACGTCTTTAAAATTTTAATAATGGCTTCTAGAGGATGTACCCATAGTCCAGACATATTTTGTTATATTTGTGGTCGGTATGTTGTTGTAAAACAAAGGACAAATTTAACGACCTTCATTAAGAGAGCTTATCATGCTTATTTTGAATTAAATTAGGAGATCAAGACAAAAGTTGGGCTCCACACAAGGTTTGTCTTACGTGTGTTGCAGCACTAAGGAATTGGAGCAAAGGTAAAAAGAAAAGTTTGCCATTTGGGATCCCTATGGTATGGCGCGAGCCTAGAAACCATACCGACGACTGCTACTTCTGTTCTTGCAATGCTAAAGGTTATAATGCAAAGAATAAAGAGAGTCTTCAATACCCAAGTCTTCCATCTGCAATAAGGCCGGTACCCCATGGTCCAGAAGTTCCTATTCCCCGCCCACCCGAGAGTCTGGATCAATACAATTCAGATTCTGATTCAGCTCCAAATCCAGACAATGATGATGTTTATGAACAGCCAACAGCTGACCGAGATCCTCCTAAACCATTAACCCAAGCCGAACTAAATGACTTAGTCAGGGATTTGAATCTGCCTAAGGACTCTGCAGAACTTTTGGGGTCTAGATTGCAGGAGAACAATTTATTGGCATCCGACACATACTTCGCTTGGTACAGAAATCGTGAGAAAGACTTCATGCCTTTTTTCGAAGAAGGTTGTCCCTTGGTATTTTGCAAGGACATCACAGGATTAGTGTGCAAGCTAGGCATCGAATACCAAACCAGTGACTGGTGGTTGTTTATAGATTCCTCTAAAACCAGTCTAAAAGGAGTGTTACTGCACAACGGTAACAAATATGCATCAATCCCAGTGGCCCATTCTACTCATTTAAAAGAGACCTATGACAACATGAAACTGCTTCTGGAAAAAATTCAGTATCAAAATCACAGATGGATATTGTGTGGGGATCTCAAAGTCCTTTGGATGTTACTTGGGCAGCAATCAGGATACACTAAGATGCCATGTTTCATCTGCGAATGGGATAGTCGAGCACGTGACCAGCACTGGAAGAGGAAAACTTGGCCTCCTAGAGAGAATCTTACCCCAGGATCAAAGAACATTTTACATGAACATCTAGTTGAACCAAATAAAATCCTCCTACCACCCTTGCACATTAAGTTAGGCTTGATGAAGCAGTATGTCAAAGCATTGAATAGAGAAGGTGAGTGTTTTAAGTACATTTGTTCAAAATATCTAAAGATTAGCTATGAGAAAATAAAGGAAGGTGTTTTTATAGGTCCTCAGATTAGAAAGTTATTGACAGACGATCATTTCCTGAACACAATGACCAATAAAGAAAAAGAAGCATGGCTTGGTTTCAAAGATGTTGTTGAAAACTTCTTGGGAAA
Source organism: Bathynomus jamesi (assembly GCA_023014485.1). Classification (NCBI taxonomy): domain Eukaryota; kingdom Metazoa; phylum Arthropoda; class Malacostraca; order Isopoda; family Cirolanidae; genus Bathynomus; species Bathynomus jamesi. The sequence goes on from JAJOZX010000539.1 coordinate 682,933, forward strand.
CTACAAAAGCCAAAATTATGAAAGACTGGTGGAAAATATGTTTAAAAAGTTTTGCGCCTTAGGCTGCAACATGAGCCTGAAAGTTCACTTCTTATTTTCGCATCTTGACCATTTTCCCGAAAATCTCGGAGATGTCAGTGAGGAGCAAGGGGAACGATTTCACCAGGACATCAAAACCATGGAAAGAAGATATCAAGGAAGATGGCATACAAATATGATGGCGGATTACTGCTGGTGTCTGCAACGAGATCAGCCTAACGCACAGCATAAGAAAACATCAAAGAAGCACCGGTTTAGTCGTCATTAGTCAGATCTACCTTCGTAGTCTTAAGTCTTTGGAATAAGTCCTGAAATGTTTGCAAGTAAAGAAGGTAAATATTTTGTTTCTTTCAGTTATTTTTTTATTCTTTCATAAACAAGCAATATGCTTGTCCAAGAGGTAGGAGCTATTTATTTCTGCTTTAATTAGGTTTTACTCTATCACCTAAAGATTTCGTGCTACAAGGGGTGTTGTAATACCTCATCTGTCCCCAAATGTTAACCACCCATTGATGGGAGGGGAGAGTATTTTGCTGGGAACGGGACTGGTTGTTATATATATTTACCCTACATTATTATGTAAGCGTTACTGTAGTCTATAACAACAAAATTTATGGTTTAGCATGTGCAATTCAATGTTGGTCTCGATAAGATGGTTCACATTTGGGGATAAATGGGGGATTTATGACACACCCTGGAGTAAGAAAACCATACGTGATAGGGAAAAACTAACTGTATTTTTGAGATCAGCGCACTCAAATTATATAGAATCACCAACTAGTTTGTAAAAATCGATCGACAAGTTTTCAAATGTGTACTGGTGTAATTATTTAGTTTGGTAAAAATTGGTCGTTGCCAATGTACAGGCAGTTTTTACATAAATTTCTTATGTTCTTGTGGTTCGGAACCCACGTAAAATTGTAGGTCCCCTCCGCCACCACGGAGGACATACACAATACACAATTACGAACACAGTTAGATAGACCAGCCATGATTGGATCCTCGGGTCTTTGTTGGTCTGAAACATTATAACATTACAACACAACCTGTTTAGCAGTCACGTAATATAACGCCGCCTTATTCGTGCAGTCATGTCATTAAAAACAGTTTAGTGTTTAAACTGTATCGTGTATATATATATATATATATATATATATATATATATATATATATACACACTAATATTTGTGAAGGTCGAACTGCGAACTTTCTTTCTTTCTTTCTTTGTCTCTTATGGCCGGACAAACCACTGGTTAGATTTGGATGAGACTTGAGAGCTAGAGGTACCTGAGGCCGGGGAAGAATATAGGCTATGTGGCGTCGGCCTCCGAGGTCATCTGAGGCCGCTAAAGGCCTCTGTATTCCGGAGTGGTTGAAAGAGAGTGACATCATAGACACGTCATAAAAGATAGTGACATAAATGGGCGGAGCTCTAGCATATATAATATATATATATGTGTACACGGTGTATATATATACTATATATATAACGTAAAGAACGACGCTTTGTATAGGAGAATTATCCGCGCAAGATGAGAGCGAAAGAACGAAACAAATGAAAAAATGAGGTACCCACCCGGGAATCGAACGCGGGATCTTCCGATTGCCGGTCAGATATGATAACCACTACACCACAGGCCTCACCCAAACAAATGTCGTAATTCCTCTACATACGCGCAGAAACCAATGCCCCAAAGGGGCACCTCCCGCGTGCCGTAACATTATATACATTATAACTGCAAACACGCAGTATAGTTAACGTAAAGAACGACGCTTTGTACCCGGGTGGGTACCTCATTTTTTCATTTGTTTCGTTCTTTCGCTCTCATCTTGCGCGGATAAGTCTCCTATACAAAGCGTCGTTCTTTACGTTAATTATACTGCGTGTTTGCAGTTATAATGTATATAATGTTACGGCATGCGGGAGGTGCCCCTTTGGGGCATTGGTTTCTGCGCGTATGTAGAGGAATTACGACATTTGTTTGGGTGAGGCCTGTGGTGTAGTGGTTATCATATCTGACCGGCAATCGGAAGATTCCGGGTTCGATTCCCGGGTGGGTACCTCATTTTTTCATTTGTTTCGTTCTTTCGCTCTCATCTTGCGCGGATAATTCTCCTATACAAAGCGTCGTTCTTTAGGTAAATTATACTGCGTGTTTGCAGTTATAATGTATATATATATATATATAATATATATATATATATATATATATATATATATGTATAAGAACATAGGCTACGTGGCGTCGGCCTCCGAGGTCATATATAGAAAAACTCTTGTTACTCCGATTAAATGATTACCTATGGACATCTCCTAATCAGTTTGGTTTTAAAAGGTCCCACTCAACTGACCTGTGCATCTATGTACTTAAGAAATAATATATAAATACACTAGCAGTAATTTAACTATTTATAGCTGTTTCTTAGATATAATTAAGGCATATGATAGAGTGACACACAATATTTTATTTAAAAAACTAGAAGACAGGAAGGTTCCCATGTACATATTAAATTTATTGAAATTTTGGTATTCCCACCAATCTTTTACCGTTAGGTGGGGCAATGTATATACTATCCGAATGTTTTGGCTCCTCTTGCGGGGTGAGACAAGGCTCCTTGCTCTCTCCTATGCTGTTTAATGTGTATATTGACGGATTAATTGCTTCACTTAATGAGGCAACAGTGGGATGTTGTGTTGATAAAACAAGGATAAATAACTTAGTTTATGCCGAAGATATGGTGTTATAAGTCCCTCTGTTAAAGGTCTGGATCGGCTACTAAAAGCCTGCGAAGTGTATTCGCAGAAACATATTCTTTTTAATGTCACAAAAACTAAGGTTATGCAATTTCATCCTAAAATCTCTAATCTACCAGCTGATGTTAGGTTTAAAATGGAAGGTGAAGTAATTGAGGAGGTACAAGAGTTTAAGTATTTGAGTCAAACTATCACCAGCTCCTTGAGTGATGACTCAGATATAAGAAAACAATCTCGAAGCATTTGTGCTAAAGCGAATATGACTATAAGGAACTTTCGGTTCTGTACAAGTGAAACTAAAGACACTCTCTTTCGTACTTTCTGCAGTAATATATACGGACAGCAACTCTGGGTGAATTATAAAAAGGGTTCTGGCAGAACACTAAATTTGCTGTACAAATGAGTCCTGCCGTTTATCCTCTAAGCTATGGAATTCTTGGTACGAAAACGTCTGTCTGTAGCTCCACTTAACTTTGACATTACTCTATTATTTCTAATCAATTGTATATATTTATATCCCTAGTATGTGAACTTCATTGTATTAATAATATTTGTCATTTGGACTATAGTGTGTCAATAAACATTTTCATTTTCATTTTCATTTTCATATTTATTAGACTGTTCCAAATAATAATGGTGAAATATAAAATTCCTTACTACTTTGATCCATTTCGTTGCTTCGATTCTTTACAGACTCTTACGTGGTGTTTTAAACAAGTTTTAGCTTGATTCGATAATATTTAAGGGTCCCGCAAATTGACGCATTTCACTTAACAGTAACGTTTGACGACGATCGGAATCATTTACTTACTTGTGTGAGTGTGTGTACGCTTTTAAACTCCCAAGGTAGGTAAAATGTGATTTCTAGTAATGTTTTGCCTTCAATAATTTTAATAATACATAAATTTTGAGATATATGTATATTATTTTTATAGAGAATTTCAGATTAAACAATATTAGCCATATAAATATTCTTAATATTTGTTTTAAAGATAGAAAGTAAGTATGTGCGTTGGATTTTGTATTTCCAATCAGGTATATATATATATATATATATATACAGTATATATATATATATTTTTTTTTTTTCTTTTTCAGATATTTATGATTTATCTATGGCTACTAGAGATTCAACCCGAGTTTGGCTGATTGGTCAACCATCTTCTGAAATTCTGGGTTGTAGGCTTCCTAATAAGGGTCAAATATTGAAGAAATTGTTTTATCCTCAGAAAATTTTAAGTCAAGGTAGAACAAAAAGTATGAATGAGACTCTCGATGCTGCTCTAGTGTCTTGGGAGAAAGCTTGTATTCCCTTCATGCGGCGTGACACCGCGCTGAGAAAAATGGGAAATCATCTTTTTAAGTATAACTCCATCGTTAAGAGCAGACACAAGCCTCAAGAATCTTACCATATGGCTGAACAAATATTTGAGGGAGACTTAGAAGATTTATTTGATATATCACATTCAAATGCCATGGAATTAATATCTAGTGAAGAAGACAAGTCGTTCTTACTTATTTAGCACTTGAATCCAAAGTGTTCCAGATAGGTTCTTTTGATGTGAAGTCCAGTCTTAAAGAAAAGAGGAAAAGGGAGCGGGAAGAAGCATTTCAGCATAAGGTAAAAAAGGACCAGCAGCAAAGAAGAGAACAGTTTCAAGCTACGCATTAGAAGAGGATGGTTCTTCCGAGGAACTACAACAACAACATCGGATGTAGAATATGTTGCTCCTTCTAGGCTTACTTCATCAGAATGCCAAACAAAACCTGTTTCTTCATCGCGGAAGAAGATTCAGATTACCGAAAGTCTTGCAGCTACATACAGCAGGTTAAATATTTCATACCGGAAATGGCCTATGCTATGACTACACGAAGTTCATGTCGCGATCTTAAAGATTTGTCGATCTCATCAACTGCGATGCACAGAGCACATAAAAAACGAAGGAAAACTTTGGTCGAGAAATATAAAAAGGAAGAAATATGTCTAGGTGCACCAATTGTGATGCATTGGGGTAGTAAAATCACTAAAATGTTACCCAACATAGTGACTGGAAAGAACAAAGTTAACAGGATTGCTATCTTAGTGTCTGCAGAAGGCGAGGAAAAACTTCCTGGGATTCCAAAAGTACGTGCTAGGACAGGACAAGAAATTGCCACTGAAATTGTTAAATTAGCTTCTGAATGTGGGCTTCAGAAAATAATTATTGGAATATGTTTTGATACAACGGCCAATAACACTGGGATCAAATCTGGCGCTTGTATTAAAATGGAACAACTGCTTCAAAAGGAGTTGCTTTACTTAGCGTGCAGCCATCATATTTATGAAGCCGTGCTCGTTGATGTATTTAGAGTGTGTATGGGACCATCCAGTGGACCTGATATACTAATATTCCAACGATTTCAGAAATGTTGGGATTCTATGGACCATACAGATATAACAACGGTCAAGGACAGTAATAGTACAATAACACACTTTAGGGACAGCAATGCACTGAATATGTTGAAGGATTTAGCAGTAAGCTTTGTAAAGCGCTCTTTGGAGGTTGACCACCATCCACGAAAAGACTATTGCGAGCTTCTGCATCTAGTTTTGCTGTTTTTAGGTGAAAGTAATATAAGTCATTGCAGACTAAGAGCATCAGGAGCCTTGCACAATGCAAGATTGATGGCAAAAGCAATTTACTCGGTCAAGATTTTTCTCCTTCAAAAGCAATTTAAGGTAACAACTGGAGAACTTCAAGGACTCACAAGTGTTTGCCTTTTCGTTTCTCTTGTGTCCATCAAACCATGGACAATAGCCGCTAGAGCTGACAGAGCTCCAAGGGCTGACTTAGAATTTCTTCAGACTCTAGAAATTTTTGGAAAAGAAGAGAAATCTTCTTCCAGGGCTGCGTACAGAACAATGAAACGGCACCTGTGGTATTTCTCAGAGCCTCTGATCGGTTTGGCATTCTTTGATTCTGAAGTTTCCACTGAAGAAAAGAAACTTATGGCTGAAAAGCTAAAGAAACCTTGAACGGGAAAGGCAAAACGGTTTGATGGAAAGGTGGCGAGTTTTCGGGAGAAAAGACTCAGATTTCGTGACCGTGAAAACTAAGTTTTTGTTTACAGCCCTGAATGTAGATAAAGGTTTTCTAGAGGAAAATCCGATGAAATGGAGCGAAAATCAAAGCTTCCACGAAAGACAGAAGAAAATATCCTCACTTTCGGTCGTCAATGATAGAGTAGAACGAGGCATCGCTTTAATTAAGAAATTCAATATTTCTATAACAACAGATGAAGAACAAAAACAATACTTTCTACTAAAAGTAGTAGCTACTCATCGAAAGGATTATCCATCATGCGCAAAATGTGATCTCATGAAGTAAATAAATGTATTGCGATCAATAAACTCTTGCTTTGATTGTCATAATACTAATATTGAAATACAAGTTATATATATTTTTTCAACACTATTTCATTTCCGAAAATGTTGTTCATTTTAATAAAGGTTTAGCCATTTTTCTATACTATTTCATGTCGAAAATGTTATTCATTTTAATAAAGGCTTATCCATCTTGCACAGTAGTATGGGCTAAAAAAGGAGAGCGTGCAATGCAATTGCAAATGTTGATCAATGTTGCAATAGTGCCAGTGCCAACCCCCTTGTTGCAAGGTCCCTCCAAAGGGGGAGGGGGATGTTGCAAGAGCAACAAGGGGTTATGCAACTTGGAGGCAGAGTTATCCCCCAAGTTGCAACGAACTCCCGCTGGGGGAGACCTCTTTGGGGGAGAAGTTGGGACGGCCTCTCTCCCCAAAGGGGTATACCTAACCTAAGAGAGAGAGAGAGAAAGGAGAAGGAGAGTAAGAGAGGTGTTCGCTTGGCACAAGCCAAGCGCATATTAAGACTTCAGCCGAGCGCCCGCTGTCTTATAGGCTCCTTATCAACCAGTTGGCTTAATCAGTCAGTGCCCCCAGGCATTATCAGCCACTTGTCACAGTGTATACAACGTTTGCACATACACCCCGTCTATACACCCATAAAATATTACGCACACACAACTATATGCGCCATTATATGCACCGGGTTCGAGACCCGGTGGCGGCGCGTACTTCCACGGTTGGTAGATAAATGGGAAACCAGTGTATCCTAGTGGTCCGTGTTAAACTGTAGGTCTAAAGTGGAATGTAAACATCTTTCCAGGATTGGTAGATAAATGGGTAACCAGGGTATCCTAGCAGGGATCCCTCTCTCTCTCTCTCTCGCGCTTTCTCCCTTTCTCTCTCTCTCTCATATATATATATATTTCCCCGTTAAAAAAGTAGGTCTGAGGTGGAGTGTAAACATCCTTCCACGGTTGGTAGATAAATGGGTAACCAGGGTATCCTAGTAGGGATACCGTTAAACTGTATTGCAAGACGCGGTCATGTTATTTATCTGTTTGCTTATTTCTCTCTCTCTCTCTCTCTCTCTCTCTCTCTCTCTCTCTCTCTCTCTCTCTCTCTCTCTCTCTCTCACGCGAGCTCTCTCTCTCCCTCGCGCTCTCTTTCTCTCACGCGAGCGAGCTCTCTCTCTCTCTCTTATTTATATATATATATATATATATATATATAATATTTAGGAGAAATCCATGACAAGGAGAAATGTAAATGCCATGAAAAGTCTTCTTTATTGCGCAACGTTTCGAGCAATACGCTCATCTTCAGGCTGTTTAATAACAATGTGAAATTAAAATCATATTGAATGAAAAACAAACAGAAATTTCTATAACCTATTCGTAAAGACAAATTTTAAAACTGAGAAAAGAGGGTTAAGTTCTAAGTTATACAGATTTACATATAAAAATTAAGAAGTTATTTTTAAATACATGTAGTAAATGTGAAATTAATACACTGGAAAAATTACCAATAGTACACTGGAACAATGGAGCTATCTACCTTACACAGCAGTATCCGAGGCCGACTAATTTGAGCAGAGGAAACGGGAACGAAGGATGGCGAGGGAGATAGGGGAAGGAGGGATTATAAGGAATTGGGGAAGGAGGAGGGATCATAGCAAATTGAGAGGGACGGACGATGAGTCAATTTGCTATGATCCCTCCTCCTTCCCAATTCCTTATAATCCCTCCTTCCCCTATCTCCCTCGCCATCCTTCGTTCCCGTTTCCTCTGCTCAAATTAGTCGGCCTCGGATACTGCTGTGTAAGGTAGATAGCTCCATTGTTCCAGTGTACTATTGGTAATTTTTCCAGTGTATTAATTTCACATTTACTACATGTATTTAAAAATAACTTCTTAATTTTTATATGTAAATCTGTATAACTTAGAACTTAACCCTCTTTTCTCAGTCTTTTAAAATTTGTCTTTACGAATAGGTTATAGAAATTTCTGTTTGTTTTTCATTCAATATTGATTTTAATTTCACATTGTTATTAAACAGCCTGAAGATGAGCGTATTGCTCGAAACGTTGCGCAATAAAGAAGACTTTTCATGGCATTTACATTTCTCCTTGTCATTGGATTTCTCCTAAATATTAAATTGAAGCTCTGTAGAAGCAACCCGCATAATTATATATATATATATATATCCCAGTTAAAAAGTAGGTCTAAGGTGGAGTGTAAAGCTTGACCTTCGCCAGAATGAACAATTCGGGCCAAAGCCCTCGAAAGCAAAGGTGAGCCTACGTATATATGTACAAATCCCTCTCTCTCTCTCTTGATATCTTATATATATATATATATATATATATATATATATCGGGTGGCCCAAAAAAATGGCACCAATTTTGAGAAGTGATATCTCAATAACCCTTGCAGCTAGGGACTTTAAAAAACAACTAAATGAAAGATAATTCTTTTCTCTTTAAATACTTATTCTATGGCTTGATGGTTATAAGCCCATATAATGCCCGAAATTGGCTTCCAAAAAAATATATAAAAAAAAAAGTTGCGCATTTATATTTATTCCTTGATCCTAATTTTAAATGAAATTTTTCTATTCCAGACCCCTCAAGATGGGATTGAGAGAATCTGATAAGAACATTATACAAGCACTACGTGAAGAAAAAGGATATTCATTAAACATAATCCTTTACGAATTTCCAAATAGAAATTGGAAAAAAAGAACTGTGGCACATTTTTTACAAAAACTTAAAGAAACCGGCAGCAGTCAACGGCGTCCGGGAAGTGGTCGACCAGAAACTATTAGAACGCCAGAAAACATTGAAAAGTAAATGAAATGGTTTTAAGTCAAGAGGAACAACCGGGAACAAGTAAAAGTGAACGTGAAGTTGCGAAAGAAACCGGGATTTCACGTTCATCAGTACAGCGAATTATTCGCTGTACTGATGAACGTGAAATCCCGGTTTCTTTCGCAACTTCACGTTCACTTTTACTTGTTCCCGGTTGTTCCTCTTGACTTAAAACCATTTCATTTACTTTTTCAATGTTTTCTGGCGTTCTAGTAGTTTCTGGTCGACCACTTCCCGGACGCCGTTGACTGCTGCCGGTTTCTTTAAGTTTTTGTAAAAAATGTGCCACAGTTCTTTTTTTCCAATTTCTATTTGGAAATTCGTAAAGGATTCTGTTCAATGAATATCCTTTTTCTTCACGTAGTGCTTGTATAATGTTCTTATCAATTCTCTCAATCCCATCTTGAGGGGTCTGGAATAGAAAATTTCATTTAAAATTAGGATCAAGGAATAAATATAAATGCGCAACTTTTTTTTTATATATTTTTTTTGGAAGCCAATTTCGGGCATTATATGGGCTTATAACCATCAAGCCATAGAATAAGTATTTAAAGAGAAAAGAATTATCTTTCATTTGGTTGTTTTTTTAAGTCCCTAGCTGCAATGGTTATTAAGATATCACTTCTCAAAATTGGTGCCATTTTTTTTGGGCCACCCGGTATATATATATATATATATATATATATGTGTGTGTGTGTGTGTGTGTGTGTGTAAATATCCCCGTTAAAAAGTAGGTCTAAGATGGAATTTAAAGCTTGACCTTCGCCAGAATGAACAATTCTGGCCGAAGCCATCGAAAGCAAAGGTGTGCCTATATATGTACAATTCCGGAAAAAAGTTAATCTAGTAAATTCTGAAACTTGGTACAAGAAGCGTACACAAAATTTATAATCACGTCAAATTGCATTAATTAACTCTCTCTCTCCAGCTAACTTGAATTGGAAATTACGGTCTTTTTCATCTGTAACTTCTGCAAATTAAAACAGGACAGATGGTACACATAGCATTAAAATGTACAGCACAAACGAATAAATAGAAAGGGAATATGATAAAGGAGGGGAAATGAAGAGAAGGTGAAAGCGATATAAGCAAAAACCCTCCTAAACATTTCCTAATTAAACGAAGTAAATAGCTGACCAATAGAAGGCCATAAATATTTATGGAAAAAGTATATATATATATATATATATATATATATATATATATATATATATATATATATATATATATATATGACTTATTTCCCGTCAGGTTAGAACCGGGTTGGGTCCCTCTGATGACTTCTGTAGTCGATCCAGGTTCGTCTGTCTCTCGCCATCGTTGTCAGCTCTCTCCATTCTTTCCCCGCGTTCCCGCTCTTAAAGCTCGCCAACCATGTTCTTCTTCTTGGACGTCCCCGCGGTCTAGTTCCATCCTCTCTTGCGTACATGGCTTTTCTGGGCAACCTCTCCTCCCTCATTCTCTCCACATGCCCAAACCATCTTCTCTGAATATCTTCGACTTTGCTATTCACTGGGATCTTGACGATGGTCCGATTCCTGATCTCTTCATTGGTCACCCGGTCCGTCCATCTCACCCCACAAATCCTTCTCAAACAGTACATCTCAAATGCATTTAACTTTTTCTGCTCTTTCTCTCTCATTATCCAACTTCCAGCTCCGAACAGTACTCTTGGCAGTACTATGGATTCATATAATCTGATTCTTAGTTTCATACTGATGTGGTTGTCTTTCCAGATTTTATCCATTTTATTCATTACCGCATATCTCAGTTTAATCCTCTCCTGCATTGCTCGATAAGTGTTGTTGTCACTGGTAAAGTAGACTCCCAGGTATTTGAATTCATGTACTTGTTCAATTTGGCTGTTTGCAAGGCGTAGATCCACTACTTCATCTATTTTTCCTATTTTCATTATTTTGGTTTTTGCTACATTTATTTTCAGATTGTATTTGTTGCATGTTTCTTCCACTCGTTCTATCATTGTAGCCGCCTCTTCTTTAGTCTCCGCCAATAGCACTATGTCATCTGTATACCTCAAGTCCGTGCCGATTTCACCTCCTATTTTGATGGATCCTTCGTAATTCTGCAATGCCTCCCTCATTACCGCTTCCACAAACAAATTAAATAGGTGGGGTGATAACGGACAGCCCTGGATCACACCTCGTTTTGTTGGAAATGTGTCGGTGGTTATATTTCCCTTTCTTACTGCTGCAGATGTGTTCGAGTACAATCGTTGTATTAGTTCTACTATTTGCCTCTCGAATCCTTCCCTTCTCAGCACCTGCACCATCCCCTCTCTCCAGACTGAGTCGAAGGCCTGTTTGAAATCTATAAATGCACAATATGTATTCTTATTATATTCCCATCTCTTTTCCGCTATTTGTCTCAATGTGAACATTTGGTCTGCCGTTCCTCTGCCCTGCCTAAACCCCGCCTGTTCCTCCGACAGCACTTCCTCTTCTCTTGTACGCATTCTGTGTTGCAAGGTCTTTGCCAGAATCTTGTAGGCATTTGATAATAAACACACTGGCCTATAGTTCTCGCATTCTGTTACATCACCTTTCTTATGAATCGGGATGATTAGTCCATGCAACCAATCTGCGGGAATCGGTTCACCATTTAGCACTCTCTGTATCAATGAGGTTAGCCATTTGGCTATTGGCTCATCCCCTTCTTTCAACAGTTCTCCCGGTATATTATCTCTTCATGGGGACTTATTTAATGGTAGAGATGCAATGTGCCATTTCACTTCACTCTCCAATATATTTGGGGTTTCCTCTCTTCTCTCTTCCGTTTCCAATTCTGGGAAATTCCTGAAATCTACTTGTTCTTCCATTCCCGTAAACACCCTCTCGAAATACTTTTTCCATATTTGTTTTACTTCTTCTACTAACGCAGTTTTCTCTCCCCTTTCGTTTCTTACAACAATTGAATTTGCAGACCATTTTCGAGTTATTTCCTTCACTGTTTTGTGTAGTTCTTTTGAGTTTCCCGCTCTGAAGCTGCTCTCACATTTTTCACATTTCCCTTCGATCCATCTTCTCTTTGCTTCTCTACACATGTGCTCTACTGTTCTACAGAGTCTTTTATAGTTGTTCGTGTTGGCTTCCGTAGGATTTATGTTTCGTTTTCTCTTTGCCTCCCTCCATTCATCACACATCTCCAATATCTCTTCGGTCATCCATTGCTGCTTTGCCCTTCGCTTGGTCCCGAGTATCTCCGTTGCTTCATGTTTTATCTCATCTCTTCCCCTCCGTCACACGTCTTCTGCGCTGCCGTCCATGTTCAGTATTACTTCAAATTTGAACTGTATTCTTCTCTTGTACTCTTCTTTCAGGGCTGGGTTCTCCAATTTTTGGACATTTATCCTGCTTTCCTGCTTAATTCTAGGTGTCGCTGATGCAAATTTTACTTTTATATTGGCCAGCACCATTTCGTGGTCTGAGTCCCAGTCTGCTCCCCTCATCACTTTGGTATTTCTCACTGATGTAACCCATCTTTTCCTTACCAGTATAAAGTCTATACAGCTCTTATGTATTTGATCTGGGTGATTCCATGTGTATCGTCGGCTGTATTTATGGAAAAACCTAGTGTTTGACACCACAAGTTGATTTTGTTGACAGAATTCCAATAATCTTTCTCCTCTCTCGTTTCTATCTCCCACTCCAAATGGTCCCATCTGCTCCTCGTAACCTCTGCGGTCCTCTCCAATCTTACTATTGAAATCCCCCATAACGAATAGTAGATCCTTCTCTTTTGTTTTCCTTATCTCCTCCTCTAGGTCTTCATAGAAGTTCTCCACTTCTTCTTCAGGGTGCGATGAATCTGGTGCATATACACCTGGATTATCTTTGTGTTGCGATGTTTTCCTTTCATTGTTACTGACATCATCCTTGAAGATATTGAGTTGTGTTCAAGATATGACTTTTTCGCATTTGCGTTCAGAGTATGGCGACACCCTCTCTATGCAGTTCATCTGGTCTCCCGCTGTATAGTACTTTCGCTCCACCTGCTTCCATTTCACCTTCCCCTGGCCAATGGGTTTCTGACAGTCCTAGGACATCCCATCTATATCGGCCGATCTCATTGATCACACAGTCCAGTTTTCCTGGTCTATGCAAAGTTCTTACATTAATTGTCCAATAGTAGAGAATGCTTTGTGGACTACGTAGCTTTGTCACCCATCACCTGTGGTCTCGAGTGATTAGGTGCGTCGGTTCCCCCCGTACGCGGTAGCCATATACTCATTATCCAATTGTTCTGTCATCATAGGGTTTCTCGGCAAATAGAGCAGCCGGTTTGCCATCCCTCTGCTGCCCGTTTGGTCCGCGGCTCCTTATTTAATGTATTCGGAGCAGCCCTATGGAAATACCATACGGAGTTCCCTCATCCGTCACCGAGGGACACGCCTGGTAGGAGTTTTCTCTCCCCCAGGCGTTCTGAAATTGTGAGTTTGATGAAGACGCTAGACAAACTTCTTTCCGTCGAAGTTTTATTGTTTCGATGCATAGACGTCAGAAAGATTAAACTTCATGGGCAATTGACTCTCAGTTTATCGTTTCTCTCAAACATTTGCGAATTGTACCGAAATATATCTTCGAATATCAAGAAAACCCTTCCTTTTCTGACAAATGAGGATATACAGGTGAGGTCCTATTACCCCAGTATATGATGGAGTAGGGCTTAATGACCTGCATCCACCACCCACCTCTGTCAATTTTTTAAATTTATTTAGTGTATCGTACAATAACGCAGGGACCCCAATAAACTTTTACAGCTGCGAGAATTGTGCTGTAGAACTTTGCGCGCTGGTGATTTTTCCTTTTCCATTCATGGTTAATGGTTTGAAAATTACCTTCCAGTTTCTGATGTTTTATTTTTCAGAGGAAATGATAAATTTTCCGAATCTATTTTAGATGGGGCACCATAAATCCATTTACAAACTTATCTTCCAACCTCGTTAAGCACCTCATATAATTGGATGCCTATCATACGTTCAAATCTCCCGCCAACTCGTCGGTTCCCGAAAGAAGGATCAAAAACAACGCATTTCTCTCTCTCTACGAATGGGTATATCTGACATGGCCCAGATTTCACGGGACAGCCAATCACAACCCTGTGGGCGGAGCCCAGAACCTCTGGTTGGAGGCTAAGCAGGCCTATGCGTTAAGCCCCACCCAAAATTCACTGATAGCTAATAGGAAGCTAGCGAATCGGGTATTGTGAGATGTTCACAATTACGATCCCCGTTTATAAAAGGGGGCACTTTCATCTCAGAGCCTCAATTCATTCTTTTTTTAGAACAGTGCTTTTGAAATACCCCGTCATGAGTCAGCTCTAAAACTCTCCAGATTTGTTTGAAAACGAGGATGTCCCATCGCTCTCTGCAATTTATCTTTTCAACACTGTAGATCGAAATGAACTTCTCTCAACGCAGACTGTTGCAGAAAGTTGCGATGGATTGCAAGAGCCAATGGACACGTCGTTTGAAATGTAAGTAATTAATTTGTGATTACACTACGTTCCAAATTATTAAGCAGATTGCATTTTCTCCAATGTTTTCAAAAGTTTTTCACCGATTTCAATGAAATTTAAGCAAATAATTACAATATATAGAAGCACTGATGGTATTTATTTCGATAAAATATTTTGATAATTAAAATAATTATTTCTTTTTATTGAAAAATATGTAAAATATGATGTTCTGAATTATTAAGCAAGTATTCTATTTACAGATCTAAATGGTGAAAATGGGTAAGAAGAAGGATTCAACACCAATTGAGAAAAGAAAAATAGTCAAGTTACTCGCTGAAAATATAAAATCTATTGAAATTGCGAAGCAGTTTGGCAGGGCTTATAGAACTGTAAACAAGTTTGTAGCGGAGGGTGCCAAACTGAGGCAGCGAAGTGATAAAGGAGCTACAAGAAAAGTGACAAGGCGGCAGATATCTGTAATCAAGCGCAAAGTTGCAAAGCATCCATTGTCCTGAAGCAAAGAGGTTTTAGAGCAGGCTGGCATACATAATGTACCAAGAACATCTCGATGTGGAATCCTCCAAACAATTGGCAAGACGTGTAAACCTACGATTTAGTCACCATTAACACCCAGGTACAAGAAGCAGCGTGTTGAATGGGCGCGTCAGTACGTGAAAACAGATTTTAATACTGTATTGTTCACCGATGAATGAAAAGCAACTCTTGAGGGACTTGATGTTTGGTCAAGAAGATGGATTTCTGAGAGCCAATTTCTACCACCGAGATTAAGACGCCAACAAGGTGGAGGTGGTGTTATGTTTTGGGCAGGATTGATAGGCAATGAAGTAGCTGTCCCATACAGAGTGCCTGATGGTGTAAAAACAAATGCCCAGTCTTAAACAAACTTTCTAAAATAAAACCTCATTCCATGGTAGAGATTGACCCTTAGCAATCCATCTTCTTGACCAACCATCAGATCCCTCAAGGGTTGTTCTTCATTCATCGGTTAACAATACAGTATTAAAATCTGTTTTCACGTACTGACGCGCCCATTCAACACGCTGCTTCTTGTACCTGGGTGTAGGCCTGTTCAAAAATCAACTTTTTCTTATTTTCATAGGTTTCTGTACATTTTCCCATGCTTTTTGACCTGAGAAAGCCGAAAATCACAACTATTTTGACCTAGGATGTTGGGAAGCATTGCCGCATGGAGCTTTAAATTTTCTGCCTTGAAATCGGCCAAAGCGCCAATTCCGGGGTCCCTTGAATTATGTTTTGCACTTTAACTTTTGATCTAAACAAGATAGAGCAACAAATTAGGTATCAAATGAAAGAGCATAAAATTATAAATAATAATAATATAACAATAATAATAATAATAATAATAAATAAATAATAATTAATAATAATAATAATATAATAATAATTATCTATCATTTTTCAGGAACACAGAAACTCAATCAGAATCTAGAAAACCATCTACAAGTTTACAACTTCACAATGGCATTAAGCAAGGAGCTGAGGGAGCTCCGTGGGCGCACAGTTGATATCTCAGAACCTCCACGTACTGTCCACAGGCAGGTGTCAACTGGGCCATCTACCAGATCTCTCACTGAAACTTTCCTGGTTGGATACCCTTCAGCTTTTACAGTGGTTCCCAGCTTCCCACCCAAACAGACAGGCGTTCCAGTATTTCCTCTAATCTTCAGAATTTACCGAAAATGCAGGGAGGCCCATGGTTCAAGACCTTGCATATGAAACAGTTGAATCTATCATCCCATTCTGGCAGATGGCTAGGATCAAGACAATGACCAAGTACAACGCAATGAGCTCTTCATGAAACTACATGAGAAACATCGTGCTCTGGTGAAAGCAAAGGAAGAGCAGTAACCCTGGAGGAAAAAGAGAAGCATTTGTGCTGGAATTAGACAGCCTGTTCGATATAGGAGCTCCAGATGCAATCCAGGAAATACAGAACAACAGACTGTTATCCAGAGAGAAGAAAGATGAGGATATCAGGTTCTACGAAGACCAAAAGACTGAGAGGAAAGGTCATATGTCTGGTCATGACAAAGATTTTTGAGACAAGATCCCTGCAGCAAGCAGCGAGGAATGAAAGACTGCAGCATAGACAGAACAAGGTAAAACTAATTACTTTGAACGTTACAAAAAGTTTTAAGTTGTACTCCATTGCGATATTTAGCATGTACTTAACATTACTGTCTTAACATGTACTATTTTACAACAGCTGCAGCAGAACAAGAGGCAGTTGTTCATGTGGATGACATTACCTGGGGTGACTCAACTGACAACGACGCTAACACAGAGGACATGGATTACCATCAGCCTCGTCCTGGATGTTCTCACCATCAAGACACTGTGACTAGTGTGACTTTGACGTTTCCAAGGAAGGTCATGGAATGTGATGTCATCTGCAATACAGCTGATCGTCTTGGTTTATCAGATAATCAAGTTACTGCCATGGTTTCTGCCACCTTGAAAGCTGGAGGGGCTGATCTGGATAACTTCGTCATCTCAACCTCAACAACACGTCGCAACAGAATGCTGTCCAGGTATAATATCAGCCAGAGTCACATGTCCAAGTTTTGTGAAAACCCCCCACAGTACGCTGCCTTACACTGGGATGGAAAGTTGCTCAAAGATGTCTTGGGGAGTGAATCTGGAAGTACCTCAGAGACTTTAGCTGTGCTAGTGTCTGGTCCACCTTCATACACTGAAGGAAAGTTATTGGGAGTACCTGTCATCGACAATTCTTCTGGCACAGCTCAGGCTGAGGCTTCAATGGATTTACTGGAGACATGGGAACTTACGGATAATGTTACTGCCCTTGTTTTTGACACTACATCCAGTAACATTGGAGTTCACAGAGGAGCTGCCAAACTGCTAGAGAAAATGCTGAACAAAAAGGTGTTTTATCTGGCCTGTCGACATCACATCCTGGAAATCCTAGTAGGAGCAGTTTGGGAGAAACTGTTTGGGAAGGTGAAGGGGCCAGATAATCCCTGGTTTGAGCATCTGAAGGATGTTTGGACGGACTTGTCCAAGGAAAACCCAAAGATGCTGGCTATCAACAGCAAATGGCTGAAGGAAAAGAAGAAGAACAGTGAAGAAATACTCCAAGACATTCTAACAGCAGAAAGGCTTCCAAGAGCCGACTACAGGGAAATGGCTGAACTGACAGTCATTGTTCTTGGAGGAACGCCTCCTCGAGGTATTCACTGGAGTCGACCAGGCGCCATTCATCAGGCCAGATGGATGGCCAGATGGATGGCCAGAAACCTGTACTCCATGAAGATGCTGATGTTTGCAGATCAACTTGAGTACGACGAAGACACTGTATCAAAGCTGGAAAGACTCAACACCTTCCTTGCGCTGTTTACTGTACACTCCTGTATGGATGATGTCAATGTCTGCTGCAGATGCTCCCGTGAATGATCTAAGTCTAATCCAGGACATGTTGAAGTACAAGAAAACTGGCCCAGAGCTTGCTGATGCAGTACTTAATAAGATGGAAAATCACAAATGGTACCTGACGCAGGAAGTCGTGCCATTTGCCCTGTTCAGCAGTAGATTGAGTGACACATTGAAGCACGACATTGCTGCCCAGTTACATGTCACTGAGAAGCCAGACAGCTTCAGAACAGGAAAGCCTCTATTCCAGAGAGTCACAGCTAAGACCACCCTGGTTGATCTCCTTGGCCCAGAATCACATTTCCTGCTGGACACACTGAACATTGGATCCGAGTGGCTTCTGGAACCTGTCAAGTCTTGGCCACAGAATGAGGACTACAGAAAAGCGTTGGACTATGTTAAGAATCTGAAAGCGGTGAATGACATTGCTGAACGTGGTGTCAAGATGATGAGCGACTTTCCAAATGTCATAACAACAGATGCCAAGCAAAGGGACTATCTCCTTCAAGCTGTGGAGTTCAACAGACGCCGCTTTGACAGCTTCAAGAAACAAACTCTCAACAACTGACTGTGTAAATGTCATTATGAAATTAATCATCATGTAATGCTTTCACTTCTTGATCGATTAGACTTGTGACAAAATGTTAATCTCAAATTTGTGTCATGAATAAGGCGCCTTGTCTGCCTTGAGTGTGAGAAAACGAATTTTGTGATATTTCTGAAATCTTTGTATGTACCAATGTGCCATTTCTTGTTCCAAGACTATCATAATTGTATAAGTTAGAAAGAGGATTAAAAACACTTTAATTTGGTGCCTATTTTGTTGCTCTATCTTGTTTAGATAAAAAGTTATAGTGCAAAACATGATTCAAGGGACCCCGGAACTGGTGCTTTTGGCCGATTTCAAGGCAGAAAACTTAAAGCTCCATGCGGCAATGCTTCCCAACAACCTAGGTCAAAATGGTTGTGATTTTCGGCCTTTTCAGGTCAAAAAGCATGGGAAAAAGTACAGAAACCTATGAAAATAAGAAAAAGTTGATTTTTGAACAGGGCTAACCTGGGTGTTAATGGTGACTGAATCGTAGGTTTACACGTCTTGCCAATTGTTTGGAGGATTCCACATCGAGATGTTCTTGGTATATTATGTATGCCAGCCTGCTCTAAAACCTCTTTGCTTCAGGACAATGGATGCTTTGCAACTTTGCGCTTAATTACAGATATCTGCCGCCTTGTCACTTTTCTTATAGCTCCTTTATCACTTCGCTGCCTCAGTTTGGCACCCTCCGCTACAAACTTGCTTACAGTTCGATAAGCTCTGCCAAACTGCTTCGCAATTTCAATAGATTTTATATTTTCAGCGAGTAACTTCACTATTTTTCTTTTCTCAGTTGGTGTTGAATCCTTCTTCTTACCCATTTTCACCATTTAGATCTGTAAATAGAATACTTGCTTAATAATTCGGAACATCATATTTTACATATTTTTCAATAAAAAGAGATAATTATTTTAAGTATCTAAATATTTTATCGAAATGAAGACCATCAGTGCTTCTATATATTGTAATTATTTGCTATAAATTTCATTGAAATCGGTGAAAAACTTTTGAAAACATTGGAGAAAATGCAATCTGCTTAATAATTTGAAACGTAGTGTATATACTGTGGTTCATTCAGTGTTAATTTGTAAAAGGCCAAAATAAATACGTTTAGAAAAATACTTTGTGATTTAAGCGGAAGGCCGGACCATATATATAGAACGTTTCATTCAGTGTTAAATAATTTATAAAAAGCTGTAATAAAACGAAGTGAAATGCTATCTGCCCAGAGGCCCGGCCTCTATTCATATATATATATATATATATATATATATATATATATATATATACATATATATATTAGGGGTGCCGGATAGTATTTTTTACTATCCGGCCGGATAGCCGGATAGCCGGATAATCAAAAAAAATATCCGGCCTGATACCGGATAATATCATTCAAATAATTCATAATTTTTTATATATTATTATTTAGCTATTACTTGACTAATTGACTATACTATCAAATTTTAATCACTATTTGATGTAAATTATAGCTATCTTTCAATAACTTTACTAATTACCTATATTTTATCCTTTTCAGGATTGTTTCATTGCCTAAATCATATAGCTATATAGCTAGTTAGTATTAGTTACAGGCTTACAGCAATATTTTAACGTTATTTACCCCCTAAAATGGCTAGTTTTATTTGGAAAATATTTACAATACATGAGACTAATTTGCTCCCTATGTTCCAAACAGATTAAAAGGGGATCAGAGAAATTGGGTGCTAGGTGCTATAGCACAAAACCTTTGCACAATCATGCAAAGATGCTGCATTCAAAAGAATATAAAGAAGTGTCTCAACTTAACAAATCATCTGAAAATCAAAATCAACCTATAGCGACCACCTCAATGGCTCCGAAGGAGAAAAAATTAGTTGCCATGGAAAAGCAACTCACGTTAGAAGAAATTTTTTCCTTTAAGAAAATATGGGATATAAATGACTCAAAAGCTCAAGCTTTACATAAAAAGATAGGATTAATGATGGCATTGGACAACCATTCTTTTAGTTTAGTTGAACAAGATGGCTTTATAGGACTGATGGCCCACGTACAGCCAAGGTAATTGCTACCAAATCGAACATATTTTTCAGAAAAAGTCATACCCAAAATCTATGAAGAACTCAAAGAAATTGTTATGAATAAATTGAAAGAAGGGAAATACATTAGCTTCACTTCCGATATTTGGACCTGCTCTTCTTCAAATGAATCATTCATTTCCCTGTCAGGTCATTGGATCATGAATGACTACACTCATTGTAATGCAGTATTGCATTCAGCTCATTTTTCAGGATCGCATAGAGGAATTAATATAGCGGACAAATTGCAATCTATGTGGCAATCATGGAATATTGACAGATCAAGGCGTAATATATTGGTCAGAGATGGAGCTTCTAACATAGCTTTGGGATGTGAAAATGCGGAAATACCTTCTGTTCACTGTTCAATTCATTTGCTACAGCTAGTGGTGAATGATGCATTAATGGCTCAACGATCTATAAAAGATCTTTTGGCAAAGTGTCGACGTTTAGTGACACATTTTAACCACTCCCCACTGGCTACTTCTGAATTTAAAGCTCTCCAAACACAACAGGGTCATGTTCCTCTTCTATTGGTACAAGATGTTTTAACGCGCTGGAACTCATCTTATTTGATGCTAGAACGTATGGTTAAGTTGAAAAAATTAGTTCAAATATACCTTGCTGGTCATAGTTATTTCATCTAATGAGTGGCACTTGATTGAAAATCTTTTAAAGCTTTTACAGCCATTTTTTAAACTCACCCAAGAAATGAGTACAGAATATAGTTTACTCTCTACTGTTATCCCAAACATGTGCGCGCTTGAAAGGTTTCTTTCAAAAATTGGCCAGGATGATCAAGGATCAAGGAGTCCAAACTACAAAAGATGAACTGTTGAAATCATTGCGGTCACGATTTTTTGCCAATGAAAGCAATGAAAAAAGAAAGTGTCTAAATGTCTTAACAAATCGGAAGTATGCTCTAGCAACTGTCATTGATCCACGATTTAAATTTTTGTTTTTCAAAGATCAACAAAAGGAAAATATTAAGACATGGTTAATTGAAGAAATAAATGAAATAAACAACCTAGAGAAAATTAGAGATAAATATTTTGAAGAATAGGCTCACAGCAGCGACGATTCTAATTCTTCTTCCTCCTCAACAGGAAGAAAAAAGGCAAAGTTTGATGATGATCCACTCTCTGCTTGTTTCAGGGAACTAACACAAGAAAATTCAGAAAGATACCTGGTGAGAAAAAGTTTAAAAAAAGCCGCAAGATGGCTTCATTCGCAGAAATAGCAGAGGAAATTGAGCAATATGCAAAAAAACCCATATCAGACAGATGACTATCTCCACTTGAAATTTGGAAAAATGAAGAATCCTTTCTATCTCTCAAGAAAATTGCTCTAAAATGGCTAGTGACACCAGCATCTTCAGTTTTCTCAGAAAGAATGTTTTCCGAATACGGAAATATTTTTGAAGAAAAAAGAAGTACTTTGCTACCAAAGCGAGGGGAGATGCTTCTTTTTATCCATCACAATGGACGAAAATTTGATTTAAACTTGTGAATCTAGTGTCTTGAACATAGTATTAATTTTTATTGTTTAATGTGAGTTTTTACTTTTTAAGGTTTTGCTATTTTAATAATTTCACTTACCTTACTGGTATATTTGATTAGGCTATATGTTTTATTTTTATATCTCAAATCTTAATAAAAGGTTTCGCTAATTCATATTTTTTCATATTGTAATTTGCAATATATATAAATAAAAAATTAAAATTAAAATTAAAAAGTAAGGGAAGCTGGGATCTTAGCTATGCGTCACACTTTTAGCTGGACCAAACATTTTGCCTTTTTAGCAGTGTTAATATAGTTACATACTAGTAGTGGTACATGCTTATTTATCAATTATTTTAATTTTAGATTTTTGTACAACTATATTCAACTTTTGCTAGCTAAAGGCTATGCAAGCTAAGATTGGAAAGGGGCGGGCCCAGATGGTATTCCCATTACAAAAAAGACTATCATAAATATCCGGCTATCCGGCCGGATACTGACATCTATCCGGCCGGATACAGGATAGATACCGGATAATAGATGTTATCCGGCCGGATATCCTGCCGGATACTTACGTCGTTTCTATACATTAATATACTGCGTGGTCATTGCAGTTAAATATATTATATATATATATATATAAGTGTGTGTGTATATACTGATATATATATATATATATATATATATACAGTATGTTCCTCTGTGTGTAGTTTGGTGAAAAACAATAGGTTTTTAATTATTGCCCATTCTCTGTTTCCTTCGCAGTTATTTCGGCACATATATATGGTATGGGTTTAATTGTACATTTCTTGATAATTTTAAAATTTATAGAAAGTTCTACAGGTAGGATTCTAGAATTACCAAAACTCCTAAGATTACCCGATGCTTACTTTTGAAACTTGTCAGGATATCGTGAAAGGATATCTGCCCAGAGGTCGAGGCCCGGTCTGTATTCATATATATATAATATATATATATATATATATATATATATGTTCCTCAGTGTGCATTTTGGCGAAAAACAATAGGTTTTTAATTATTCCCCATTCTGTGTTTCCTTCTTGGTTATTTCGGCATATATATATATATATATAGATTACCCGAGGCTTACTTTTGAAACCTGTCAGGATATCGCGAAAGGATATCTTTCCAGTATATATATATATATATATATATATATATATATATATATGTTCCTCTGTGTGTATTTTGGCGAAAAACAATAGGTTTTTAATTATTCCCCATTCTGTGTTTCCTTCTTGGTTATTTCGGCATACCTTTGGTTAGCTTCCGCCCGAATCGTTCATTCTGACGAAGGTCAAGCTTTTCACTCCACCTTAGACCTACAGTTTAACGTGCAATCCGAACCACGCCCCACCAGCAGCCCAACGTCTTAACCACTAGGCCACCTAGGGTACCCATTTATCTACCAACCACTTTCTTTATTGTGTGTAAGGATGGACAGATGGGTTTTGCTGCGCGCCGGCTGCCGTCTGGTCTCGAACCCGGGGCCGATGGATTCGTAGTCAACGACGCTAACCACATACCACCGAGGCGCATATATATATACACACCTTATCTTATGAACCTTATGTTGTTTCGTGCGTTGGTCTCTCTTCACACGGAGGTGAAGCTGGTGGCCCCGCCTCTAGGTCTGGCTTGGTGGAGGAGCGAGTTGCTTTCTTGCGCTCTCCACCGTACATAGCCAGGCACGCCCGGCTCATCTCGTACCGTCCTGAGCCAGGCATCCAGTCTTCTCTTGAAGACTTCAACTTTGACCCCCGTTACGGTTCTGAGGTCCTTTGGAAGCTGGTTGAAAAGTCCTGGCCCCCTGACAACCAAGCTATTTTCCTTCAGAGTTGAGGAGGTCCCTTGTCGGGCCTTTAATTTGGGAACACTACACATTCTGCCTTTCCTATTTTCCAGTGTTGTTTGAATGGTAATTGGGTTTAGTTTTAGGTTTGGTACCAGTTTTTCGATCATTTTCCATATGTAGATTATGGTGTACCTCTCTCTTCTTCTTTCCAGGGAGTACAGATTTAGTTTACGTAGTCTTTCCCAGTAGTTGAGTTCTTTGCAGCCATCAATCTTGGCTGTGAAATGCCTTTGCGTTTCTTCTAGTTTATTAGTTTCTTCCTTTTTATATGGGGACGTCAAAACTGAGCTGTATTCAAGTTTTAGTATAATCAGTGTTTTTAGCAGGGGAATCATTACTGTCCTGTCCCTTCTCTTGAACGTTCTTAGTACTTGTCCCGCGACTCTTTTTGCTTTATTTATCGCTATCTGATTTTGTGTTTCGAATTTCGCATCATCTGTCATTATTATCCCGAGATCGATCGCTTTCGTGCTTCTCTGAATTTCCTCTCTATCTGGAGCATAATATGCAGTCTGTGTAAGTTCTTGTTTTCTACCATATCTCAGGAGCTGAAATTTCTCGGTATTGAATGACATGTTGTCTTCTGACCATTTGTATATTTTGTTCGTGTCCCTCTGCAAGACCTCCACGTCATGTACATCGCTGATTTTTCTGCTGATCTTTGTATCGTCTGCAAAGGATGTTACTATGCTGTTGCTGTTTACTCCGCTGACTATGTCTGTTAGCATGATA
Source organism: Bathynomus jamesi (assembly GCA_023014485.1). Taxonomy (NCBI): domain Eukaryota; kingdom Metazoa; phylum Arthropoda; class Malacostraca; order Isopoda; family Cirolanidae; genus Bathynomus; species Bathynomus jamesi. The sequence goes on from JAJOZX010000539.1 coordinate 707,643, forward strand.
ATGAACAGGAGTAGGGCCAGTACTGTCCCTTGTGGTACTGAGCTGCGTACTTCCGATTCCGATGATGATATACCTTGAATTTTGACGACCTGCAGACGTTCTCTGAGGAAGTTGTAGATCCATTTTCCCACTTTGCCTGTTATTCCCATATATTTAATTTTATGTGCTATTATACCATGGTCACATTTGTCGAAAGCTTTAGCAAAATCTGTGTATATGACATCGTAGTTGTCATTGCCTTCCAATTTATCTAGGATATTGTTGTAATGTTCTATTAGTTGTGATAGGCATGATCTACCTGATCGGAATCCGTGCTCATTTTCGTTGAATCTTTCCCGTGTCTCCAGGAAGTCATATATTTTTTCTCTAACTATTCTTTCAAATACTTTGGTGAGGTGGGGCGTCAATGACACTGGTCTATAGTTCTTTGCTTGAGATCTATCCCCTCCTTTATATATAGGGACAATGTTTGCTCTTTTCAAGATGCTCGGTATTTCCCCAGTATCTAGGGAATCTTCTCCATATCCAGTGTAAAGGTGTAGCTATTTCATTTTTACAGTTTTTAATCAATAATGCGTTCCAATTGTCCGGACCTGCAGCTGAATGTAGTTTCATTTGTCCTATAGCTCTCGCTACATCTTCTGGTGTAAAATCAAAGTCTGTTATATACTCTCCTTGCAATTCCTCTTCAAAGAATGCATTTATGTCAGGTATCGCTTTGTCACTTTTTGGGGTACTGAAAACTGATTCATACTGAGCTCTCAATGTATCAGATATTTCTTTTGGATCGTCGGTTAGTTCATTATTTCTCGTCCTTAAGGGCCCAATAGCGGCGCGCGTTTTTGTTTTCCTTTTTGCATAGCTATAGAAGTATTTTGGATTTTCCTTTATTGCTTCTACCGCCTTTTCCTCTTCTCTCTCTGTATGGTCCTTAATCAGGACTTGTATTTCCCTATCGATACCCTCCAGTTTTTCTTTTATTGCTTTCCTGTCATTATCTCCGCAGTTGCCTAATTTCGCCTCCACTCTTTCTTTTGCGGAAGTCTTCACTTTTGCCTCTCTAGCCAGCTCCTCTTTCCTTTTGGCTGTTATTTCGGAGCATATTTTTCTAAAATTCTCAGCGTTTTTTCTTCCAAGGTTTTTAGCATTTCTTCAGTTGTTTTATTCTCGAAAATTGTTCTCCATTCTATTTGGGCTATGTGCGATCTGATTGCTTCCCAATTTATAGTCTTGGAGTTTAAGTTAAAGGCCCCGAATTTACTTCTTTCCACAATATGTGTATTGTCTTTTAATGTTGTCGTCATATTTGTTGATATCTCGATTAAGTTGTGGTCTGAGATAATGGTTGGGGTTATTTTTATATCAGGAATCAAGTTCGTGTTATTCGTGAATACCAGATCCAGGCAGTTATTTTTTCTGGTATTTTCTGTTATCTCCTGTTAGCATAAACTCATTTGTACGAGCCATCAACATTTTTGCTTGCTCCCGGTCTTCTGTTGTGCCCCCCTTGTCCTGGTGAATATATATATTCCTATCCACCTTTTTGTATTTTATAAATGGGAAGTTAAAGTCTCCGCAGATCATTATATTGGGGGATGGAGGGTTTATGGCCTTTATTAGCTTTCTGATGTCATCAATGGCCTCTGAGAATTTTTCGGTTGGGGTGCTTGGAGGTCTATAGATGACTATTACTATCACGTTTAGTTTTTCTATTTTCACTGCTAGGAGTTCCATATAGCTGTTTGATTTACTTATTATCGTCTCTGTCATATGACCTTCCTCTACATATATAGCACAGCCACCTTTACGTCTCGTCGTTCTATCCGCTTTTAGTAAGTTGAAGCCCTCTATATTTATCTCTTTCTTATCAATACAATGTTCGCAGTTTTCACAATTTCCTTGGCAATCTTTAAGATGAGTTTCTGTGAGGCATGCGATGTCCGCCCTTGTTTCGTCCATAAATCCTTTCAGGTACGAAACCTTATTGAGTGATTGGTTTGGTCTTATTCCTTGAATATTAGCCAGGACAATTTTTATGTTCTCTGTTTTTCGCTGCCCCTTACGCATTTCAAGTTCGTTTTCCTTCGATATCGCTTGATTCGTTGCCCTATGATCCTCCGAGAGAGGTCCGTTTCCGCCTACTTGTACTGGTAGCTTCTTGCCCGGTAGTTGTTTGGCTCGGGGGTTTCCAGCTGTGTCAACTGCAGTGGATGACATTTAGCATCCGTAACGTGTTCGCGATGTTGAAAAAATTGTCTTGTTCGCTTATTGTGTTCTTATTGTTGTTCCTATTGTTGTTATTCCTATTGTCATTTAAACTTTTTCCTTTGTTCTTTGAGTCCGTCGAGAGATGTTGATAGTAGCATTTTTTCCGAATTTGCAGGTTCCATATTTTGCGTAAGTCCTGCAGATGTCTGGGTGGTAGAATTTACATCCGTCTCCAAATTTACAATGACCATTATTATAGAAGAAATTGCATATTGGGGGATGTTCATATATACATTGTCCTCTTTTAAATCAATCTGCAATCAATATATATATATATATATATATATATATATATATGTGTGTGTGTGTGTGTATATATATATATATATATATATATATATACTGTATATATATATATTATGCAGTTATCAACCATTATTTACACAAAGATATAATACAATTTGCAAATGTAGCATACTTCAAATATTAAATATTAAAAATTTTATTGAGTAGGTAAAGTCATACGAAAGATAAGATTCTCGTATCTTTGTAAGTGAAATTCACTTTCCGAATATAAAATAGCAAACAATTTGTGGGAAAACATTGTAAAATATAGATAAAAGAATTAGATATATATACGCATATATAATATCATGCACAAACACACGATTTTCTCTAATGCAAGAACTGAACATACCAGGAATCGAACCCACCACCTATTGAATAAAAAGTGAGGGCGCTAGCCACTACACTACGACAGAATAACATACTTTTCAACATAAAGGCGTTATGCATTTCTTCGGTTGTTTAAATGTATGAGTTAAATTTTATCCCATCGTAGTGTGGTGCCCAACGCCCTCACCTTCTATTCAAGAGCTGGTGTGTTCGAATCCTGGTGGGGGAAATTTTTGCTTATATATATGCATGATGCAAACCCAGGCAGTGTCATTCATTTCACGTGTTTAAGTGTGACATTCATCCCATATATACATATATACTAGGGACACTCAATATATTTTGCTCCACCTTTTTTCTTAGCTAAATAATAGGCCACGGGGCTGAAATGTCTTTTGGGCCGTAAGTCTGAGCTTCCTGAGCTTCACATAACCAGATTTTTGCAGTTTGAACCTCCCCTCTTGTATAAAACCGCTTTTAAACGCCATTGTATAAAACTGATGGTTAAAGTAGTTTCGAAAATGGCGTCTGACAGTGATGTGCGTCGTAAACAGAGAGCTGTTATAGAGTTCTTTACCGCAGAGAAGAAAACAGCTGGAAATATTCACAAACATCTACAAAACGTTTACGGAGATGCTGTTGTTGATCGAAGCACAGTTGGACGCTGGTCTAAACGTGTGAGGTCATCGGAGAGAGGGAGATCCAGCCTCGATGATGAGCCACGCAGCGGTCACCCAGCATCGGCTATGACATCTCACACTGTGCAACGTGCTAACAGCATCATTCGATCAAATCGGCGCGTCACATACAGGTAGCTATCACTGGAGTTAGGAATTAGTGAAGGAAGTGTGAATACGATAATTCAGCAACTGGGATACTCAAAAGTGTGTTCTCGGTTTGTTCCTCGCCAACTGACTGAAGATCACAAAGCCCAAAGAAAAGAAATTGCTTCCGAGTCGTTCGTTCGATACGAGACAGAAGGAGATGACTTCCTTTCACGAATTGTGACTGGGGATGAGACTCGGGTACACCACTTTGAACCTGAAACAAAACGCCAATCCATGGAGTGGTAGGGCGGGTCATACTATGCATTTTTTTAAATCAATGGAGAGGGGTGTTCAAATGACATATTTTGGTGTATAGAACACAATTCTGAAGAAAATATTTAATTCTGATAACCCTAACCTACATCATTTTGCAGTTGATTATTATTAAATTGTTGATTATTTTACTATTGTAGTTACCCCAGAATATGTCTTCTCACGTTTTCTATCATGGCTGCTCACGTTATCTCTCATAGAGCATTGTTCTAACTAATTCATATAAACACATATAATGTAATTCATATAATAACAATAATATTTAAATACTCAAATAAAAAGGTGTGCCATTCCACTTAATTGTAATTATCATACAGTTTGGTATATGAAATATTTTGACGGTTTTCTGGCGCGCATAAGGCCATTTTCTGAGCCACCTTTCTCAGAGGCTAGAATGTAACGTTTCAGAACATTCTAAACGTTTTGTGAAATATTTGAAGTGACTCATGATTTATGAAGCTATTTTACCACCTCGGCTTGCAGTGAGGGATAGATTTAGTGATTATCTACTGATATTTTTTTTGTTACTGTTCACATGTGAGTATTATTCTGTTATATTTTAGAAAAAGCTATTTCTACGCATATTATAGTGATACATTGAGCAAAATTTAATTAACAACTTTGATTTGAGCTAAAATTAGAGACACAAGAGACAGGTGAGGACATTGAAAAGGCAGTGGATGGAAAGGAAGGCAGAGAAAAGGAGAAGGAGCAAGAAGGAAAGTGCTGCAGTAGCAGAGAAGGCAGCCAGGAAGGATGTTAAGAGATTTTTGGCAGATGGTGATGAGGATCTGGAATTGGAGAGAAGTGGTGATGAAGATGAGTTTGTTCCTGAAGTTGAGCTCTTCCCTCAAACTGACCCTGAGCCAGCAGCTTCGGCAAAGGTACAGAAAAACTATGATGAGATTCAAAACATTGCCCTTGCTAGTGTAAGGTATGGCAAAGGGCTGAGGCCAACTGCAGCGATAGCAACAGCAGCTCTGATTGACGCAGGAATCATCACAGAAGACAATACAAGTAAAGTGATTAATAAGAGCAAGGTCAAGAGAGCACAGGAGAAGTTGATGAGAGAGCTGGGGGAACAGTTCGAGAAGAAGTGCAGGGAGGAGGGGGGATCTCTTGCATCCTCTTTGATGGGCGGATTGACCTGACCAATGTGATGATGGAAGCTGAGGGCAGTGACCAATCTTTTCCCGCAAAGATCAAGGAAGAACACTATAGTGTTGTTAGTGAGCCTGGCAGCTACTATCTGTTCCACTTTACCCCAGAGAAAGCAACTAAAGAGGAGTCACATGCGGAGAAGATTGCTAAGGTCCTGTTTGCCTGGCTGAAAGAGAGGGGTTATGATAAGACCTTGTTGGCCATTGGAGGAGACTCAACAAATGTCAACACTGGTGTGAAAGCTGGAGTAATGCGGAAGCTGGAGCTGCACCTGGGGAGAAAGCTGGTCTGGTTGGTGTGCAACCTGCACACTGTTGAACTTCCCCTGCGCCATCTCATTGTTGACCTTGATGGCCTTACTCTGTCAGACAAAAAATTATCCGGGCCAATAGGAAAGCTCCTTGATTCTGCTACAGACTTTGATATCAATCCAAACTTCACCCGAATCTCTGTTGGCCCTCCACTGATCAAGCTTCCTGACAAGGTCATTCAAGATCTCTCAACTGATCAATACTATGGCTATAAAATTGTCTGTGCAGTCAGAGATGGAGTACTTCCTGCAGGGCTGGCTCTGTTAGAGATAGGACCAGTAAACCACAGCCGCTGGCTCACCACAGCGAACAGACTTCTCAGGCTCTGGGTGTCAAAGCACGGACTTAAAGGAAAGAACCTGAAGATTCTGCAATTCATTGTGGAATTCATCATTGGAGTGTATTACCCATGTTGGTTCAACGTGAAGGTCAAGCACTCCTGGATCGAAGGGCCTAAGCACATCCTCTTTCAGCTGAACTGCCTCAAGTCCCAGAGAAAGGAGGTGCTGGATATTGTGATGCCAACTGTGAGAAGATCTGCTTGGTATGCCCACAGTGAAGTCATCCTCCAAACACTACTCTGCTCTGAGGATCAGAAGGAGAGGATTGAAGGGGTGGAGAGAATCCTGGCCATCAGGGGAGAGGGGGACCCGGACACTCAGCTGGGGGACTCCTCTGTTAGGAGCAGAAGGACACCTGACATCAATTGTGATGCTTCCAGCATCGGTGACTTGATCAGCTGGTCAGAAGGTGTGTCAGAGCCACCTCTCACCTGCTCTCTAAGCACCTCAGAGGTGAAAAACTTCATCAACACCCCCATGGAGGTGCGCAACTGGCCTTGCCACACACAAAGCATTGAGAGGGTTGTTAAAATGGTGACAGGTTTCTGCTAAGTACTTCTCACAGGAAAAGAGGGATGGAGGGATCAGGGCTCAGGAGACCAGCAGGAAGCTGATGTCCAAGTCTGAGTCAAAGCAGGATTTGTGCAACCTGGCAAAGTTCAAGATGTCAGGAGAATGATCTTTGTAATTATATCCAGTGATATACATGCAGTTCACCTATTAATAAATATATGTAAAGTTGATTTGGCCTTGTCACTATAAATGATTTACCTTATATCTTTTAATATATTATAAAGGGGTTCAAAAGGGTAAAATTGGCAATTTAGAAATACAAAATGATGTAGGTTAGAGTTATCCTATCCAAAAAAGAAGCTCATATTTGAATTCCCCATGTAAAAACACATAATTTAGACACCCCTGATGGTAGGATTTCCTTCAGATTCATGTTGTCACCTGAGTACGACCCGCCCTAATGGAGTGGTATCACGCAGACTCCCCACGCAATGAAAAGTTCAAAATGGCTCCCTCTGCGGGAAAAGTTATGGCCACCATCTTCTGGGACATGAAATGAGTGATTCTGGTGGACATTATGAAGAAAGGACAAACAATCAACTCAGAGGCATATATTACTATCCTAAAGAGACTCCAGAGACGTATAAAGCGAGTTCGACCGGAAAGAAAACTGGAAGACGTCCTTCTTTTGTACGATAACGCAACACCACACAACAGTTTGCACACAAGAGAGGCCATCACAAAAATGCGCTTGACTGTGTTACCCCACCCTTTGTACATCCCGGATCTGGCACCTTCAGACTTCCATTTGTTTGGGCCAATGAAGGATGCTATTCGTGGAAGAAAGTGTCAGAGTGACGACGAGGTTGTTGAGGAGGTTAAGAGGTGGCTCGAGCGGAACCGAGCGGACTTTTACCAGCAAGGAATAAAGGCCCTTGTTTCGAGGTGGAGGAAAGCCGTAAAAAGGATGGAGACTATGTAGAAGAATAAAAACTTTTAAAAAAGGTATGTAACTACTTGTGTACAAAATTTCTGGAACTTGTAAGGAAACTTGGAAAGAAAAAAAAAGGTGGGGCAAAATACTCGTATATTGAGTGGCCCTCATATATATATATATATATATAATATATATATATAATATATATATATATATATATATATATATATATATATAATATATACACTACCAGTCAGAAGTTTAAGTACACCCTGAAATATTCATAAATTTCAAATTTTGTTTCATAAGTATAAACATGGGAATTTAAAAACAACAATCAGGACAATTTACCAAAAGCTAAGTCTAAATTTTAGATTCATCAAAATAGCCCCCTCTGGCAGCAATTACAGCAGAACAAATTCGAGGCATGCGCTCAACAAGAGGAAGAAGATAGTCTGGTGAGAGCTGCTGCCAGCACTCTTGTAAGAGTTCCCAGCGCTTCTGAGCACTGGATGGCTGCTTGGCTTTCACTCATCGATCCAGTTCATCCCACATTAGCTCGATGGGGTTCAGACCCGGGGACTGTGCTGGCCATTCCATAACTGTGAGCTGACGTTGCCGCTCTTTCTGCTTTAGGTAATTTTGACACAGCTTGGAAGTATGTTTAGGATCGTTGTCTTGCTGCATTATGAACTGTTGGCCAACTAGTCGCAGTCCAGATGGGATGGCATGGCGCTGTAGAATGTTGTGATAACTACGTTGGTTCAGTATTCCAGTGACTTCGTGGAAATCTCCAACTTGCTCCCCTGCAAAACATTTCCAGACCATCACACTTTCTCCACCGTGCTTCACTGTTGGCACAACACACTGCTGTGTCATTCTTTGACCCGCTCTGTGCCGCACAAATACTCTGCGTTTGGATCCAAAAACTTTGAACTTTGATTCGTTAGTCCAAAGGACAAATTTCCACTGGTCAACAGTCCATTTTTGGTGTTTTTTAGCCCAGCTAGCCTTTTCTTTTTGTTCTGGAGTCTCAGCATTGGTTTCTTTGCTGCAGCTCGTCCTTTTAATCCTGCCTCTCTTAGTCTTCTCTGAACAGTTGATGTTGAAACTGTTGTACTTCTGGAGTTGTTCAGCTGGGCTTTGATTTCAGGCGCTGTGAGGTGTCTGTTGCGCAGACTGGTGACTCGGATATACTTGTCCTCTGAGTCTGTTGTGGTTCTTGGTCGGCCTGACCTTTTTCTGTCCTTATTTTGACCAGTTTCTTCGTACCCTTTAATGGCACAAGCAACCGCATTCACAAAAATTTTTAATTTTTTTGCAATTTGCCTCAGTGATTGGCCCTCATTTCTCAAAGTTGCAATCGACTGTCTTTTTTCTGTTGTTAACTGAGCTTTGGCACCCATTTTTGCTTTTTGAAACAGAAATATACCTTAAACTACAGAGTTAGCTCCTCTGCAAGGATTTTATATGTAAAGACCTGCAGCGCATGTTAATAACTGAATATATGTATTAACATACTCCTGAAGAAACACACTACCCCAGTAAAGACTTTTAAACTGTTTTTGGACCTTTGTGCAGAGCTAATGGCATTAATTTTAGGTTGCATGCTAGACGTAAATTAACACAGTTTGAAGGCTATTTTGAAGAAGCTTCTGTGTTACAACACACTGCATAGGGCAGATGCACTGAAGCATACAGTATGAAAGCCAAGTAAGCAAATTCATCTCTAGTACCTGTTAAGTTTACATTTGAAGTTTATGTCATGAGCTAAGCAGCAAAACATTTTGACTGGTAGTGTATATATATATGTACAGTGTATATATATATGTGTGTGTGTGTGTGTGTGTGTGTGTGTGTGTGTGTATATATATATATATATATATACACACACACATATATATATATATATATATATATATATATATATATATATATATATATATATATATATATATATATATATATATATATGAAGCAAGCCAAATAGTCGGTATCTAGAGATTACTGCGTCGTAGCTTTGCAATATAAAACTGCATATTACCGCGTATACAAGATGAGTGATGACAAATGCTGCCAAATTTTAAATTTAAAAAAACAACTGAGTTTTAGGTTCGACGTCCGAGTTCATCCGACTGGTACCAATTAAGCAGTGTCATTTCACTAGTTGCAGGCACTTATTAGTTGCAGTTTTTGTTCCTGAATGAACTCCTTACAAAATAATATATTCTGGAACCGGAACTCATTTCCTCACCTTGTGGTGGTGAATGTGTCCCAAGGCTCAACTCGCCCGAGCATTTTCAGGGTGGGTGGCCGGCCCAACCCAACCCAGGCGCTAGCGGTCGGGAGTGAACCCAGAGTCTCACCACCAACATCGAGTCTACCACCAAGGCCACTGAGCTGCCGAGAAGAAACGAAAACCAGGGAGTTGGCAACCCTGGTAATGTGTGTATCACTATATAATGAATTCAGAAAGTGCTTTATTCAAAAAAGATCAAAACCATACTGTACTGCTTGAAAAAGTTTCGTAATGCACTTAAATTGTTCTGTGGATAATATTTATACTATTAAAGTTTACAGATACCTTTTATTGTTCACTTTTAAAGTATAATGCATTGTGTTGCATTGGGTACAATGTAAAACTACTCAAAAATTTACCCAAGTTTCAAAGGTAAAAGTCGAGCAAAGCTATCGTGTATTCACATAGTGCAATTTTCCTGTGCGAAATGTGCGAACAAAATTGCTCTCCTGTACATTTTGGTATGGATACAGCGTTTCCTGGATAAGGGGCACTTCGCCAATAAGGGTTCCATCCCCCTTCCCTCCCAGCGCTTAAATTTGTTTATTACAGTACACGTAAACGCAGTGACAGGAAATTACGGTTTTCATTTTAATTTATGTAATATACAGACACTCACAGCCGATACATATTCTGGATGAGCGGAATAATACGAGTATTATTATCCAAATCGACAATGACTTAGAAAGAATCTTTTACTGTCAGATATACACGGCAGTAAATAACCAATCTTTTGGGTCATATTGTACAGTCAGTGTTCAAAGTCGAGATACATTGCGCCACACCAACTTTATGGCTCAGTCCGATGTATAATGACTTTTGTAAGCGATAAATACATGATTGTTTGCATTTCCAAATTATCCAAGGTCAGAACACTTTCACAAGATTTGTCGCTATCATTTGTCGCTATCATTTGTCGCTACAATATGAGTAGTATGGTGACAAAACCCAGAGTTTTCCAGGCGATGGAGAGAGGGAGGGGGCTGCGCCCCCTTTGCGTCCAAGTCAACAAGGTGTGATTGAGGGTGAGTGGTGCCATTAGCACTATAGCGTAATAGTATGAAGTTTAGGGGCCACGTTTTTACGTTTATATATATACACACATATATATATATATATATATATATATATAATATATATATATACTTACTTTAGGGGAGTTTGAACGACGGTTCACCCCTGTGCAGCATCCCGCCTCATTTTCGGGATTTGGTGAAGGAGGGAATTGCTGTCTGATCTCCTCCTGCCCTCCCTCGCAACCAGCCACGCATGGCTGGTGAAGGACTTTGCACAGGAATCTGTCCAGCTGGTTCTTGAAGTTATATATATATATATATATATATATATATATATATATATATATATATATATATGTATAAAGTTTAGGGGCCACCGGATATGAAGAAAAAATAAAGTTTTTATAGTCAGAAAGGATGTGTGGAGTAAAACGGGGTACCACCCCGTTTTACTCCCCGGTGTGGTTCCCGTTTTACCTCACAGCCCCTTTTGTGTTCCAGCAATTCTTTCCGCAAATTGTTTACAAGCACTGCTTGCCGACAATGTTTGTGAGTGTGTACGAGACTTATTTCATGTACTGTATAGCCTTGCCGATTGTAATATTTCGTACACTCTATGATATGTTTCAATATCGTTGAGTGTAGAGCCATCAATCAGTCAGAGGTGCATCGCGGTGTTTCACTGTTCGTATTCGTAACTTCTTACCGTGAATAAGTGGTCTTGTGAAAAAAAAACTTCAAAGTTTTTGTGCCATTCAGTGATAGTGTGCATTTGAAGTGAAAGAAATGGCAGACGTGCATCTCATGTATGGACTTACCGAGTGTATTGCGGCCGCAGCAAGACGTCTGTCTGCGGAAAGATTTCCGAATCGCCGTCTGCCAGATAAGAAGACCTTTCAGAGAATAGACGAGTGTCTTGGTGATACAGGATCATTCAACAAGCGAGTTTCAGATGGTGGTAGACCAATCAGCACCAGAACTGTTGAATTGGAGGAGCGGGTCCTGAATCGCGTGGAGGAACATCCTGGTGTCAGCACCCGAAGGATAGCAGTAACAGAGGGTGTAAGATATCAATTGTGTGGAGAATTTTACGGGAACAACAGCTTTACCCATATCACATTCAGAGAGTACAAAGCCTAGCTGAAGCTGATTTCCCACAACGAGAGGCTTTTTGTACTTGGTTCCTTCAACAGCGTGCTCACGATCCTCTTTTTCTATCATCCGTGTTGTTTTTTGATGAGGCTACCTTCACAAGAAATGGCGTGATCAGTTTTCACAACACTCATCAGTGGGCCGAAGAGAATCCACATGCCATCATCCAGTCGAGGCACCAACAACAGTTTAGTATCAATATACGGGCAGGACTTATTGCCGACAACTTAATCGGTCCTTTTGTTTTGCCTGAAAGATTAACAGGAGAATCCTATTCCAATTTTTTAAGGAATGATTTAAGTGATTTACTAGATAAAGTTGCTCTTGGTGTCTGACGTCGTATGTGGTTTATGCATGACGGCGCTCCGCCTCATTTTAGTCGAGTAGCCAGAGACTATTTGGATGACCATTTCCCTGATAAATGGATAGGCCGTGTAGGACCCACTGCGTGGCCTGCACGCTCCCCGGACCTGAATCCACTCGATTTTTACCTGTGGGACCATCTGAAATCCATCGTTTACGTGACACCCATTGACAACGTTGAAATGCTTCGCCAACGTGTAGAACAAGGATGCCAGAAAATCTGAGCAACAGATGGAATGTTTGAACGCGTCAGGCAGTCTGTGACGAGGCGTGTTCAGACGTGTATTCAAGCGCAAGGCGGTCATTTTGAGCACTTCCTTTAAAGGTAAAGCGGATACTTGCTGGAACACATAACGGTCTGTAACTCGGAAACAAAACAATTTCGGGCATATGTTTATATAAACTTTTTTCATTGTTTACAGGTCCTGAATCCTTCCTGAAAGTGCGTCCCACATGTTATGAAACACCCTGTATACAGTTTAGAGGTCACCCAACATTCCTCACTGCCTTCTTCAATGTGCCTTAGCCGTCCAACGACCACCCATCATGTCACACCTTACCCCGCCCACAATCCTCCACATTGCCCAAAACGCACAAAATAGAAAATGATAGAGAGAATTATCTCCCCACGAAAGTCCATTTCAATACGCACACACACGCAATCAAATTCACAAATAATAATCACGTGCTAAATAGTTCAGGAGCTGTTTCTCCAGTTGAAGTGTGTGCTGCACCATCATTTAGAGAAGGAATCGTTAGCACAAAAAAACGTTGAGAAACATTGCTCTGGGGCCTAGGCTAAACATTAATATAAATAGTTTATAAGTTTTACACGAACACTAGATATTTTTCTTTGTTTTTACAACCTTCAGCAATTTGTTTATGCAGGAAAAAGGGGCCAAGGACGAACGCCCTCAAAAATGTCCACTCCCATAGAAGAAAGAGGCATCCAAAAACAAGGTCCAGAGTTTTCGAGATGCCTGGGCACTGTGCGTTTGAAAGAGTGTTGGTCAGAGCCAGGGGGAAAGCTGGATTGAGGAAGGTTGTTCCAGAGTTGACCGGTTGAGTAGATAAAATATTGAGAATGCCAATTAAACCTTGCGTGGAGAGATGGACAGTTTAAGGAATGAGACAGACTGTGTCAAAACTTTAGTACTGCAAACTCTCCTTAAATATGATTTTTTCAGAAAAGATCACAAGAAAAGGAAACACCAAGAATGTTAAGAGAAGAGGAAGGATTGAGTTGTGTATTACTGACGATAAGGGGATAGTCGTGTGGAAGATTGTGACGAGTTTGCAGATGAAGGAACTGGGTTTCTGAGGCATTGAAAGCCACAAGTTTTTCTCTGTCAATCAGAGATAGTAGAAAGATCAGAGGTAAGATGCACCATAGCCACCTCACGCGAAGTGGAGTGACTGTTGAGATGGACCGTGGACGCTTTGTGAAGCGGGTGGAGAAATAAAAAGTGGAATCATCGGCATAGGGGTGGATAAGACAGGAAGTGCCACTTAAAAGATCATTGGCAAATAAAAGGAAAAGAGGGGGTGACAAGACAGAACCCTGAGAAACACAACTATTAATAGCTTTAAGAGAAGAACAGTGGCCATCTACAACCACAGCTATAGATCGGCCGGAAAGAAGTTTGGAGATTAAGAATTTGTATCAGATTCTATCAAAAGCTTTTGATGTGTCTAGCGCAATAGCAAAAGTTTCACCGAAATCCCAAAAGGAGGATGACCAAAGGTCATAGAGATATGGAAGAAGATCGCCAGTAGAGCGTCCCTTGCGGAACCCATACTAACGCTCTGAAAGAAAACTTTGTTTAGAAAGATGGTTAAGAATCTTCCTATTAAGAATAAATTAAAAAATTTACCGCCCATTCGAGATGTTCTGAACCTCTGTCTGATTCACTTTTCTTGAACTTCTACAACATTCGTGGCTTTTTCTCACATTTTTAATCTGTTGAACACCACCTCTCCTCTAACCCCCATCTTCTTTTCCTCACTGAAACGCAAGGGTCTGGGACGACTGACAGAAACCCCTTTTCTGTCCCCTCTTAATTTCTCTACACTTCTTCAATTTCACTCCAAAGGTGGATGTTGCGTACATATGTACGCAATGACTTGATCTCGTATTTCCGAACTCGAATTCTCCGAATTCTATAACCTCTGGCTATGGCTTACACGCCAATCTCAAACAAACAAAATACATCTGTGCTGTCTACCTTTCTCCTAATTCTACTGACTATCCAAAATTCTTTGACTACCTCACTTCCAAAGTGGAATACATTCTTTCCCGCTCTCACTTTGCTGAAATCTTCATTTTAGGAGATTTCAATGTTCACCACCACCTTTGGTTTTCCCCCCATTTCAATAACATCCATAGTGAACTAGCTTACAATTTTTCTATCCTAAATGACCTAGAGCAGATTGTACAGCACCCTATCGTATCCCCGTTCGCCTTGGAGATAGCCCCCACATTCTGGATTTATTTCTTACCTCTCATCTTTATTTTTACTCTGTGAAACTTTTCTCTCAGTTGGGCTCTTCTGATCAAAATCTTATATCTGTTTCCTGTCCTATCGCTCCAATTCAGCCTTTGGATCCTCCCAAGAGAATGCACCTTTGACACTTCAGCGCCACTGATTGGGAGACCTTTAGGCAGTACTTCTGTGATTTCTCATGGGATGATTACTGTTTCCGTGGCCGGGACCCTTCTGAGTGTGCTGAGCGCATCACCGCGGTGATTCTCTCGGGCATGAAGGCGTACGTTACATATTCTATTCCCACTACTAATGCAAAAAAACTTGGTTTAACTTACTTGTTCTAATGCTATCCGCAAAAGAGAGGAGGCTTTCAGAAGGTGCCGTCGCTATTCAACTCCTGACTCTCACTCAGCTTATATTTCTGACCGGAATCGTACAAAATTTGTTCTTCGATTTGCCAGAAATTCCTTCATCCGACAAACATGTGAAAATCTATCCAATTCTAATTCTTTTCGCTCTTTTTGGCATCTAGCTAAGAACCTCTTCGACAACCTTACTTCCTCTTCTTTCCCTCCTCTTTTCCATTCCGACGGCTTAGTTGCCGTCTCTTCTCCTCACAAAGCTGAACTCTCCGATCAAACTTTCGCTTACACTTCAACCCTGGACGATTCCGGTGCTGTTCCTCCATGTCCTCCCACCTCTGACTTTACTATGTCTGAAATTAGAATCTCTTCTAAGGATGTTTTTTTCTGCCCTATCTGGGCTCAACTCTCGGAAGGCATGCGGTCTTGATGGTGTTTCTCCTGTTGTTCTTAAGAACTGTGCTTCTGTGCTGACACCCTGCCTAGGCAAACTCTTTCATCTTTGTATCTCATCTGGTACTTTTCCTTCCTGCTGGAAGTTCGCTTTTATTCAGCCTATTCCAAAGAAGGGTGACCGCTCTCAACCCTCCAACTATCGTCAAATTGCCTTGATTTCTTACCTTTCCAAAGTTTTTGAATCTATCCTTAATAGGAAGATTCTTAAACACCTCTCTTCTCACAATCTTCTTTCAGAGCGTCAGTATGGGTTCCGCAAGGGACGCTCTTCTGGCAATCTTCTTCCATATCTCTCTGACTCTTGGTCATCCTCTTTTCGGACTTCAGTTAAACTTTTGCTATTGCGTTAGACATATCAAAAGCTTTTCATAGAGTCTGGCACAAATTTTTAATTTCCAAACTGCCCTCCTTCGGTTTCTATCCTTCTATCTATACCTTCATCTCTAATTTCGTTTCTGGCCGATCTATAGCTGCAATTGTAGATAGCCACTATTCTTCTCTTAAAGCTATTAACAGTGGTGTTCCTCTGGGTTCTGTCCTGTCACTCACTCTTTTCCTTTTATTTATTAATGATCTTTAAATTTGGACTTCCTGTCCTATTCACTCTTATGCCGATGACTCCACTCTTCTCCACCCGCTTCCCAAAGCGTCCCTCACAGCAGTCAATTCACGATTCGCGTAGAACGGCTATGGTACACCTGACCTTTGATCTTTCTACTCTATCTGATTGGGGCAGAGAAAACTTTGTGGATTTGAATACCTCAAAAACTCAATTCCTCGATCTGTCTACTCGTCACAATCTCCACACAACTATCCCTTTACCTTCAACAACACACAACTCAATCCTTCCTCTTCTTTCTCGTAACATTCTTGCCGTTTCCTTTTTTTGTGATCTTTCCTGGAAAGATCACATATACTCTCTTTCTAAAACAGCTTTTAAGAAGTAAGGTGTGTTGTACCGCCTCCATAGTTTCTTCACCCCACTCAGTTGCTGTCTCTGTACAGGGGTCTTGTCCGCCCCTGTATGGAGTATGCTTCTCATGTGTGGGGTGGCTCAACCCACACAGCCATACTTGACCGGGTGCAATCAAAGGCTTTTTGTCTTATCAGTTCCCGCCTCTTTCTGATTGTCTTCAATCTCTCTCTCTTTGCCGCAATGTTTCCTCACTCTTTCCTTACTATCGCTATTATAACGGACATTGCTCTTCTGAACTCTCGAACTGGATGCCTCCTCCTTTAAAGAGAGCACGCAGTACAGAGATCATGTCTACCGTTTATGGTGATGTTTATAGGATGAAAAATAAAATATTAATTTCGTAGAACATTTATATTGTTTATTGTGATTTTAAATCAAAGAACGAATGTAAGGAGAAGCAGAGCGCGACATCATGGGTATTCCCTCGCTGCTATCCGGGAAAACGTACCGAAGGTTCCCTTTCATGTACCTGCGCTCTTTACTTCTCGTTTCACGTAAAATAAGGCGGATGCGAAGACAATTTAATGTAAAAATGTATTTACTCTGTTTTCTATAAAAATTAGCAGTCGCTCTCCGCCACACATGACCGCTTGGTGTAGGATGGAAATGCTCTCTTGCATCGCATTTGACACTCAATTTTGAACCTTAAACAATTGAGACTGAACAGATGAAAATGAATGTGTTCTCTTAACTACCGGAAGAAAAAGGACTTAGTAGATCTTATATATGCGAGGTGTGATCAAAAAGTTCGGTAAAGGGTCCCGCAACTAATGAACGCGTGCCACTAGGTGTTGTTGGTTATTGGGTTATTGGGTACCACTCGCCGATTTTTCTCTTTGCGTCTTTGATAATTTCGTTCGTAATATTGCCTTTGGTCGCGCTGAGAGACACTGACTGAGTCGCATTGTGTCGGTATGGCGGGGACCCGCGAGTGTAAACACCTCCAAGTCGTGGTTAGCGCCATGCCACGATCGCGGATAAGTGCATGATGGTGACAATTAGTAGGTCATGCTAACTCAATTGACGACAGTGAATCATGGTTAACTGCATGAATAAAATGTGTGTGTGTGTGTGTATACCATGATGCGTTTCCGCGTGTCCGTCTCTCTTCACACGAAGATCGAAGCTGATGGTCCCGCCTTTAGGCCCGGTTTGGTGGAGGAGCGAGTTGCTCTCTCGCGCTCTCCACCGCACATAGTCGTGTGCACCCGGCTCATCTGGCCTAATATGCAATCTAATTTCTTCATTTCTGCCATATCTCAAGAGTTGAAATTTCTCGGTGTTAAATACCCTATTGCTGTCTTCTGTTGTCCCCCTCTGCTGTCCTCTCTTCACACCGGGGTCAAGCAGATGGAGGAGCGAGTTGCTCTCTTGCGCTCTCCGCCACACATGACCGCCTGGTGGAGGAGGGAAATGCTCTCTTGCAACGCGTTTGACACTCAATTTTGAACCTAAACAAATGAGACTGAACAGGTGAAAATGAATGTATTCTTTTAACTACCGGATTAAAAAGGACTTATAGATCTTATATATATATATATATATATATATATATATATATATATATATATCGAAGCATTTCATAATTCTTTATTGTTGGATAGATCCCAATCTTCTACGTTTTTAAATGTTTTTGACTACGCAGAATTAGACGGATTGTGAATAAAAATGTGTTTAGCTCGTGAAAACGTTTGTCTGGGAAGAAATTACCTTCAGTCATCGGTCGGCCTTGTGTTAAGAAGGTGATTTTGTGTGTTACGATGTAGTTGTAAATTTAGAATAGTATTACGTTACTCCCCACCCTCTCGCATTACCCCGCTTATCTAAAAGCGTATCGGCATAAATAAAGTTAGTAAAGTGTATTGTATAATGAATCCCCCGGTTTCCTTTGCATTTCTCGAATCATAATGGCTTCTCAAACTTGGCCACGTGCTACCCGTATTTATAAAGCACAGCGAAAAGAGAGGAAAGAGAACGATAAATGAAAGATAGAGAGAAAATGAATAGAAAGTAGCGTAAATAATGAAATATAATAATGAAGGAATGGGCCCTCAAAGAAATTAAACACAACGTTTTGGTGGCTACGCGGCGTTTCTTTATCTAAATATAAGGGCTTTCCTACGTCACTTTATATTTCGGTCAAAATTGTTGCTACCCGTATTATAGCATTAATAAATATTCTGGTTCGATTATTTATATAGCAAGATGCATTGTGTTATCCCATTTGCAAGCAAATTTCGATTCTCATTCCTTAACAATCATTGTAGCTGTTTTTCAAGATGGTGCCCATCATTTTCAAAATTTCTTCTCATAGCCAGCATTTTCGTAATTTTCGCGGTCAAAAAATTTTTTTTTTTCTCTTTTCGTTGAAGTCTAGCTTTCCAAACCGCTTTGACTCAGAATTTATCTGAGGAGTCGTGTCGAAGCCGTAATAATACGGAGTCAAAATTAGATTCGGAATTCGAGAGTTGTTTGTTTCCTTTTCGCCTTGATTTTTATACGGCATGGTTTAAAATGTTTGAGTGATGGTGTTTTATTTAATTCTTTTGGATGTACAGTGCCCGCGAAAAGTATCCGATCACCCTGGAAATTTGTATTTTTTACATAAAAAACAATGTTTAAATGTATACTAACCTTATATTAGTATTTTGTCATCTGTCCTTTGGTTTGGATGACTTGTTCTAGACGTTTTGTCATGGATTTAATCAAGTTTTGACAAACTTCCACTGATATTTCCTTGCACCATACCTTTTTGATGGCTTCTTGTAATTTTTCGACTGAGCCAGTGTCGTGGCATTCAACCTTATTTTTTATTATTAGCCACATATTTTCTATCGGATTGAGATCTGGACTATTACCAGGCCAATCCAAAATATCAAATTTATTGTCAGTAATCCATTTTGTCACTATTTTGGCCCTGTGACATGGTGCACCATCATGCATGTATGTTTTTGTCCTTTGGATTGCCATTGCCATTGGAAGTTTATCCTGTAGCATTGCTAAATACCGTGCACCATTCATAGTTGTGTTCTTCGGAAGAAAATATAGGTTTCCTCGCCCATAGTAACCGAAACAACCCCAAACCATCACACTTGGAGGGTGTTTCATTGTCTTTAGGGTGTATTTAGGGTCCATCCTATTTGAGCCAATGGGCCGGCGAACCTTTTTTGGACAACTTCTGAATGTCAAAAATGTCGACTCATCACTAAATAAAACCTTCTTCCAGTCATCAACAGTCCAATGAATATATTTTTTACAAAATGCGACACGTTTTTTACGCATTTTTTCATTAATGAACGGTTTCTTAGCAGCATGGCGAGATGGTAATCCGAGTTCTTTTTGGAGCCGCTCCTGGATAGTTCGTTCAGAAACACCAGATAACAAATTATTCATATTAAATTTTATTTCTTTCGCAGTTATTGTTGGGTTTTTCAATACTAAACGTTTCATAAGTTTGTTCGCGAATTTGTTTTTCTCGGTCTGCCAGATCGTTTTTTAGGGACTGGCGTGGTTAGGCCACCATTGTTCTTAGCCCGTGAAACCCATAAATTAACGGTACTTTGGGATATGTTTAATTCCTTAGCTATCTGTCTCTGTGATTTCCCACATGCATGCAAAGCAACAATAGCACCTCGACAATCACTCTTAAGTTGTTTTTTAGCACACATTATATAAATTTTATTTACACCACTTTCTGTAAAAAAAAAAAAATATCAAGAAATTTACACAAACAGTGAAATCTGACAAATTTGAGACACAGCCACCCGCAACGAAGGCTACCAGAACACTCATTTGAGAATGCGTTGGATAGCTCTCATATCAGCGAGCAACCTCAAAGTTACCAGATGTCGCTAGAACAAATAGAAAGTGAATTACGTGTCTCTGAATATCAAGGGAAAATATTGTATTTTCTTGAGTGATCGGATACTTTTCGCGGTCACTGTATATATAAACGTTATTATTATTATTATTATTATTATTATTATTATTATTTAATTATACCAAACGGCTGGTTAGGCCTTTTAAGTCAACTGGCAGGTTAAGCCAGCTGACGGATTATGCCAATCCAATAATTCGTCTAAATAAAGAGTGATGTGGTGTTGTTTTATTTAATTCATTTGGTTGTATTATAAACGTTATTATTATTATTTAATTATACCAAATGGCTGGTTAGGCCTTCTAAGCCAACTGACGGATTATGCCAACTGGCGGGTTAAGCCAGAATATATGCTTTAATTAAATAAATAGCGGAAACTGGCAGCCCAGCCAGATACGCCAACTGTCGGATTAAGCTCGAATATATGCTTTAATTAAATAAATAGTGTAAGCTGGCAACTCAGTCTCCTAAGCCAACTGGCTGATTAAGCCAGAATATATGCTTTAATTAAATAAACAACGCAATCTGGCAACTCAGCCATATAAGCCAACTGGCTGATTAGGAACATATTAAGACATTGGCCGCTCGGCTAAAGTCTTAATATGCGCTTGGCTCCTGCCAGGCGAACACCTCTCTTCTTCCTTTCTCTACTTCTCCTCTCTCTTTCTCTTGGGGGATAACTCAGCCTCCAAGTTGCATAACCCCTTGTTGCTGTTGCAACATTCCCCCTCCCCCTTTGCTGCATAACAACTTGCAGTATTCCCCCTTGTTGCATAACAACTTGCAACATTTTCCATTGGTGCATAACAACTTGCAACATTCCCCCACCCTCTTTGCAACATCCCCCTTTGCATCATCCCCTTTGTTGCATAACACATTTACACCATTGAACAATATTGCATTGCAACATTTGCAATTGCATTGCACTCTCCCATTTTGCGCCCATGCTACTACTGAAGGCATGCATTTAATGAATACTTAAGCATATGATTCTACATGAGCACCATCAGTATCTCTACAGAGTTCGAATCTGTCAGCAGCATTGCGGAACACCTTTTGGAACATGACAGCGGTTATTTTTGGAACTGCTTTTACGATACGAACACGTAAATGTCCCAGCTTCATTCAGATGGCATTTTAAACACCGTCGTCTTTCAACAAGATGGGGCACCTTGTCATTACGCAAACATTGTTCGGTGGATCGAACGTGGAGGCAACAGGCTCTGGGCGGCTCGATCTCCTGACCAAACGCCCTTCGATTTCTTTGCTTTATCAAATCAAACGTTTATCAAACTGATGGTGCTCATGTAGAATTATATGCTTAAGTATTCATTAAATGTATGCCTTCTATTATATTGTTATTGAATTTTAGCCTTTTTTGCTACATTTTCACTGAAATAGATAGGGACTTTATAAACACTGTATTATACAGGGTGTTCTAAAAAGACCTGAACAACTTTGGTTGTTAATATATTTAGAACCACAAATGATACAACGGTACCGTTTGGTTTATATGATACAGAAACTCATAAAGTTTTGTGCACATCATCAATACACTTCAATGTGCGCTCCGTTTGTCGCGCGCAGGACATCAAGGCGGTACACGAGTTCTTGCCATGTTCGGCTCAGCATATTGGCGTCCACCAGTGCGCATGCAGCTGTGATCCTAGCACGAAGATCCTGCAGGTTTGCCACCTTGGTCTTGTAGACCACATCTTTGACAAACCCCCACAGAAAAAATCAAGGGGGGGGTTATGTCTGGTGATCGTGGGGGCCAGGCGGTTGGTCCGTCTCGGCCAATCCAGCGACCTGGAAATTTGTCATTCAGGACGGCTGGAACAACTAATTCCCAGTGAGGGGGAGCGCCGTCCAGTTGAAAAATGATACCGGGTTGCAGGTCTGCAATCTGTGGGAATGTGAATCCTTCCAACATGTCTAGGTAAATTGTTGAGGCCACTGTATCCTCCGCAAAGAAAAACGGACCCACCAAGCGGTCATGGAGAAGGCCACACCATACATTGACCTTGGGATTGTCGTGTATGTGTTCAATGATCACGTGGGGGTTCTCAGAGCCCCAGTTCTTCACATTATGCCGGTTGACCTTCCCCGATACATGAAAACAAGCTTCATCTGTGAACATGACCTTTTTCAGGTAATCTTCGTCATCCTCTACGCGGCTGAGCATTTCCACGGCAAACGCCTTGCGTCGTTTGGGTCCGTCATCTGGTTTGAGTTCCTGCAGCATCTGCACTTTATAGGGATAAAGCTTCAGACTTTTATGCAAAATCCTGTGTACAGTGGTGATTGGTAGTGCCAATTCTCTGGACGCGCGTCGGATTGATTTTCTGGGACTTTGTTGAGATGATTCACGCGCTCGTTCAACTGTGATATTGTTTGGATGTGATAGAAGATTGAGGGAAATCTTTGTTTACTGTGAAACACAAGTTATTTATGCAGAAACTTTAAATATATTTACAGTATTACGTCGATACAATATATGAGAAAGAGAAAACTTCATCAACTTGAGTAGTCTAAGCATCATCATCCTGTTTGCATATACGTTTTGTGTTTCGTATTTATCAATTATTACGAAAGAATTCATTTATAACTTGAAGAGCCTAATCATTTTCATTAATCAGTAAAGTAACATAAATATCATCAACTGTTGCTGCAAAATAGAAGTCAACATCTTCCTTCCTTGACTAATCAATTTTAAAATTAGAAAGAGCCGTGTTGAGCAGAAAACTGAGATTTGTTTATAAAAAACGTCTGAACAGGTAGCGAGAACAACGTGAAAAAAGTGTTAGCAGCTGACGAGGAAGCTTCTAAACAGTGGCTGCATCCTCCAGCGCAGGACACGTCAACGCGAAGAGGCGACGTCAAACCAAAACATCAACGCGCTGGTGGCCAAACTTCCTCAAATCTCCGTGCAGCGGGCTGTCTACGGTTGGCCAGACTGGCAGTCGACGGCCTATTGCGTGGCACGGTCAGAGTGCCGATCGGCTCCCGGGGCCGGACCTATTCTCAGCGTGCTATTTTTTCAATTACAGGGAACAATTGCGTGCTCCCCGAACTACTCTTACTCTCTGGCGACATTAAGACTAATCCAGGCCCCACTACAACTTACACATGTCACCATACACAAAGACATAGACACAATAGCACCATGAGACACATACAGAAGTATAATATTAACATATTACAGTACAACGTAGATGGCCTCACAAACAAAATCATGCAGCTTAGGGAATTCGTACACAAACAAAACATTCACATAGCACTTATACAAGAAACAAAACTAAAACGCACACACAAAACACCCACCATCCCTGACTTCACGGCGATCCGTCAAGATCGTACTGGGGGTAACGGGGGTGGACTCATCACTTACATACGTAAAAGCATTAGCTACACTGATGCTACCCAAAACATTACAAACACAATCCAAGCAGATAACACGATAGAAATACAGGCAGTTAACATTAAAACACGCGCAAAACACAACACCACACTAATCAACATTTACATCCCACCAGATAGTTCACCTCAGGTGCCAGCCAATTACAATCCACAGTTACACAATCTTGCCTCTCTCACTAATGTCATCTTAGGAGGAGACTTCAACGCCAAAGACACTAGTTGGTACCTGCACAACCAAAACAACACCAGAGGCGCCAACATAGCCACACAACTAAACAGCCTCTTCATTCTTAACAATACAGAAGAACATACACACATACCACATCAAGCAGGATACTCAACTCCTCCCCAGACATAACGTTCTGTTCCCCTCACTAGCAACACATACACAATGGAGAACAGAAAAAACAACTGTCATCAGACCACCTGCCCATCATCATTACAACACATTCTACACTCTGCCCCAACAGCCTTAGGCACACTTACAGAAATTACAAGAAAGCTGATTGGGAACAGTTCAAAATACAGACTGAGGAACAATTCACCACATTAAACAGCACACCCATCATAAACATCGATACAACACTCAAGACATTTAATCAGATTATCAATAATGCAAACAAATACATACCCAAGGGCAACATTAGGAAATACAACCCAAATTACACTAGAGAAATAGCCCACCTCATAAGGCAACGTAACAACCTCAAACATAACACACAAACACCACACACAGAAGCCATAAAGCAGCAGATACAACAGCTCAACACAGAAATAAACAACAAACTCAAAGAAAAACAAACAGAAACATTCAGGGAATTCATAACAACACTAAACCATTCCACAGATACATACAGGCTATACAAGACTATAAACAGCATTACCCACTCTAACAGCGGCATTCACACCTCACACGCGGCTATCTGTCGCAGCCAAAATAATATCCCAACATACACACAACAAGCTAACATTCTAGTTAATCACTACGCAAATATAAGTCACTTAAACAGAGACAACAACCAGAAACACGCAGACAAACAAACAGCCAGACACAAGAAAACCTACAGACTCGACACGACCATTACACCCTTCAATACAGACCAGACCACCAAGATCATCAAAAACATTAAAAATTCGAAGGCTACTGGACCAGACAACATATCTAACATACACCTTAAACACTTGGGCCCACAAGGAATACTAGCTCTCACAAATATCAGCACATATTCATACCAACACTGTATTATTCCTGACATATGGAAACAAGGTAAAATTATTACACTACTCAACCAAACAAAAATCCAACAGAACCAGCTTCCTATAGACCCATTACTTTACTATGCACACCTTCCAAAGTAACAGAAAGACTAATCTTACAAATCACCAACCCACACATACCACTATCGCCTACTCAACATGGATTCAGACCTCACCACTCAACCACGACATTACTCACTAACCTGACGCAGCACATCATGGATGGCATCAACTCTAGAAGACCAGCTCAACGTACACTATTAGCAACAATAGACATTAGTAAAGCATTTGATGCTATCCCACGCTTCCCTCTCATAAACAAAATACTCAACACAAACATGCACAATAACACCAAAAGGTGGCTGAGCAACTATCTCTCAGGAAGATACTCACATGTCACATTTAATGGCAAGTCATCCAAAAACAAGCTTTTCCGAACGGGGTCCCTCAAGGCTCTGTTCTCTCACCAACACTCTTCAACTTATACATGCATGACATTCCAACACCCATAGATAACAAGCTTACCTTATCATCATATGCAGATGACATCACTCTAACATCCACACCACAACATCGACACCGCTACAAATAACCTACAAACATACATAAACAGTATACAAGACTGGCTCACACACAATAGACTCAAAGTAGCGCCCACAAAATCAACCATCACCTTGCTTACAAGCAACACAAAAGAACACCAGGTAATTCCACAACTTACACTAAACAACATCAACATTCCACACACTCACAGAACCAAAATACTAGGTGTCACATACAACACATCATTATCTTTTGCAAACCACATTCAGGACATTAAAAACAAATGTACGTCAAGACTTAACACGCTTAGGGTACTAACAGGCACAAACTTTGGACACCAGCAGGAAACAACATCACTCATCTACAAACAATATATTCGCTCAGTTATGGACTATGCTAGCCTATGCTGGGCACCCATTATCTCAAACACACACATAAACACCTTACAAACAATACAAAACAACGCACTTCGTATCATTACAGGATGCACTCAAACAACACCAATAGAACACCTGCACACAGAAACAAAAATACTAAAAGTTAGGGAACATTTAGACATGAGGGGAACACAATTCATGGCAGCAGCGACAACTAACCCACAACACCCTTGCCACTACATGTACAATCATGCACCAACACCTCGCACCATTAAGGTAACACCAGAGAGACATTATAACGAAATACTCCATTCCATACCACGCCCCACAGACATCACACAGTACAGAAAACACATACACACACACCTAACCCACAAAGCACTGACACGACTCGGTCCGAATGCGGTCCTAGGTGCGAAGCCGCCGCCCATTAACAGGTCAGAGATCAGCCTGAGCAGATCGGATCGAGTTAACTTAGCACGATTCCGATGTGGACATCACCCCAACTTATGGACATATAAACACAGACTAGACAACTCCATAGACGACACCTGCCACCTGTGCCAAGACACACCACAAACAATTGAACACATTATGACGGACTGTACCGCTCTAGCACAACAACGAACACAACACAACATCACGAGTGCGCTGAACCTCTGGTCCACTCCGGAGAGGGCGATCGGTTACCTGCGTGCCGCCGGCTTGCTCGATCAGGGTGGGCTGATCGGCTAAACAACAACAACAACAACAACGTCTGCTGCACTTGTGCTTGGTCGACCGGTACTCTTCTGTTTCAGGACACTTCTAGTCTCCTTAAACCTCTTGTACCACTCTCTGATACTAGTCCGCGATGGTGGATTCCTTCCATACCTTGTACGGAAATTACGCTGAACTTGGGTGTCGGATCTCGTCTCGATGAACCATTCGACGCACAGTGCTTTCTCCTGTGGAGTCGCCATTTTCTTTTATAGTAAACCACCAGACCTGAAAATAAAGAAAACTTTATGAGTTTCTGTATCATATAAAACAAACGGCATCATTTTATTATTTAAGGTTCTAAATTTATTAATAACCAAAGTTGTCCAGGTCTTTTTGGAACACCCTGTATATTTAATGAGGTTTTTACTTACCAAAACTATACGAAGTTTTTTCTGCTTTATCATGAAATCAATGTTTCATCCACATCATAGCGCTGCCTACTACACACTGCATTAAGAGGCCCCACATTTCCAGCGTTTGCTTCTGAAAATCTGCAAATTCAAAGTGAATTAAGTCCGTACTTGATTCAAGGTCATTCAACCCAAGACGAATTAATATGTGGGTTTTGGACATGTATAATTTTGTATATTGTGTATCCTTTGAAGCTATCTCTCGTAACCTAGATTAATATATATATATATATATATATATATATATATATATATATATATATATATAATGTATAATGTTATAATGTTTCAGACCAACAAACCCTAGGATCCACTCATGGCTGGTCTACCTAACTGTGTTCGTAATTGTATATTGTGCATGTCCTCCGTGGTGGCGAAGGGGACCTACGTGGGTTCCGAACCACAAAGCCTTAATTTTACTACCTTAAACTATACCCAATCTATCATCATATGCGTATAATCGATTTTTAAACATGTTTATAGACGTGCTACTAATTACTTCTACCGGCAAACTATTCCACCTATTTACTATTCTATGCGTAAAAAAGTTTTTGGCAACTGCTGTCTCGAACCTTCTACTAGTCAACTTTCACCCATTATTTCTAGTCCTATTATATTAAGATATTTCGGAAAAGCTATCTCTATCTACGTTATCGAACCCATTCATAATTTTGAAAACCTGGATTAGATGACCCCCTTAGCCTTCTAGTCTCGAGTGTAGTCAATTTTAACTCCTTAAGCCTATCCTCGTACGACTTTGACCTAAGCGACGGAATCGTCTTAGTTGCTCGTCTTTGAACTCTTTCAAGTTTGTCTATATCTTTTCGCATACGCGGATTCCAAAATTGGATCGCGTACTCCAAATGGGGTCTAACTAATGATTTATAAAGATGAACTATAATATCGCGCGATTTGTACTCAAAATTCCGAGCTATAAAGCCTAACACTTTGTTCGCTTTATTGACCGTGCTGTACTTTGTTTCGCTACTTTTAAATCACCAGTGATTATAACTCCTAAATCTTTTTCCTGCTCTACGCTTGTTAACTCCTTCCCTAACATACTATACGCAAATTTACCGTTAAACGAACCTATATATAAAATTTTGCACTTATCGACGTTAAATCTCATTTGCCATGTGACTGACCAATCAACGATTTTATTCAGATCTTCCTGGATTTTACCTCTATCTTCGTCATTAATCGCCCTACCACCCAGCTTCGTGTCATCCGCAAACTTTGAAACTGTACTGACTAGGCCGACATCTAAATCGTTAATATATATAAGAAAAAGCAAGGGGCCCAATACAGAACCCTGAGGAACGCCACTCGCTACATTAGCCCAACACGACTCCGCTCCATCAACGACCACCCTCTGTTTCCTACCTCGCAACCACTCTTCTATCCAATTTATTACTACACCCCTGATTCCATGAGCCTTAGTTTTTTCAGAGTCTTTTGTGCGGTACGGTGTCAAACGCTTTTTGAAAATCTAAATACACTACATCAACCGCCCGATGACTATCGTAAACGTCAACCACGCTTTGAAAAAATTCTAAAAGATTAGTTAAGCAAGATTTGTTTCGCCTAAAACCGTGCTGCGTATTCTAACTAAGTTATGCAATTCTAAGTGTTCGACTATACGATCCCTAATTATTGATTCCAGTAGCTTACCTACAACAGACGTTAAACTGATTGGCCTATAATTTCCCGCCGCACCTTTATCGCCTTTCTTAAAGATAGGTGTTACGTTTGCTAACTTGAAATTATCTGGTACGCACCCCTCAGAAATAGACGCATTAAAAATCTTTGTTAGCGGCACAACAATGCTTCTTTTAATTCTTTTAGTATGGGATATATGGAATCCGGCCCCGGTGATTTACGCATTTTCATTTTATCAATATAGCGCATTACCTCCCTTCACTAACCACAATATTATCCAAAATATTACCATTATCAAAAGGTATTATGTCTATGACCGTAGGGATATTCGTTACATCTTCTATAGTAAAAACTGACGTAAAAAATTCGTTTAGCAAGGTAGCCATTTCCTTGTTTTCAGAAACTAGCTCTCGTTAACATTTTTCAACGGCCCCAAGACACTTTTTACTGGATTTCTATTGTTGACGTATTGAAAGAATCGCTTGGGGTTTTCTTTACCGTCACGAGCTATGGAGATTTCAAATTCGCGCTTGGACTTTTTTATTACACTTTTCGCTTCACGCCTTAGAGATATGTAGTTGTTTCGTAACCACAAATTGTCTTTATCGCACTTATGTAGCCTATAAGCCCTATCTCTACTCTTTATAATGTCTCCTACTCTAGAAGTAAACCACAAGGGCTTGTTTTTACTTTCGCACGCTTAATTTTGTACGGTACACATTCCTCATTTATAGTCCTAAATACTGTTTCAAACGATTCCCACATTAGTTTTGCGTTGGAGATCCCCATTACGTTTTCCCAATTGACGTGTGACAATTTATTTCGAAATTTACAAAAGTCTGCGTGCTGGAAGTTAGGAATTTTAGTCGAGTTAGCTGGTTTCGAGTGACTTACTGAGAGGACAAACTCTACCATATTGTGATCGCTATTGCTTAACGGTTCTATTACTTGAAGATCAGTGATTAGCCTATCATCCGTAGTTATTACTAAATCTAAAATACTGTCCAACCTCGTAGGTTCCCCAACCTTTTGAATAAGAAAGCTATCCTCGAGAAAATTAACTAAACGATTACCTTCCGCGTCTCCCTGCATTGTATCGTAATTCACGTTGGCGCAATTAAAGTCACCCATAACTAAAGCCTGCTCACTACCTATTATTCTCTTTAGTTCACGATATAACGCTTCGTCCGTATCAGCTGTTTGATTAGGGGGCCTATATATAACCGCAACAACAAGTTTGAAATCGTTCAATTTAAGTTCTGCTATAGTCGAATCTATCGGTTCTGGAATTGTGTGCTTTACTTCTATAACGTTCGCAATATTATCTTTGATATACAACATAACACCGCCTCCTCGCCTACCTATTCTGTTTTTAACAAAAGTCTATAACCTCTAATTTGATACTCCCCTACAAAGTCACGTGTTTCAGTGCTAAGCCACGATTCATTTATCGCAATTAAATCATAGTCTTTACAAGCAATTAAAGAAAAAAATTCGTTTATTTTATTTCGTAGGCTACGAGCATTTAAGGATAGAACCTTCAAATTGTTTGTAATTGCGACACCTTCGCGAGCGCAGGGGAAATTTGTGGAAATTACGCTGGGACCGTTCGAGTTACGGCAGCCTGAAAAGAAGAGACAGTATTATGAAATAGTCTTCCTAAACGCGCAGCTCCAACGTCATTAAGATGAAGTCCATCTCCGAGGAACAAGTCCCTCCTGCCGTAGAAACTGTTCCAAAAATTCGCAAAATGCACTCCTTCCTGTTGGCAAAGAGACTTTAGGTTATTGTTGATATAGGTCGCCTTGCTGTAGAAATCGCTACGTTGGATAATTCGAGGAAGTATACCTGTTAAAACAATCTTATTAGTTTTTCCTTTAGTCGCTCTAGTAAGTCCCTGTACCTAGCCAGCAGTTCTTCCAATCTAGAATTTAAAGCGTTATTAGTACCGACATGAATAACATACGTTGTGTCCTCAGAGGTACCGTCTGTAAAATGGTCAACACTATTAGTTCTATCCTCCACCCTTGCACCAGGGTAACAGTAACGGCGCCTACGACGAGGGTTTCTCCCACAGAGTTCCTCGAGCTGCCCTCGAACAATGGAATCGCCAACGAGTCGTATTTCTGGTTCATCAGCATCTTCGAAACCTAAAATAGAAAGCTTATTGTTTGTTATTACTGGTAGTCAAGTCTTAGGTTTCCTCAATGGTGCTCCATTACGCACTCGAACGAAGGGTTGGGAACTAGGGGAAGAGAGAGGGCTATTAGTACTATTTATATTATTAGTAGAAACTGAGGCAGGAGGGGTCGTAACTGGAGTCTCAAGGGATTCTAATTTTGGCGTCAGGAGCATCACGCTTTCTTCAAGCCTCACTCTGGCCTCCCTCTCACGTTCTAACTCGTGAGAGCACCACCTGCAAAATAACTGTTCATTATTATTAGCCATTGTAAACGCGTAAGCGGAAAATTTCCCTTCACAACGACTGCAAGTACATGACGGGGGTGCCATGATCTTAATTAGTTAAAACACAAAAAACAAAAAACGAGCGCTTGGAAATGAATAAATTACAACGTAGATCTACCGTGTGCTTATTGTGCCGTCACCTGCGCAAACCCGCAAAAATGTTCCTGAAACGCAGAAACAGGTTCTTGTAACACAAATTTATAGTAAATGAATATATAATTAAGCTACCGACGAAAGATCTTTAAAAGAAAAAGTATTAATAAGACTTATCTGTCCGCTATTCGACCGACTTTTTCTTTCCTTTTTTCCTTTTTCCCACGGTGGGTGACCACACTCTACTTGATCGTCCGAAGGAAGGGAAAATGAACGTTATGAAACCACGTTTCTCATAGATTTGAAAAACAAAAAAGGGAAACCAAGGGAATTTAAATTTTATGAAAACTCGTTCAGTAATGGATTCGGGAAACAAACAAAGCAAGCCACGTGCACTAGCCTTGGTTTAATCAAACAATATAGTAATGAATAAAGTCAATAAATGAAATATATTCGTTAATGAATGATTAGTAACACGAAGTAATTTAGTTAAGAATGCACGAAACACTATTTTTTTTAAAGACACTTCAACGAAAACCACTTATTCAATTGGTAACACTGGACACTCGATAAAACACGTCTGTTCACAAGGAAAGACTGATCACATATATATTACACACACATATTACACATATACACAAGGAATTATGCAAACCAATATAATTCTAGTATGAAAAATGTTCAATTTGTAGCGACCTCTAAATCTGCTCCAATTTGCTCAAAATTTAGTGTGAGTGTTACTATTACATATTGTAACAAGCGCAGCCTTGAGGAGATTGACATTTTAAAGTTTGAAGTTTTATTATACTATCTTGGACCACCCTAATCTATTATATATATATATATATATATATATACTGTATATATATATATATATATATATATATATATATATATATATATATATATATATATATATATATATATAATACATTCAACTGCAAAGAACACGCAGTATAAATAACGTAAAGAACGACGCTTGTATTGAGATATTCCGCGCAAGACGAGAGAGAGAGAACGAAACAAATGAAAAAATGAGGTAACCACCCGGGAATCGAACCCGGGATCTTCCGATTGCCGGTCAGATGCGATACCATTACACCATGGGCCTCACTCTTCCAATGCCGTAATTCTTCTACATACTCGCAGAAACCAATGCCCCAAGGGGGCACCTCCCGCATGCCGTAACATTATATACATTCAACTGCAAAGAACACGCAGTATAAATAACGTAAAGAACGACGCTTGTATAGGAGATATTCCGCGCAAGACGAGAGAGAGAGAACGAAACAAATGAAAAAATGAGGTAACCACCCGGGAATCGAACCCGGGATCTTCCGATTGCCGGTCAGATGCGATACCATTACACCATGGGCCTCACTCTTCCAAATGCCGTAATTCTTCTACATACTCGCAGAAACCAATGCCCCAAGGGGGCACCTCCCGCATGCCGTAACATTATATACATTCAACTGCAAAGAACACTCAGTATAAATAACGTAAAGAACGACGCTTGTATAGGAGATATTCCGCGCAAGACGAGATAGAGAGAACGAAACAAATGAAAAAATGAGGTAACCACCCGGGAATCGAACCCGGCATGCGGGAGGTGCCCCCTTGGGGCATTGGTTTCTGCGAGTATGTAGAAAATTACGGCATTTGGAAGAGTGAGGCCCATGGTGTAATGGTATCGCATCTGACCGGCAATCGGAAGATCCCGGGTTCGATTCCAGGGTGGTTACCTCATTTTTTCATTTGTTTCGTTCTCTCTCTCTCGTCTTGCGCGGAATATCTCCTATACAAGCGTCGTTCTTTACGTTATTTATACTGCGTGTTCTTTGCAGTTGAATGTATATAATGTTACGGCATGCGGGAGGTGCCCCCTTGGGGCATTGGTTTCTGCGAGTATGTAGAAGAATTACGGCATTTGGAAGAGTGAGGCCCATGGTGTAATGGTATCGCATCTGACCGGCAATCGGAAGATCCAGGGTTCGATTCCCGGGTGGTTACCTCATTTTTTCATTTGTTTCGTTCTCTCTCTCGTCTTGCGCGGAATATCTCCTATACAAGCGTCGTTCTTTACGATATATATATATATATATATATATATATATAATATATATATATATATATATTAGACAATATGAAGTTTAACACAGGAATTTCAGCTGCTACGGTACAGAAAAAGGGAGGACCCAAAATCAATGGAATATTATACCCCAAATAGACAGGAAATTCAGACAAATTCTAAAGCAAAAGATTTAGGGGTTGTAATAACTGATGATGTGAAATTTGAAACACAAAATAAGATAGCAGTAAACAGAGCGAAGAGAATAACTGGGGAGATACTGAGAACCTTTAAACGAAGGGATAGGAATATAATGATTCCTTTACTGAAAACACTGTCATACCCAAATTGGAATACTGCTCGGTCCTATCATGCCCATATAAAAAAGAAGACATTACACAGCTAGACGGGATTCAGAGAAGCTTCACAGCCAATCTCAATGGGTGCAAAGAACTAAATTACTGGGAAAGGTTACGCGAATTAACCTATATTCACTGGAAAGGAGAAGAGAGAGATACACCATTAGCTGTACTTGAAAAATAATGGAGAAACTAGTCCCTAATCTTACTCTGAACCCTGTAACTCCCCAAACAACAGTGGAAAGTAGAAAAGGAAGACTGCGTCGTGTTCCCAAATTAAAGGCTAGACAGGGACCATCCTTAACCCTGAAAAAAATAGTTTTGTTGTGAGAGGACCAAAACTCTTTAATCAGCTGCCCAAGACCTAAAAAACACGAGTGGTGTTGCGGTGGACATCTTCAAAAGAAGATTAGACGCCTGGCTCAGAACAATCCCCGATGAGCCTGGCGTACCTTGCTATGTGAGGTGGAGAGTACAAGAAACCAACTCACTACTTCACCAGGCCAACTCGAGAGGAGGGGCGACAAATTTGACCTTCGTGAAATAAGGAATCATAGCACGGAACATTTAAAAGGTTGAAAGGTATAATATATATATATATATATATATATATATATATACAGGGTGGGCCGAAGTCTGGATCCATAGGAAAATATTTATTTTATACATAAATTACAACAAATGGTAAATACTTAAAATGAATATCAACTTTAACTCGTAAATGCGTATCCGTGATACTGTACAGTGGTTCGTACTCCAGTATAAACGACAAATTATAACAAATGCTCAAATTGGCGGCCTCTGACATCTAGACACTTAGGAATGGAATTTATGATATTTAATAATTCTTCGAATTGACGTTCTCGAGATGCGTGTTTCATTTGATAATCTTCTTGTTGACTTTACTGGACTATTCGTTAAAGTTTCACATACCATTTGCAGAGGTATTTTCATCAGTTGCAGTTTTTGGACGACCAGAACGCCGTCGATCATGTACACTTCCTGTTTCTTTGAAACGTTTAAACAACTTGCCAACAGTCGCATGTGTTATTGGTGCTTATCAGATGATTTCTATTGAATTCGGTAGCAACTTCTCTGTGTGTAGCGCCCTGTCTTGCGTACATGAGCACAAGTTCTACCCGGTCTTCTGTTGTAGATTCGAAGCCATTCTGGGCTGAAATAAAAAAAGTATTTGAGTATTTATACTGGAGTACGAACTACTGTACAGTATCACGGATACGCATTTACGAGTTAAAGTTGATATTCATTTTAAGTATTTACCATTTGTTGTAATTTATGTATTAAAATATATATTTTCCTATGGATCCAGACTTTCGGCCCACCCTGTATATATATATAATATACATAGATATCATATATATAAAATATATTGTTTTATGACACGGTTTATTTCTTTATATTTATGGTATGAATTATACCTATATTTTAGCCTGCTTTCCTTTAAACCACATCATATAGATTTAACCCAAAGTTATATATATCACTGATTATATATTTTCTTATTTCTTTGTCAATTCGTGTAGGGGATAATTATAAACCTTTTACAAAAATAATATATTCCTCACAGATCTTACTAAACTAATTACAATACAACAATGAAATTTTGGCACTCATGAATAATTGTTTAGGGAAATGACCCTGGAGACGTTGATTCTTACTTTAAGAATTTGATCTTTAGAATTAAACAAAACACGTAAAATAAAATGCATAAGCCAGTTAAAATATGACTGGTAGCCAATTTTGCCATGAAATCAATTACAATGAAAACTTTGACATCAATTACTTCTTTTAAAGAAAAGGTATTTGAGAGCATTAAATAAAATGCACAAACTTTTTATTCTTGATTGTTATACAAGTTTAATCTACAATTGGTAGTTATTTAACTTAATGCAGCCGTGTTGTAATATGTAATACGCGAGACCATTACAATGAATAGACCAATAACAATTTAAGTTGCAATCATAGGCCTGCTCGACCCTCTACCACATTAGCTAATATACATAATGTGAATAGAATAAATAAATTTCGTATTACTTGGCTTACAATTAGAACCACTTATCTGTCAGGTAGACGTTCTTAGATCGGATTAGCCGTTACAATACGTATAATGGGAATAATACTGTGTAGGTTATCCCACGAACTCGACGCTCGTTTTCTTCCTCCGGAATGAAGGATAGACTCTTTCGGGAGTCTTTTAAACAAACGCGAATTTTTCGTTTCACTTTAGTTTGGCGAATAGTTTACTCAGAATTAGAAGAACGATTTTGCTTGTAATTTCCACACACGATTTGAATTTTATCATCACGGCACAATATATGTATTTTGGATCACCTGAAGATCCGTCACCCCAGCCTTTTTCAGTTAGCTTTATAAGGCTAACTAACGAACTCAAAGTTTTTAAAAATTGGCAGAATTACTAAAATTTCGCCATTTTTATTTCCAGTTTTTTAAATTAAATTACAAAATTACAAAAATTTCAAAAACAAAACAAAATAAAAATGGCGAAATTTTAGTAATTCTGCCAATTTTTAAAAACTTTGAGTTCAGTGTGCACAATTTAATTATAGCCGTACGATTACAAAAATTTCACACAGTACGTTTCAGATAAATACGCAACTTTCCCGACCCCAAGCATTTTGAAATTCAAAAAAAAATATTTTTCACTCCATCCAATTATAGAACTAACTAAAAAAGGCTGGGATGACGGATCTTCAGGTGATCCTGTATTTTTATATACTTGAGCAAACTTCCATTAAGAACTAGTTTTTTGTTCTTAAAAGGAGAAATAAATCTAATGTTCTTATTTAAATTTAACACAGGGTTTAAGAGAGTGAACTTTATTTTTTCACGCTCTGAGATGCACTGAAGCTAAGCGTTTTTGGCCTATGGTTCGGCGCGACTGCCAGGCGCAAGATTTATTTATATACCTAAATAAGATTCTCTTTCTTGATTAATCTTATCTGTAAGAATTACACTGGCCAACAAAATGAAACGTTTTTTTCTCATCACAAACATGATCACACTTTTCTTAATGCATATTTCGCGCTGATTCCGAATCTGGTTTTATTTGTTTTCTAGCACGTATAGTTATATATATACACTGTTTTGATATTTTTAAGTTTTATATTGCTATAAGAAAATTTATGATGTATAGATCACACTTAGGAATTCTAACACAATACATCATATACCTTATTCAATGTACTTATAAATAAAGAATATATACATTATTTTATTAAAAGCGCTGTGATGTGATTTCCTTTTGTAAATTTGGCCTGGATTGTCACGATACAGCATCCAACAATGGTCCGCCATCATGCTTTCATTCTCAATATCCTTGGTAGCGCTTCTCCATCATCTGAATATCTTGATGGAAGCGCTCGTCCTTGCTCGTCCACTCACTGCACCAAGGTTACAGGAAAGAAATCTAAGTGGGAATGCAGAAGTGAATATTAACGACATTCGACACTCCATTTCTTTGAAGGCATCAGGAGGTTCTTGACTCCATCCTGATACGCAGGTGACTTTTGCTTCCAAGAAAGTTTCACATATCCATTTGAACGCCAGCCAAGCCTTCATTCCCGCGGACTTAGGACTTTTTCAAATTCAGTGTCATTCAAACCTCCCTATTTGTGGCCCAACAAAATTCCTTCCTTCAATTTTTGCTGCAGTAACCTTCGGAAATTTCCTTGAAAGGTATTGGAACCCTTCAGAATTGACTTTACCCATTGCTTTAAACAAAATTCTTCATTAAACCAAGTTTTAATGTGAAGAGGTGCAGATAGATCTTTTGGGGATCCACTAAAGGGAAGACTGGACATTGCTTATCCCTGGGACATAGTATACCTAAGTGGCCAGTCACTTTTGTGTAATGTTCTATAGTGGCGCGACTGTCCCACAGGCAAAGGAACAACAAAATTTTGTGAATCCTGACTGCATACCCATAAGCATCTCCTATAACTTTTAGATCTCCACAAACATTCATTGATGACTGTCGTATTTGATTGCCTTAAGTATATATCCATATTGTCCTATGTCTCTTTTAGATGGACGGATGGGAATGGATGGATGGCATTATATTACCATTTATGCAAAAGAACTGCTTTCAGGCTTCTCTGCGACGAATCAATAAAGAGGCGCCACTCAGATGCCACATACGTCTGAGATATGGCTGTAAATAGTCCAATGATTCATGCAATAACATAGAGGACCGTCTACTGAAAAGATGCTGTTAATTCAAAATTCCGCTTTCACTAGTAACTATATAACGAACATTGTTCTCAGTAAATTGTTCTCCTTTAGTCTTGAGGCGAGAAGCTCTGATTTCTCTTAGACAGCGATAAGTCTCTAACAAGATCATTCAACTGTCCTTGGGTTTAACTTTTTAGGCTCTAAATGTCTACCTTCAAAAGTGTACTCTGGTTCTGTAGATGGTCCCGGAAACGCCAGTTGCACCTTCATCACTTTCTATGTCATCTATGATAGAATCTTAGCCTATCACTTGGGGGAATTGGAATGGGCAATGTTTCTCATGTTTTTACTGGTCTACGTGCTGATCCAAGTTTGGATATACATCTGGTGTTTGTTCTTGGCAGAAAACCCCATTAAGTTCACACTACAAAAATAACAGTCTTCATGATGATCTCTCGACTCCCTCCATATCATGGTATGGCAAATGGCATTGAAGCTTTCTTTTTGTTAAGCCAATCCGTAATCCATTTGAACAGCCAGAACAGATTTGATGTGCGCCCATGGTTTTATCTTGGTCACCTAGATGGCAACCAAAGTATAGCTTGTATATTTTCTTAATGTCGGTTGTAATACTTCGTCGCTGTGTTTTAGTTGTCAACTGGCCGCATACGAAACAGAACTTGTCGGGGTCATTCTTACATTGTCGAGGCATGTTGACTGACCTGAGCAAACTATAAATTCAAAAAAAATGTACACCAACTTGACACAACAAGTTCTTGGACTGAACTGATCTTTTGACACACAAAGCACGGCGTTGTTGCCTGAATCACAATGCTGCTAGACGTAAAAGCTCACACCTGAAATACATAGGATGTATAATTAAGATAATTGAAATAAATAAGATGAATAAACTAAAAAAACACAATAAAATAAACACAATCAAATGTTGAAATATTAGTATTTTGCCTATTTAAAATGGTTAAATATGTGTAGTTATATATATGCCTTCATCTTGAAAACTATACGTGCTAGAAAAAATCTGAATGCAGTTTTGGAATCAGCGTGAAAAATGCTATCCAGCCACCACAAATTTTACTCTGATGAAAAATCTTTGTTGACCAGTGTTATTAGCCTTTTAGAAGGTGTAATTTTACATGCCATTAAACTTGTTAATAACGTAACAATATAATTTTAGCGGAGTTTTCCCATTTTATGCATATAAAGAAAGTTGGTTAAATTAGATTAGGTTAGGTTAAGAAATCAAACTTTGAGCACTATTCTCTTCAACCAATTTTACTTTCGATAAAACTGCAAGGGCGGATCTAGGCATTCCAGTAAAGGGGGTCCAAAGAAAAAAGTGCCCCCCCCCTAAATTAAAAATGGCACAGTACTAAAAATGTTTTTTTTAAAACAGACCACCAGTGAGCGAGTGTACAATCAATTGTATTGTTTAATTAGATCAGTCTCATTCAAATATAATACAAAATAAAAATCTAATTTGGGTACAACAGTTATCACATAAAATTTTTCAAGCACTTACAAATGTCTTGCCAATTAAAAGAACTTTCCAAATAAGATGAAGATAAAAATAGTGATATGGCTGCACCAGTACTACGGGCACCCATGAAAACCATTACAACTACAAATTTGGAAGTACAATGTATACGGATAAAATTCTCAAAATAGAATTTGAATAAAATAAAATAACCATGATCTATTTACAAAAAACAAAATTTGTTTTGAGAGGCATACAAACAGTGGCGGATTATCATTGAGGCAATTGAGGCTGAATCTTCAGGCCCCCCATGCTTGAGGGGGGCCCCCAATCAACTGAGTTTCGATGATATAATTCGAGATTCCGCAAACTTCTTTGATTAAATATGACAGAGTACACAAACTGACAAATTCCCCGTTATATTTTGTTTTATAGGCCCTGAAGTAAATTTTCGTTAATACTGTTTTGTTTTAGCAAACGGCAAAATACACTGTGTTAAGGTTCTTTTAAGTTTGTTTCTCAATTAGCCTAAGCTCCGTACATATAATTCGTGTAAATGTACTATGTACTGTACATGTACGTGTACTGTTAATAAAAATCTATAGAAAATGGCCCCCAAAATAAAATTAGCCTCAGGCTCCAAGTACAGTTAATCCGCCCCTGCATACACATCATTCAAATAGGGCACTTACAAGAAATTGAGAGGGGTGGGGGGGGCAGACATCGCCGACCCCTCCCCTAGATCCGCACTTTAACTGCCTACCTTCAATTTTCTTTATATAATTCGAGCCTTAATAACATCCAAAGACGTTTATTTTATAGATTACTTTGGATTGAAACAGTGCAACAGTATTAAATATGTAGTTTTTAAAATACACGTAAAATACAATGAAAGAAATATTCCCCTCAGTATGAACTGAATAACTGATACAAATTCATATGGAAAATAACACCACTTGGAATTATTTATTATTAATTTATAATGACTGAATAAAAATTTCGGCTTACTTCCATCCTACTACTATGTTCCTTCTCAGACGAACTGACAAAATCCAGTGATGGAAGAGAAGTTCAGGTTTTACTACATAATTTCAGTAACTGAAAATAAAAATATTACTTTTTTTCTTAAGAATAGGTTTTCTACTATATTAGTCTAATATAAAGTAAATGCAACAATATATATATATATATATATATATATATATATATATATATATATATAATATATATATATACCTTTCACTGACATCCCAAGTGAACTAGCTCACAACTTTTCTCTCCTAAATGACCTGGAGAAGATTGTACAGCCCCCTACTCATATCCCCGATCGCCTTAGAGTACGGCCAACATTCTGGATTTATTTCTCACCACTCGGCCTTCTTCTTACTCTGTCAAACTTCTTCCTCCGTTGGGCTCCTCCAACCACAGTCTTATACCTGTTTCCTGTTCATTCGCTTCAGTTTGGCCTTTGGTACTTTGACGCCGCTGATTGGGAGGCCCTTAGACAGTACTTCTTTCATTTCCCATGGAATTATTACTGCTGCCGTGGCTGGGGCCCCTCCGAGTGCGCTGAGCGCATCATAGAGGTTATTCTCTCAGACATGGAGGCGTACATTTCATATTCTATTCCTACTACTAATGGAAATAAGCCTTGGTTTAACTTTCCTTCCTCTAATGCTATCTGCAACAGAGAGGAGTCTTTCAGAAGGCACCGTCGCCATCCAACGTTTAACTCTCACTCGGCTTATATATTTCTGCCCGAAATCGTGCAAAATCTGTTCTTCGACTCGCCAGAAATTCCTTCGTCCGACAAAAATGTGAAAACTTACCTAATTCTAATTCATCTCGCTCATTCTAGCACCTAGCTAAGAACCTCTTCAACAACTTTACTTCTTCTTTCCCTCCTCTTTTCCATTCTGATGACTCAGTTGCCGTCTCCTCTCCTGATGAAGCTGAACT
The DNA here is from genome assembly GCA_023014485.1 of Bathynomus jamesi. Classification (NCBI taxonomy): domain Eukaryota; kingdom Metazoa; phylum Arthropoda; class Malacostraca; order Isopoda; family Cirolanidae; genus Bathynomus; species Bathynomus jamesi. The sequence goes on from JAJOZX010000539.1 coordinate 748,956, forward strand.
CTTGGTTCAGTCTTTTGGCTCTAACTCAACCCTGAACGATTCCGTTACTGTTCCTCTATCGCTTCCTCCATATGATTCAATTATGTCTGAAATTAGAATCTCTTCCAAAGATCTGGGCTCAACTCTAGGAAGTTGTACAGTGCTGATGGTGTCCCTCCTGTTGTTTTTAAAAACTGTGCTTCTATGCAGACACGCTGCCTATGTAGACTCTTTCGTCTTTGTCTTTCATATGGTACTTTTCCTTCCTGCTGGAAGTTCGCTTTCGATGTCGGCGTACAGGACCTGGCGTCCAAGAGAATGCATTAACCACCAAAGCTTGATGTGTTCGGAAGCCGTCGTAAAACTAACCACATGGATATTTGTGGGTCGGGATGTGTTTATAGCGAACTCGGTTTTATTGTAATGCATTATATACATATTTTCTACGTGTACAATTTGAAAAACCTCTTTGGCGTCAGCTTTGGCGTAATCCCATACCTCGTCAAAACTATGATTTAAATGCACATTCTCCTTATCAGTGCAGTGTTCTGTGCAAAATTCTCCGAAAGACTGTTGAAACAAAGCTTTGTATTGAAGCGATTGCCAGGGTTTCGCGCAATATGCTCCGGCTTAAGTTGTATACACTCACGATCAAGGTAACATTAAATATAGGTTTTTTCATCCTCGGTTTCAACACCTCGTGGATAGCGTGATGTTTCAACTTTATCTTTCAGGAAGGTGTTCATATAAGGAGTGAAGAGGTTATCGAGTTTTTGGAACCTCCACAGAGTCCACACCTTATGAACCTTTAATATTCTGTAACCGTGACGAACGGTTGCATCCAGCTAGGACTTGTAAAAACGCCGCGTATCTTCCTCAAATTGAGTGTGTGATTACACTTTCCATTGTTCTCCTCTGTACACTTCACGCACAGGGGAAAAATAAGCTTATGGTCTATAACAACGGGTAAGATGGGCAGTAGTATGGTGTCAAAAGGGTGGAGTCAATGCAATTGCAAAATATTACGTAATGTTGCATAATGTTGCAAGAGTGCCACCCCACCCCCTTTATAGTATTTTCTTTTGTCATAATAAGTGTTTTGAAAATTAATGTCTGTGTCCCATATATATATATATATATATATATATATATATATATATATATATATATATATATATATGTATATGTATATATATATATATATATATATTATATATATATATATATATATATATATATATATATATATATATAGCTCTCGGCAGTTTTTAATTTTTAAACAAAGTTCATTGTACGTGCTTCAATTATAATCTAACTCCCTCATCACTATAACGGTTTTCAATTTTAAAATCTTAGCGCTGTTCATTGTAATGTTTACGCTTTCAGATTTGAAAATTAATGTCTGTGTCCCATATATATATATATATATTATATATATATATATACGCTCTCGGCAGTTTTTAATTTTTAAACCTAAGTTCATTGTACGTGCTTCTCGACAAACTAAATATGAAAATTACCCGCTTCCCCATACAAATTAGAGACGCTCACACATATATATATATATATATATATATATATATATATATATATATATATATATATATTACACATTCAACTGCAAAGAACACGCAGTATAAATAACGTAAAGAACGACGCTTGTATAGGAGATATTCCGCGCAAGACGAGAGAGAGAGAACGAAACAAATGAAAAAATGAGGTAACCACCCGGGATCTTCCGATTGCCGGTCAGATGCGATACCATTACACCATGGGCCTCACTCTTCCAAATGCCGTAATTCTTCTACATACTCGCAGAAACCAATGCCCCAAGGGGGCACCTCCCGCATGCCGTAACATTATATACATTCAACTGCAAAGAACACGCAGTATAAATAGCGGAATATCTCCTATACAAGCGTCGTTCTTACGTTATTTATACTGCGTGTTCTTTGCAGTTGAATGTATATAATGTTACGGCATGCGGGAGGTGCCCCCTTGGGCATTGGTTTCTGCGAGTATGTAGAAGAATTACGGCAATTTGGAAGAGTGAGGCCCATGGTGTAATGGTATCGCATCTGACCGGCAATCGGAAGATCCCGGGTTCGATTCCCGGGTGGTTACCTCATTTTTTCATTTGTTTCGTTCTCTCTCTCTCGTCTTGCGCGGAATATCTCCTTTTCAAGCGTCGTTCTTTACGATATATATATATATATATATATATGATTGCCATCACTTTTAATTGCCTCAATTTCACGACAATTATTTTAATTATAGGACCGCCACGGAGTTAGATCGTGTTATAAACACTTTCGTCGAAAGGAGAGCGAGTGCTTCGCCGAGCACCCCACCCAGCGATCTCGAATTTGCAGACGAGCTAATGTGAGTGTTATCTTATAAAGAAGCCATAATTGCAAAGCATTTTCACTTGAATAATTGAATAACCTTTATTATATATAATAAAAATAACAGCGGACGCAGAACTGAACCCTGTGGCACACCATGTTTGACAAGCGCTTTAGTGGAGCAAACCTTATTTACTGATACAAAATTATATCTATTGGACAAATAACTTTCAAACCAATCACTGGTTGCTCCTCTAAAGCCGTAACAATACAATTTATAAGTAGAATATTATGGTCTATTACATCAAACGCCTTACTCAAATCCATAAATATTGATATCATTATTTCTTTGCTCTCCTTAGCTATATTTACATTTTCCATAAGATTTAAAATAGCCATTTCCGTTGTTCTATTATTAGGGACGCCATATTGATTTCGGGACAATAATTTGTTGGATTCTAAATATCGCTGCAATCTACTTTTTTCACTACTTTTCATCACTATTTCCTATATATATATATATATATATATATATATATATATATATATATATATGGTATGTTAGGTTTTTAGAAACGAATGCACTTTTAAGAAGTGCATTCGTTTTTAAAAATAATTTTCTCTTTATTTTACAGGAACGAAACGGAGTTAAAAGAGCTTATACAAATTTTTGGAGAAAAGGTGGCGGACGAAGTGGTATCCACACCACGCTGCGAATCAGATGTCATGGTATTGTCGCAAACAACTCATCCGAATGCGCTGTCATCGCAGAGATTATGTGAGTACTTTTTACGATATTAACAAAACACATTATTTATTATAACAATTCTTTATTGTTACAAATGTGTATATACAGATTTACACAATATAGGGCTTACAGGGGGTTGCAACATGTGGAATTTTTTTTTATCTGTCTGCATGCATATTTATCGTTGATACACACAAATCGAATAAATTTAAAAAATTCATAAATTCCTTCCCGTGAGATATATGCAAGAGAAACAATATACAATATAGCGCACAGGTCTCGTTATAAAAACTGTGAAGTTGATATGGGGCCCAAATTACCTCAGGCACACGTAATTGCGCGATAAAATTTACGATTTTCAAGTCGTGCCACGGCGAGAGACCGAGTGAATCGAAGTATTATAGTCTTTCCTTAGTTTAAAAATAAAGCGCAAACCAGTGAATTCCCTCGCCACCCACAATGTCGGTGTTAACGATTGCACCGTGCCAGCTTCTCGTGCTAGGTGGCATCAATATTTCATTCTTTGCAAAAACCCCGATAAATTTGGAACGCGCGAAACAGTCACTTTTCACCACTCTCTTGAGGGTATTTGCGTCCATTTTAAAAATCTGTGTTTATATTCCGGAAACGATCCAGCTCTATTAGGGCCTATGTTTCTAGAAACACGAGCGCACTTAAAGGCGTGTCTGTAGGTTTGACAAATTCCAAACGTACTGTCACCGTCCCGGTCTGCTGGGCGTTTAAATGGGTTTTTACCCCCGCGGTTAAGTCAGGCGTAAGGTCAAATGAATAAATGTTAAACTGTTCCACAAATTATTTCTGTGTTATACCGATTCCTAGTTCATCACACGATCCTGTGTTATGTGCCAAACCGCTGTAAGCCCTTGCACAGAGTGGGAACACAGCATCTGTCGAATAGTCCATGTTCAAAGTCCCACCCAGCGCGAAGCCGTTGACATATAATGTAATATTTTTTAGTCCAAAATTTCAATGCACTCTTTTTATAATCTCCATTTGCAGTGGAATGATCTTGTAGAATGTAGATCAATCAGAACTCTTTTAGGCAGAACACCAAGAGCGATGTTTTCTATCTGCTTCGATACCAATCCTGTGGGAATCGTATACATTTTGATCTGTACCCTATTAATTGGGTATTTCACTGTGGCGTGTACCAGCTCTTTCTCAATTTCTATATGTTTCGTGGAACTTAATTTCACTCGGCGTATACGCAAATAGGTCTTCATGACATGAACTACGATAGCTTTCGCGCCTTCTTCTTGGCAGCGTCCAGTTTATACAGATCTCGGGACTTGTACGTGTAAGTTTCAATTTCATATCAACACCGTTCATAAGTAACTTCTCCTGGAATGCAAAGTCTGTGTGCAAGCGTCCAAAGCATTCATATATCTTTTTTTTAGAATTTTTAAATTTTCCTTTATTCCATCTTCATCTTTAGTGTGGTAATACCCTCGCAGATAAAAGGTATCCTTCGCTTCTTTTGAAAAGTTGAGGACATTTTCCAGATACTCGTAGGTGATAGTAGCCGTGCCTGCTGAGATGTTAGTCTGATTTAAATATACGTCACACTGGCAAATATGGTGTGCAGAAAGTTTGTTTCGGGGTATGCAGCATAATTATCATCGCAGTCCGTTCCGTCAGAATGAGCTATGCGTAGTTTAGTACAGTCCATACAGCGGATCAAAAAGTATTGGCCTGAGCTGGGTATCACGAATTCTATAGGGGCACTGGTGAACTAATCGTGTTTAAAGGGTTAATTGTAATAAAGTCACTGTGCTCAATAGATACTTGAGTTGGAGGCATATCAAAGAGGGATAGCTCCGATTTACAGCACTGTGAACTGCAAGGATGAATGAAACGTGCCATGGTGAGTTAGAAACAGTGCCACCTCCCGCGACGACTGTTAAACAATCTATGATTCGTGAGACTAGCTTCCTCAGTTTATATCAGTTAAAAAAATGATCAACCATAGGTTTCATACGCTTAGAACACTTCTTTTTGCACCCTTTTACGTTTAACACCACGTGATTCCTTCTTCATAACAGCTCTCTTCTTCTTTACACCACGTGATGGCACTCCCTTCTTCTTCCTAGCAGCCCTCTTCTTTACATCATGTGTTGGTAACCCTTCTTCTTCTTCTTCTTTCCTCCGCCACGCATTTTCCTCTTCGCATCTTTGATGATTTCATCCCGCGTACGCCTTAAATGTTTTTTTAGAGCTTCTTTAGGTTTAGTACCCGCGAGCATTTCTTCTGCCGCGTTAAATCCTGTTTGTAAGGCCTTCCTACCAAGGTACCTGGCCCCCCTCTTCAATAGTGGTACAGCTGTGCGCAGTATGGATGAAAAAATGGCCCCAAGGCCGCTGCCGCGCTGATATCTCACACCCCGGTACACCGTGAATGGTTTTCTGACCATTATAACTCAGTGCGGCGAAAGTGCAGCTTCACTGTCAAGCTCCCGTCACCGAATGGGAAATTTTTACCCTCCACCGTTCTTATATATATTGAGATATTAGTTATTAGATTAGTTGCGACATTCACATAATGGGGCCTGTCATATGTAATACTCAAACCCCTGCCTCTATGGTTGGGGATGTGTGCAATGCGTACCAGCGGGCCTGGGTGTCCCCAACAAATTGGTGTTCTACTATATTGCTATAAATATAGCACATTTCTGGCGGCTCAGGGCCTTCAGCCATTTTCTCCATCTTCAGCTGGTACATTAAGCGGGACAAGTCATCCGGTACCACGTGATAGGTGTCTCTTTGGAAGGCTGCTCGATAACGCCCCTCGGTTATAATTTTGAACACTCTTCCGTCTTTAAGATTTCTATTAGCCTTTGATTTTAGCATTAGAGTATGTGCAGCGCCTCCTCTGTTTACGATTTCGTATATTAAATCATTCGTAAGGTGCGAGTTTTTTAAACATATGTTTAAGTCTCTCACAACATCCTCAACCGAACCATAGCGACCCGGGCCTAGTGTCACAGTTGTACTGAAAAACTGTGCGACCTTAGTCCGGGCGATGCGTATAGTTTCGTCCCGAGTTACCCCGGCTTTGGCGCACTCGTCACAGTTTCTAAGAATTGTAAAAACGGCGTCTTTATAATCAATATTTAAAAAGACGGTGTCCAGCTGAATTTCACATACCCCCACCTCATACGAATCACGACCCAAATCAATGGGCCCATGGAGTTCTGTTACAAAGTTGGCTAATGTGTTGTTAGGGTGCACAGACAGGGATGAGGAGGACGGGAGTGTGACGTAGAAATGGTTGGGAGCCATGCTGCATACTAATTAAGCTTCATGACTGCATCGGCTTTTATATAGGTATTGAAGCTTTCTGGATAACCTAACCACTTCACCAGGTACATCTTCTTCTTTCCTGCGCCTTTGCTTCCTAAAATTTTCTCAATTTTAAACACGTTTTTTCCTAAATTAAATGCCACTTTCTGAAGTTCCTCGCGGTAAAAACCGAGATTTCTTCCCCATTCAAATCTTCAACGTAATACATCATTATCTCGCCTTTAGGCCTCATAGCTCTAACTTTAAAAATCTCGCGTGTCCATCCTTGCTCAAAACCCTTCGCGAATTTATTTCCCGAACGTGACAACCTTACATAATCATTGATTTTGAAACGCACAGATTGTGGTGGCGGTGGTGGTGGTGGTCCATCACTTCTCGGTCGCCTGCCTCTTTCTAAAACATCGTTAGGCGTTGTACCGATCGTACGGTGGTGTGAGCGGTTGTAGGATGAAGCCAATGAATCGAGAACGTTTATATATCTGAGCGTGCTTTTATGTGTAAAATAACGGTGCATGCGTTCCTTTATGGTACGTTGAACTCTTTCAGCTAAAGATGCTTTATGTATAGAGTTGGAAGTGTAATAGCTGATATTAAACTCTGACAACATGTTCTGAAAAGCACGCCCTATAAATTCTTTCCCCATGTCCGTACAAAAATAGCCTGGAATCCTGTTTTCTTTCAACATCAGTGTTTTGGTTGCTTTAGCGACTGTTTCAGGCGATTTATTTTTCAGGGGAACTAACCACAGGTATCTAGAGAATACATCTATTATGAATAGGATGTAGCGGTAACCATCGTTGTACACCGAATATCTTTGCATGTCTGTTAAATCTGCCTGCCAAATAGAATCAATCGATGCGGCTGTTGTCTTGGCTGTTTTAAACCTTTTTCTCACCGGTTTATGAAGTGTGTAAGCATCCTGGGCACGCAAAAATCTCTCAACATCCTTTTTCCTTACGCCATAAGTACCTCTGTACAGTCTATTAACGCCACCATAGGATGCTGGGCTAGAAATGTCATAATAGTGCTTACTTAATACGTTAGCCATTTGCGTATTTTAGAGGCACGTGGATAAGGTTGGCCTTCTACTCTCTTCTTTCTTCTCTTCAGAGACACTGCAGCTGTTGTGGGTGAAGGTGTACTCAGTTGTGACACGTGCGATGCATGCTCCAAGTCTTTTAACCTATTCAGATTACCTATCAATGTTTTGGGGACATTTATTTGCTGTAGTCTTGCCTTAATATGCCTCCATCCTGTTGGTGATGGCCTGTCCCACTTTCTCACCAGATCATGAACAATATCAACGATATTGGACCCTTGCACCCTTGATCCATCAACAATGACCTCGCCTGTGTCTGCCCACTGTATACGGGTCCTCACTCAATAGATTATAAAGACTTAAACCTTTATTCCTCAATGTATGGGGGAGGCTGTTTTTTAGCACATGTTCGATGTGCTGTGTTCCGCTACTCTTTGGTTGCTCAGGCCCTGTACCACTATGCTCAGCGCTACTCGAGCTGTGCCTCACGGGGAGCTCTGTAGGATGTTTATAATCTTCGTACTCGTGAAGAAATTTCTGCAAAGCCTCTTGATACAAAACCCTTTTCTCATCAGGCGCCTTTTCACTGTTTAATAGGAGTAGTAGCTCACTCTCCATTCTTTTAAGCCTACTTTTACGGGGCTCTAGAGCAGCGTCTGGGGTCCTTTGTAATGAACATACACCTCGTGCGGGATCACAACCACCTTCTTCATTATATTAAGCTAGTCAGTAAAGGACCCAAAATTGAAAATAAGATGGGTAGGAACGAACCGCCTCTTTGTACAATAATACGCTTTTCTTACCCACAGTCTGACTTTTATGGGCGAGCGCTGTATTATGTTCTTGTAACGACGTAAGCGAGCCTTCTGACAGGATTTCATTGGAACATTACATTTTATAACATTGAGGCAGATTTCACAGATGCATTTTAAAAAGTCAGAGTCGATATTTTTAACAAGCACTGCTGCAACGCCCGAGGCAGTCGTTGATAGATTTTTATTAATTCAGGTATTTCTTTATCCTATTCGTCATTCTGGAATGTACACGGTTTCAGGTTCGTTTGGAAATATATTCGTTCTTAGAAGCACCCTAAACGTGTTTCGTGGGTGAAGGTCGCATAGCAAATATCCATAATGCTGCTTTGTGACCTCTTTATAAACCTCCAAAAACTCCTTACGCTGACTCGGGAACATTTGACTGGCTAATACTCCAATTTGTGACACATCTCTACGTTGCGCGAATAAGACTAGATATTGCGTATTTAACGATACATCGCGCATGTATCTATTTTTGAAAAATAGATTCTGATTGATGAAGAACACGCTTATGTTAAGGTGGTGGGAGAATACTGTAAATGTCTCGGCAAACGTTTTATCCATCTCCAACATGAGGTCGTCAATTACGATGACTGTATGTTCATTTCCCTTTAGTGAATTAACGTCATAGACCCCCTTATGGAACAAAACATCGTCCTGGTACTCGTTGAACACTGATTGGTATGTCGAATAGCACCATATAACTTTATGCACAAATTTTGAGAACATTTCACCCTTTTCTTTAATAATTTTAAGCATAAACACCGTTTTACCACATCCTGTAGGTCCAGATATAATACATGTGGATGGGCTCGTGAATCTGAATTTTTCTACAGCATCCATTTCTAACACGTCACACCCCTAAGTGACTCATTTACAGAATATCACAAATAACGAGTTCTGCTCCTTATATTTTGTTTTCTTCTTCCACAGAACCGTGAATGACGACGATGTACACCCACCACCATCGACATCACGGGTGAATCCATTGGCCGTGCATCTACAGGTCCCATAGCCTCAACGGCTGCACGCTCAAAGCGGCGACACGCTGAAGATTCCTCCACGTCAGGTATAAAGCGTGCGAAATACGCGCCGGTTGATGGACAATCCGCGGTACAACCCCAACCCTCAACGTCTTACGCTACCAACCCTACATCAGCTTCCTCGACCACTTGTACTTCCTCCACAGCCCCCACCCGTTCTGTAGAGTCTGCTGTAATAGGCCCCCAGCCCTCAACGTCTTACGGCGCAATCCCCACATCGTGCAATATAGGCACTCGTCCATCCTCCTCAGCGGTGACTCGTTCTGTTGAGGATGATATAATTTGAATTGGTGCGCTCCGCAACCCCGACCCCAGCCTTGACTAGAAATCGGTATATAGTCAGGGTTGACCCTAGATCCCTGTATAGCAATGGAATTGAGCGCGGGCTACGTCGCGTTGTAGAGCGCATTGTAGAGTTTGCCCTTCAGAACCGCGACGAGCGTGAAGTCAGGACGAGTCTGTCCTTCGGTTTCGGCTCAGATGATAACGATGTAGATGATTTTTGGGTGGTAGTGCCATTTAGACGTTTGGCTGCTGAGATAGAATATATATTAGCGCGTATAAAGCAAGCCCAAAGTAGTATAGCATTCAATATGGACAACTTCACGGTAAATATTGACCGTGTATTCCGTGTTGCGGGTCATAGTGCCACACCTTACACTCTTAACTTCAATTCTCAGACTATTTATAGACGGCATATAAACGTCGATCGTGGTTGCGGGTTTATAGCATTAGTCCTAGCACGTATGTTTACTGTACAAAATACGAAAGCCGATCATATTTGGTTGCCTACGATCGTGGAGCGTGCCCGTAAACTAGCTGTAGACTGTGAACTTGAATTTGACTGTAATATGGGTCCTGAAGAGCTGAGAAGGGTAGACAGGAAATGAATGTCCGTATAGTGGTATTTGGCTGGATGAGTCGTAGGACTGTGTATGTTTTTAAAAGCAGTGTGAGAGATCGTACAAGACCCCTACTTATTTTAGGACTGTCAGGTACAACGTATCTCCCCATCCGTAATATAAGGTGCCTTTACGCGAGTTATGATAAAAGTCGAAAATATGGGCGACATCATGATTTGTGTAAGGGGTGCCTCGAGTTTGCAGATGACATAGTGAAACATTGTAAAGACTGCCACATGGTATGTGAGCAGTGTAAAAGCCCCAAATGTGAAAGCCGTGGTTGAAGCTGAGAAGAGGGATTGTAATGTGTGTAGACGCACATTTTTCAACAATAACTGTTTTGACTCCATAAATCAATTGGCACGTGCAGGAAAATGAGAATCTGTGAATGATAGGGGGAAATTTCAAGCACAAGTGTGACGAAATTCACTGTTCTACATGCCATGAGAAATATAAGGCGGATGGTAGTAAAGCATGTATGTTATATGAAAGACGCAAAGCCTAAAAACAAACCTTGTATAACTGTATACTACGATATAGAAACATACACGAACGCCGAAACCAAAGAGGTACACATTTACTTGTGAGCCAGACTATCTGCAACGAGTGTATGGAGATCGAGTGTGACGAGTGCCCCAAATGTGGTAAACGGACAAACGTTTTTAAACGAATGTCCACGATAGCCCTGTGAAGCTATTTGTATCCTATATTGTCAAGTTAGCCAAGTTCAAAAAAATGACTGTATATTCTTGCCCATAACGGGGCAAAATTTGACACACAGTTCCTTTATAAGGAGTTGATCGAGCACGAATCATCCGAGATATTCACGGGTGATCCCTTGAAAAGAGGAAACAAACTTATACAGATGCAAATAAGAGGTAATGTGCAATTTAAAGATACATTATTATTCACGCCTTGTAAATTAGCAAAGCTACCCAAAGTGATGGGGGTAGCAGCTGAAGTATCAAAAGGCTACTTCCCTTACACTTTCCTCACTAGCGAGACTTTAAACTATGTAGGTCTACCTCCACCCAAACATTATTTTAACTATGATTGTATGAGTGTAGATGAGCGTGAAGACTTTGATCGATACTACAGCAGTTTTAATGAATGTAATCCTTATAATATAGTGTGAACGTTATTGCGTGAATGATGTGCGCGTGCTTAGAGTATATTTCCAGGCCTTTAGAAGAATGTACATAGGCCGTTTCAAATGCGATCCGTTGCAAGTCGCAACCACCATCGCGTCACTATACTTTACGGTGTTTAAGAATAACTTCATGCCTAAAAACACCTTAGCAATTATTCACAGAAACATTCCCCGCAGTTATGGTCACAAGGCTATTTACTGGCTCATACACCCGTCCTGAGTATGGAATCACCGGAGATATCCACGGTAGATCTCCTGCCGACTGCCGTGCGTGGACGCGCACCCGTGATCAACTTATAGGTGCCCGGTTCACACACAGAATCTTGTGGGAGCACGAATATGATGCACGGATGGAAACCGATGAGCAGTATCGTGAGGAGATAAGAGCCATCAAACGTTCAATGGTACTGGATCCTCTCAAATGCGGTGATAGCTTGTTCAGTGGGCGTACAAATCCCTTCAAGCTATACTTTCCACCTACGGAGGGCGTGAAACTTCACTACTACGATTTCTGTTCTTTACACCCATACGTGATGAAGAACAACCCGTACCCCGTTGGCGCTCCTGAAAAAATAGTGGGACCTAACCTGCCCTCCATCAGTGAATTTTCAAGAAATTGAATGGTCACTACTTTGGGCTCTCTTTCGTGGACGTGCTTCCCCCTCACGATTTATGGATGCCTATCTTATCCATCGTCATCGATCACAAGCTCATGTTTCCCCTGTGCGTGAAGTGCGCGGAAGAGAATAACGGTAATTGTAGCCATACACCCCACCAGCGTAAGATCAGAGGCGTATATAGAAGTCCTGAGCTGGCCCTAGCCGTACGCCATAGATGTAGAATAATGAAGATACATGAGGTGTGGAGGTTTTACAAGCTCCCCAACCTTTTCACACCGTATATAAACGCGTTTTTGAAGGATAAGGTTGAGGCGTCAGGGTATCCGCGGGGAGTTGACACCGAAGATGAAAAGTCCGCCTATATTCAACGTTACCGCGACCACGAAGGTATACAGCTTGAGAGTGCCCAAATTGCAAATAATCCTGGCAAGCGCTTTACTGCAAAGTTGTCTAAACAGCCTATGGGGAAAATTTGCACAGAATACAGGTAAGGGCAACGTTCATTTGGCACAAAGCTATAGCGAAGTCTGGGATTATGCCGACGCAACCGATAAAGTGGTCGTGGAAATCGTGAATGTAGGTAATACTTACATAATAAAGTACAACAACACTGAATTGGCCACAGATACCTCAAAGGTTACAAACATTCCTGTAGCCAGCTTCACAACAGCCTACGCCCGCATCAAATTTTGGGGTCTATTGCATTCTCTTGGGCAGCGAGTCTTGTATGCCGATACAGATAGCGTGATATTCACAGCGATGGAGGGTGAATACATGCCTGCAATTGGTGAATTCCTCGGCGAGCTCACTGATGAGATCAAGGATGAGTATGGGGACAATGCATACGCCGACTCTTTTGTCTCAACAGGTCCTAAAACTTATGGGGTACGGGTGAAGTAGGGAATGAAACGAAATATATCGTGAAGGCGAAGGGTATCACGCTTAACCAAGCGAATCGGCAGGTCGTTAATTTTGATTCGCTGAAGGATCTAGTGTGCTTGGACGACGATGAGGGCGAACGGCCTCCCCAACTAGTTGTAGGCACCCACAATTTTCGGGCGCAGAAGCTGGGGGGCGTGAAGGAACTTAGGGGTACAAAGGTGTGCCGTAACACCTATAGGAAACGTTACCAGTTACCTATGATACCGTACCCTTCGGTTACCATAAGCTTTGATGGGGCTAATGCTAACTTGTTCGTCACACGTATTTGTAACTTAATATGTATTGTGAACATTCTTTTATGTGCCTATTGTTAACTTATTTATTGCACGTATTTCTAAATATATGCATACTGATTATTTCGTTTAGTAAATAAATCATGCATGGACTTGTGTTTCACTTTGCGTGTGTGCGTGTGTACAGTAAAGTTATGCCCCGCCCACTGTAAGAACTGCGACATGATTCATCCCGTAGCCTGAGCAGACCTCTGTCCCCGCGTTCTCAGTTGACCTCTGTATACCCTTGAGCTCGGACGTGTATTCTCTCGCGTGGAAGAAAAATAGTAATGGCGTCCTTCAATATCGCGTGTTCAACATTTATGAAGTGGTATTCAGCAAAATGTCAAGATATAGTGGATAGTGAAAAACTCCCTATCCCCTTCTCCTTTGACTCTTTTAAGGATGCATTGAATCGCGCGAAGGAGCAAGATGTACAAATACTCTATGGTTATTCTGGCGAAGGGGTTGTAGGATTTCGCAGTACAGACGATGTACTGAAGTATGTTGTAGAACTAGGCTTTATAAAGACACGTGCACCGCGTGGTAGAAGAAGCAGCACGCTCAGAAGCTAAACAGCAGTTATGGGTAGTGAGCCTTGTGGATGAGTGGTGTGATAAACGGTATTATATCATGCTACACCATGTCGATTACTCATACCCTACGACTGAAAATGTGAATCTTGTCATCATGGACAATCTTAAGTATTTTTACCACTACATTAATATATATCATGATGAGGTTTGTAGTGAGGTTGTAGGTAAAGGGTTATGTGAGTTTTTAACAGATTTTAGAGATGAGTATCGCCTGTTAAATAAAAAGCCTAAATATGAACACATGTTTCTCTCTAACAGCGCCCCGCAGTGTGAAGATTTTTAGGAGAGATAAAACATTATAAAATGTGCCTAGTTCATGAAATTTACCCTGAGGGAAACTGTCTGGTGCGTATTCGGGGCAGTAGTAGTGATAAAACGTTAAAACCGAAATTAGTTCTTGTACCGGAAAATTTCTCAAAACGCCTACCCAGTATAATGGGATACAACAATTCGGTCAGCGCTGCACAGGTTTCATTAGATTATGGTGCGACTCGCACCTCACGGATCATACGGGTTAAACAAACCCATTCACGTACCATCAGGGTGAGTCAACCGCCCATCGAACCGTTCCTGTCTGCCTGCGTGCCTCACGCGGCTCATAGTCTCCTCAGAGCTTGTACCGAGTGGATGTGCAATAGTCATCTCGATGAATACGATGGAACTCCCTTTGAGAAGCATTCTCAACGCCTCGTACGACGTCTCCGTGACGAAGTCGTTGCGTGTGTTCAGGCGGGAAACCGGCACCATTAACTGTGTGCTTGAAACGACAGTAGACCTGCGAGCAAGCGCAACGTTATTTATTTAAATCTTGAGGAAATGCATAAAATCTTCGCGGTAGTTGAGAGGTGGGCTGAGGACCTGAGGACCGCTATAAAATACCACCTGACGTAGGTATAATAAGAGAGGTGATTAGTGAAGCCTCCTCATATACCGTTGTTTGTACATTGAGTGTAAATAACAATCAACCATGCGTTGATATACGATTGATGTGAAAGAACACGGCTGGTAATGGCGTTCTTGTTCCTACACGGAACCGTTTCATCCTCGACAGAATGTTTGAGTCGTTAGATTCCGTAAGCTGAAACCTATATTAGACACACGCATCTCAGACATGATTTATTTTGATACAGTACTTGAGTACGCTTACACCGCTCTGCTCGACGGATTTGTTGAATGTAGGAATGAGCAGGGAGAGAACGGATTGCGGATTAGCTCTGGACCCGTATTTAAAAGGTTTAGATTCTTCGAAATATCCTGAGCTTTGGTACAAAACGCTTGAGAGGTACGGTGCAGAGCTCACCTACACGGTGGATAGCTGCCGTTGCGACTTGGAAGCTTATTTCAATTGTCGCTATGTCGAGTGAAGAAGAGTTCACGATTGAAAAGCTCGGTACGTTAAGAAAAAAACCACGATTGGAAAGGCATGATTATAAACTTGTGCTTATGGTAACGCCCGACGATGACGTTTTTGCGCGTGCTTTTGATAGCATTCTAGCAGCGCTTAAGGGCACCTTACCTGCCGAGTGTAAAGTGGGTACAAAAATAGTATTGAACGATATGAATGCCCTTTACATTGAATATAAACTGCCGTATCAGTTAAACGGTGAGGTGATGCTTGGGCGGCTTTACCACATCGTGCAGAGTAATGGCGATGTTGATGTAGCGTCAATCACCTTCGAGTTTAGCGTTTTGCACCGTAGGCGGTAAAGACAATATATATTTTTACTGTAATAATAATGTGATTGTACGTTTTTTATATATTTTGCTGTACCAATATTTGATAATATAACTTTTGATAATACAACTATATATTTTTCTAAAATTTTTGTTAATACTATGTTTTGTACGAGTATATATATATATATATAATTAATATAAATATATATTTCTTAATATGATTGTACGTTTTGTATATATATTTTCCTGTACCAATATTTGATAATATAACTTTTGATAATATAACTATATATTTTTCTAAAATTTTTGTTAAAACTATGTTTTGTACGAGTATATATATATAATTAATATAAATATATATTTTTTAATATGATTGTAAGTTTTGTATATATTTTCCTGTACCAATATTTGATAATATAACTATATATTTTTCTAATATTTGGTTAATACTATGCTTTGTATGATTATATATTTCTCATTATATTATTTGATCATATATGTGCCCCGATGTATATGCACAAATTCATAAACAGAACGTTGTAGTGGTGTTTTATTTATTCCTTCTACACAATTATATCATTTATTTGGTTTTCTGATTAATTAATTAATTAATTGCTAATTCTCAAATCGATCTCCTAAGCCAACTGGTATATATGCTTTAATAAAATACATGGCGCTATCTGGTAACTCAGTCTTCTATTGGCTGATTAATATATGAGTTAAATTAAATGATTAATGCTATCTGGCAACTCAGCAACTGGCTGATGTGCCCGAGGCACCGGCTGTGGGAGTAATTAAGCGCATGGCCTATCTGGCAATTCAGCCAACTGGTTGTTTAGGGGCTATAAAAGGCGGCGGAGCGGGAGAAGACTATATTCGCTTGGCCTTCGCCGAGCAAGGATCTCTGGTCCTTTCTTTTTAATGGCCCTTTGGGTGGTGAGGAAACCCCTTCCCTCCCATAGAGGCCTCTTAGGTTAGGTATACCCCTTTGGGTTGTTCAGCTTGGGGGAGAACTCCGCCTCCAAGTTGCATACCCCTCTTTCTCTCTGCCTCTCTTCCTCTCTTGCTATCTCTTCCTTTCTGCCCCTTTGGGGGGAATAGCTTGGGGGAGAACTCCGCCTCCAAGTTGCATGCCCCTTGCAATCCCATTTTGGGGGTCGGTAACAAAGATTGGCACTTTCTTCTCTCTCTCTCTCTCTCTCTCTCTCTCTCTCTCTCTCTCTCTTTCTTTCTTTCTGGCCCTTTGGGGGGAATAGCTTGGGGGAGAACTCCGCCTCCAAGTTGCATGCCCCTTGCAATCCCATTTTGGGGTTGGCAACAAAGATTGGCACTCTCTCTTTCTTTTTTTCTTTTTTTTTGCAACAAAGGGGTGGGTGGGGTGGCACTCTTGCAACAAAAGGGGGAGGTAGCACTCTTGCAACATTAAGCAATATTACGTAATATTTTGCAATTGCATTGCACTCCACCCTTTTGACACCATACTACTATGGGCATTCATAAATCACGAGGAGAAAGCACGTCAACGAAGGATAAACCAAAATAGTTTTCATTTAAATTGTCTGAGAACTCCGCAATGGTTGGCAGGGTGAGTTCCACGAAATTTTCAGGGGCACCTACGGGATATGGGTTATTCTTCATAACGTAGGGGGTATAACGAGCAGGAATCGTAGTAGTGAATCTTTACGCTCTCCGTAGGTGGAAAGTATAGTTTGAATAGGTTTGCACGTCCTTCAAACAAACTCTCACCACACCTGAGAGGATCCACTACCACTCAACGTTTGATAGCCATTATCTCGTTGCGGTATTGCTCGTCGGTTTCCATCCACTCACCATACTTGCATTCCCATATCTTGTGAGTAAACTGAGAACTTATAAATTGATCGCGAGTATGGGTCCAGGCTAGACTATCAGCGGGTGATTTGGCGTTTAAGTTAGCTATGATACCACACTCAGGACGTTGGCATCTGT
The DNA here is from genome assembly GCA_023014485.1 of Bathynomus jamesi. Taxonomy (NCBI): domain Eukaryota; kingdom Metazoa; phylum Arthropoda; class Malacostraca; order Isopoda; family Cirolanidae; genus Bathynomus; species Bathynomus jamesi. The sequence continues at coordinate 766,373 of JAJOZX010000539.1, forward strand.
GCCAGCAACATCCTTAGAAGGAATGCACTGTCTTCTCATCGGTGCGAGGGTTTTCACTCAATTCGTCTCCCCAAAAAGTGCGGCCGTTGATCTTAATGGCCACCTGTTCCGTGTTGCGTGCATGTTTTATGTGCGCACCTGCCTGCTGTTGTAAGTGTGTGAGCCAGTGAAGCGCTTTATAGTTGTAACTTCGCAGATTGTTTTATGGTATGATAGGAAGCGAGTCCTTTGGCATGAAATTGTTTTTGAATACAGTGAAAATGCCTTTTTGAAACCTCTGCATCCACTCTAATTACCTTGGGTAACTTAGCTAACTTACAATGCGTGAACAACAATATGCCCTTGAATTGTACATTATCCCTTATCTCCATTTGTATAAGCCTATTACTTCTCTTCAAGGGGTCACGTGTGAATATTGCTGATGATTTACTTCAAACAGCTCCTTATAAAGGAACAATGTATCAAAATTTGGGGCGTTATTCGCTAGAACATACACAGTCATTTTTTTTTAACTGATCGGCTAGCTTTACAATATAATCCACAAACAGCTTCACGGGTGATTCTGGCATAGTCGTCTTAAAAATATTCGTCCATTTACCACACTTGCAGCATTCATCACACTCAACATTCGAACATTTATCGCAGAGCAACTGCGACAAATTGCTCACGAGTAAATGAGGGATAACTTCTTTCGTCTCAGGGTTAGTATAGGGCTCTATGTCATAGTATACAGTAATACACGATTTACTTTTAGGTTTGGCATCTTTCATATAACAAATATGCTTCATCCCATATACCTTGACCTCCTCGTTAACCTCGTTGATGTTCCGTGTGTTGGTCTCTCTTCACACGAAGGTCAAGCTGGTGACCCCGCTTCTAGGTCTGGCTTAGTGGAGGAGCGAGTTGCTTTCTTGCTCTCTCCACCGTACATACCAGGTACACCCGACTCATCTGGTACCGTCCTGAGCCAGGCATCTAGTCTTCTTTTGAACACTTCAACTTTCAACCCTGTAACGTTTCTGAGGTCCTTTGGAAGTTGGTTAAAAAGTCTTGGCCCCCTGACAACCAAGCTATTTTCCTTCAGTGTTAAAGAGGTCCCTTGTCGGGCCTTTAATTTCGGAACACTACACATTCTGCCTTTCCTATTTTCCAGTGTTGTTTGAATGGTAATTGGGTTTAGTTTGAGGTTTGGTACCAGTTTTTCGATCATTTTCCATATGTAGATTATGGTGTACCTCTCTCTTCTTTCCAGGGAGTACAGATTTAGTTTACGTATTCTTTCCTAGTAGTTGAGTTCTTTGCAGCCATCAATCTCTGCTGTCAAATGTCTGTGAGTTTCTTCTAGACTATTAGTTCCTTCCTTTTTATTTGGGGACTTCAAGACTGAACAGTATTCAAGTTTTGGTATAATCAGTGCTTTTAGCAGGGGAATCATTACTATCCTGTCCCTTCTTTTGAACGTTCTTTGTACCTGTCCTGCGATTCTTTTTGCTTTATTTATTACTATCTGATTTTGTTTCAAATTTCGCATCATCGGTCATTATTACCCCCAAATCGATCGCTTTCGTGCTTCTCTGAATTTTCTCTCAATCTGGAGCATAATATGCAGTCTAAATTCTCCATTTCTACCATATCCCAAGAGATGAAATTTCTCGGTGTTAAATGTCATGATGTTATTGTCTTCTGCCCATTTGTATATTTTGTTTGTGTCCCTCTGCAAGGCTTCCACTTCATTTACATCGCTGATTGTTCTGCTAATCTTTGTATCGTCTGCAAAGGATGTTACTATACTGTTGTTGTTTATTTCACTTAGCATGATAATGGCATGATAATGAACAGGAGTGGGGCCGGTACTGTACCTTGTGGCACTGAGCTGCATACTTCTGATTCTGATGATGATATACCTTGAATTCTGACGATCTGTAGACGTTCTCTGAGGAAGTTGTAGATCCATTTTCCCACTTTGCATGTTACTCCCATATATTTCATTTTATGTGCTATTATACCATGATGACATTTGTCGAAAGCTTTAGCAAAATCCATGTATATGACATCGTAGTTGTCATTGTCTTCCAGTGCATCTAGGGTATTGTTATAGTGCTCTATAAGTTGTGATACGCATGATCTTCCTGATCGGAATCCATGCTGATTTTCATTAAATCTTTCCACTGTCTCCAAGAAATCATAAATTTTCTCTCTAACCATTCTTTCAAATACTTTGGTGAGGTGGAAAGTCAATGACACTGATGAAGAGTTCTTTGCTTGAGATCTATCCCCTCCTTTATATATAGGGACAGTGTTTGCTCTTTCAAGATGCTCGGTATTTCCCTGTCCAGGGACCCTCTCCATATCCAGTATAAGGGTGTAGCTATTTCATTTTTACAGTTTTTAATCAATAATGCAATTTCTCTTCAAAGAATGCATCTATGTTAGGTATCGCTTTGTCACTTTTTGGGGTACTGAAAACTATTCACACTGGGCTTTCAATGTTTCAGATATTTCTTTTAGATCGTCGATTTGTTCATTATTTCTTTTCATTAAAGGCCCGACAGCGGCGCGCGTTTTTGTTTTCCTTATTGTATAGCTATAGAAGTATTTTGAATTTTCTTTTATTGCTTCTCTCGCATTTTCCTCTTCCCTCTCTGTATGGTCCTTAATCAGAGTTTTGTATTTCCTTATCGATACTCTCCAGGTTTTATTTTATTACTTTCCTGGCATTGTTATCTCCGCAGTTGGCTAACTTCGCCCCCACTCTCTTTCTTTTGCGGAATATTCTTCTCTTTTGCCTCTCTAGCCAGCTCCTCTTTCCTTTTGGCTGTGATTTCGGAGCATACTCTTCAGTTGTTTTATTCTCTAAAACTGTTCTCCACTCTATTTGGGCCATATGTGATCTGATTTCTTCCCAATTTATAGTCTTGCAGTTTAAGTTAAAGGCCCCAAATTTGTTTCTTCAATATGTGTATCATCTTTTAATGCTGTCGCCATATTTTTGATATCTCGATTAAGTTGTAGTCTGAGATAATGGTTGGGATTATTTTTATATCAGCAATCATGTTCGTATTATTCGTGAATACCAGATCTAGGCAGTTATTTTTTCTGTATTTTCTGTTATCTCCTGTGTCAGCATAAACTCGTTTGGGAGAGCTTTGCTTGCTCCTGGTCTCCTTTTGTGCCTCCCTTGTTCTGGTGTGTGTGTGTCTATATATATATATATATATATATATATGCATTTAACTGCAATGACCACGCAGTATATAAATGAATAGAAACGACGTAAGTAATAAGGAGCGTCTCTGCACACGGGGAAGAGAAATAACGAATAAATGAAAAATGAGGCGAACCGCCCGGGAATCGAACACAGGGCCTTCCAATTGCCGGTTGGATGCGCTACCATTACACTACGGACCTCGATCAGTCATAAATCGAAATTCTCCTACATAGGGCAGAAACCAATGCCCTGAGAGGGCACCCTCGCAAATCGTGAATATGCACATATTCACGATTTGCGAGGGTGCCCTCTCAGGGCATTGGTTTCTGCCCTATGTAGGAGAATTTCGATTTATGACTGATCGAGGTCCGTAGTGTAATGGTAGCGCATCCAACCGGCAATTGGAAGGCCCTGGGTTCGATTCCCGGGCGGTTCGCCTCATTTTTCATTTATTCGTTATTTCTCTTCCCCGTGTGCAGAGACGCTCCTTATTACTTACGTCGTTTCTATTCATTTATATACTGCGTGGTCATTGCAGTTAAATGCACATATTCACGATTTGCGAGGGTGCCCTCTCAGGGCATTGGTTTCTGCCCTATGTAGGAGAATTTCGATTTATGACTGATCGAGGTCCGTAGTGTAATGGTAGCGCATCCAACCGGCAATTGGAAGGCCCTGGGTTCGATTTTCGGGCGGTTCGCCTCATTTTTCATTTATTCGTTTTTCTCTTCCCCGTGTGCAGAGACGCTCCTTATACTTACGTCGTTTCTACTCATTTATATACTGCGTGGTCATTGCAGTTAAATGCACATATTCACGATTTGCGAGGGTGCCCTCTCAGGGCATTGGTTTCTGCCCTATGTAGGAGAATTTCGATTTATGACTGATCGAGGTCCGTAGTGTAATGGTAGCGCATCCAACCGGCAATTGGAAGGCCCTGGGTTCGATTCCCGGGCGGTTCGCCTCATTTTTCATTATTCGTTATTTCTCTTCCCCGTGTGCAGAGACGCTCCTTATTACTTACGTCGTTTCTATTCATTTATATACTGCGTGGTCATTGCAGTTAAATGCACATATTCACGATTTGCGAGGGTGCCCTCTCAGGGCATTGGTTTCTGCCCTATGTAGGAGAATTTCGATTTATGACTGATCGAGGTCCGTAGTGTAATGGTAGCGCATCCAACCGGCAATTGGAAGGCCCTGGTTCGATTCCCGGGCGGTTCGCCTCATTTTTCATTTATTCGTTATTTCTCTTCCCCGTGTGCAGAGACGCTCCTTATTACTTACGTCGTTTCTATTCATTTATATACTGCGTGGTCATTGCAGTTAAATGCACATATTCACGATTTGCGAGGGTGCCCTCTCAGGGCATTGGTTTCTGCCCTATGTAGGAGAATTTCGATTTATGACTGATCGAGGTCCGTAGTGTAATGGTAGCGCATCCAACCGGCAATTGAAGGCCCTGGGTTCGATTCCGGGCGGTTCGCCTCATTTTTCATTTATTCGTTATTTCTCTTCCCCGTGTGCAGAGACGCTCCTTATTACTTACGTCGTTTCTATTCATTTATATACTGCGTGGTCATTGCAGTTAAATGCACATATTCACGATTTGCGAGGGTGCCCTCTCAGGGCATTGGTTTCTGCCCTATGTAGGAGAATTTCGATTTATGACTGATCGAGGTCCGTAGTGTAATGGTAGCGCATCCAACCGGCAATTGGAAGGCCCTGGGTTCGATTCCCGGGCGGTTCGCCTCATTTTTCATTTATTCGTTATTTCTCTTCCCCGTGTGCAGAGACGCTCCTTATTACTTACGTCGTTTCTATTCATATATATATATATACTATCCACCTTTTTGTGTTTTATAAATGGGAAATTAAAGTCTCCGCAGAGCATTATGTTGGGAATTTAATTTAGGGTTTATGGCCTTTATTAGCTTTCTGATATCACCAATGGCCTCCGAGAATTTTTCGGTTGAAGTCCTTGGAGGTCTATAGATGACTGTCAGTATCACGTTTAGTTTTTCTATTTTCACTGCTAGAGGTTCCACAAAGGTGTTTGAGTTACTTATTACCGTCTCCGTCATATAACCTTAGCATAGCCACCTTTACCTCTCGCTGTTCTATCCGCTCTTAGTAAGTTGAGACCATCTATATTTATCTCTTTCTTATCAATATAATGTTCGCAGTTTTCACGATTACCTTGGCAATCCTTAAGATGAGTTTCTTTGAGGCATACGATGTCCGCCCTTGTTTTGTCCGTCCATAAATCCTTTCAACTACGAAACTTTGTTGAGTGACTGGTTTTTTCTTATTCCTTGAATATTAGCCAGGACAATATTTATGGTCTTTGTTTTTCGTTGCCCCTTGTGCATTTTAAGTTCGTTTTCCTACAGTATCACTTGTTTCGTTGCCCTATGGTCCTCCAAGAGAGATCCGTTTCCGCCTACCTGTCCTGGTAGCTTCTTGCCCGGAAGCAGTTTGGTTCGGGGTTTCCAGCTGTGTCAACTGCATGCATTGTATGACATTTAGCAGCCGTATTGTGTCTACGATGTTGGAAATTTTTTTGTTCGCTTTTTGTGTTCCTATTGTCCTTTAAATTTTGCTCTTTGTCCTTTAGGTTTGTCGGGAGATGTTGATGGTAGCATTTTTTTCTGTATTTGCAGGTTCCATATTTTGTGTAAGTCCTGCAGATGTTCGGGTCGTAGACCCTGCATCTGTCTCCGAATTTACAATGAACATTTTTATAGAAGAAATTGCATATTGGGAGATGTTCATATATACATTGTCCTCTTTTACACCTGCAATTATCGTTTATATAATATCTGCATAGAATTCCTTCCCCCCACATTTACTCGGGACCTTTGTTTTTTGCTTCTTATTGGGGGACTGCTTCACTCCGTTTTCTTGATTGCACGTTTGTCTTTTCCTATTTGTGCTATTTCTGCTAGTGTCCTTCGTTGCCTTTTACTATCTATTGTCTTTATACTCTCTGTTGCCTGCATGGTTTCGGCCTCGTTGTGTGACGGTATTTGATTTATTTCTACTTTGCCTTTCTTCGTTTTTTCTGTTTCCCTTTTCTTTATTGACACTTTCCTCTTTTATTTTCTTCTCACAGTCTCTTTCTGCTTTAAATATCGTAAGAGAGTTTATTTCAGTCATGCAGTGTTTGCAGAAATTTTTTAGCCCATTGAGTTGCTTTGCGTTCGTTATGAGGGAGATTTTTCATCTTTCCATTCTAGGCATCTGAAATCAAAACCAACTGGCAGAGATCGCACCTCATCGGCTTTGCCTCATTAGTTGTATTGTTGCAGATACTACAGAGTTTCAGGAATTTATTTACCATTTCCATGTTACTGATAGAGGGTAGTCGCTGGTGCACAAAATTTACTCAAAAAGGGTATTATAGGAAGTACTGGGTGGGTGTTGACTCAAGTTGAGCGAAGGAAAGTATTCTCCATTACTTCGGGTGATGGGGGACGTGATACGCTGTATACTTCTCACTGATTGGTGCTCGCGACTGTGGCCGCGGGTGATAATGGGATAATTCGGGGGTATTGGTAGAAGTTTCGATGAGCAGCTAATTTCCTTCACAAAGAAACACTCGGAAAAATGTTGTATAGATTAATTCGCTTCGTTTTTATTTACTTTTTTTTACATACGTCGCGATTTTTACTTTTTAAAGAGAAATATCACGGTCCACCATGAATTAACTCAAAATATCGGCACTATTTAAAACTGATTAACTGCAGGAATTTTACTGTAATACTGCTTTTATTCGGACTTCGATCGAAACACGTGTAACCGTCACACCGGCAAGACAAGCTATAATCCTTTTAACACATAAAACAATGAATTTCAGGAGAGCTATTTTTTAACTGTCGCCCTTCAATCATTGTATGAAACATTCCACATTCGCAAATCTTCACATTTCTACATGTACCATTTATTTGATGGAAATTAAGACATTCATTATTAAAAAACATACGTCTACACTCGTTACAATTTCTCTTCTCAGCTTCTACTATACGGCGTAGGCATCTAGGACTTTTATACTGAACGCATACTATATAGCACTCCTTCCAGTGTTTTAGCAAATCATTCGTAAACTCAAGGCAGCCCTTACACAAATCGTCATGCTTACTATACATATGGCTTTTATCGTAACTAGCGTAAAGAGGTCTAATATGTTTAACAGGAAGGTGGGTTGCTCCTTCCAAACCGAAAATAAGCAAAGGCCTTGTACAATCTGTCACACGACTCCTAAAAATATACGTTCTCCTACACTCATCCAAGCCAAACAACTATTCGTACGTTCATCTCCCGCTCTACATTCATCAGCCAGACTCTGTACTGAACGGACGCATTTCCTGAGCTCTCTGATTTTGCATTTACTTTTGTATATTGCTGAGAATTTTACTTTGGATAGTTTTTGAATTTTATATACTTGCGTTTAAATTTACATTGTTATAGCTAAGTAATTGAATATTAGTGGTTTTTAGCGATTTAGAAGTTTTCATAGCGTGCCGGCTTAATTTAACTTATACTTGTGACGGTTTAAATTTTTAACTCCGCGATGCCGTCGCAGAAAGCGTCGTGTGTTAGGTGTAGGGTTAACCGGTGGTATTCGGAATTTAAGGATTATAACGGCGGTCCAATGGCGATTACGATAGATCAGTTTGTTTCTTTTGCGAGTTCATGGTGGAATTAGTTGACATAAAACGCAGTGTACGTGAGGTAGCGGATAGACTTGCAACGCTTGATGAGGGCAGGGTAGGGCTACGGTTGACGGAAGCCGAACCAATACTAACGTTGAAGACGTTAGTAATTTGAAGGGTGAGGTGCGTAACTTAGTTTCTAGTTAGGTAGCTTGTCGGGAAGGTTAGATAGAGTCGAGGAAGAGGTTAAGGTTAGTCCGAGAGTAGTAGATAGCGAGGATTTAGTGAGGTTAAGGGTGGAGCTAGGCCGCGTACATTAGGTGATAGGAATCCCCCCCCTATCGAGGTTTCGAACCCTTTCGCCCATTTGGAAAGGGATGTGAATGAGGGGGAAACTATTTTAATGGGGCTCTTTAGTGCGCACATGGACAAAGAGTTCGTTAAACGGAATCCAACCAATAGGAGGAGGGTCTGTCTCCTGGGGGCCAGGGTTGACAGAGTTAGAGACGAAGTGGATAGGGTTGACGTTGCTTCCCGTCACTCAATGTTGGTGACGATGGTAGGAGGCAACGACTCGTATAGGCCAGATACGAGAGTGCCTGACCTTTGGAGAGATATAGGGGGTTAATTAGGTCCCTGAAGGCGAGGTCAGATAAGTCTTTAGTTCTAGGTATTACCCCTAGGCACGGTTTGGGTCTTAGAATTACGTCTAAAACAATATTTTTGAATAACAAATTAGAAGAGATTTGTGCTGAGGAAAGTGTACCCTTCGTAAAGCTGTGGTCCGAATTCAATGATCCTAGCCTTTTTATAAAAGATGGGGTGCATTTTAATGAAATAGGTAATGCTAGGCTAGGTAGGTTAATAGACGAAAACGTGCGAAAGCTGTATAGGTCGAAGCCTTCTTTAAACGTTGTGGGTCCGGGAAACGCGGGCCCGACGTGATAAATAGTTTAAAAAGCGGGCCCGTGGTAAAAAATAACTTAAACGTCTTTTATTGCAACGCGCGTAGTATTAGAAATAAATTAAATGAATTTAAGGCGGTAATTTATTCCGGCAACTATGATATAGTTGCTATCACTGAAACTTGGTTAAATACCGTGACTCGGGACTTGTTGGGGGAACTTGATATACCGGGTTTTAAAATCTTTACTAATGATAGGTTACATAGATTTGGAGGCGGCGTTTTGCTGTACATTCGTAATTCCCTTAGGGCTATCGAGGTTAAGTTAGATTTTCCGGCAGCAATTAATGCGATCTGTGTTGAAGTTAGGGCGCGTAGTATTAGTTTTAATTTTGTCGTTGTTTATAGACCTCCCGTTCAACCCCTCGATATAGATACTAGATTTTACTCACTTCTTGGTAATTTTATTGACAATCGGAATAGTATAATTGTCGGAGACTTTAACTGTCCTAATGTTAATTACGAGAATTTTACGGGTAACGAAGAGGGTTTGAGACTGGTTGAGTTTATGGACGATAACTTTTTACGACAGATAGTTACCGAACCAACGCGCGGTGATAATATCTTAGATTTGGTGATGACGAACGGCGAGAATATAGTCGAAAGTTTAGAAGTAGGCGAGAGTTTAGGATGTAGCGATCATCAAATTCTTAGGTTTAAGTTATTGATAGAAAACACACAGGATAGTAACGTAATAGAAGTCCCTGATTTTCGTAGGGCTAATTTTGATAGTTTTGCTGATAGGATGAGAGTAGTGGACTGGGATAACTTATTTATGGGTAATGATACAAATTTGCGTTGGGTGGCGTTTAAAGAAAGTTTTAGGAATATTGAAAGGGAGTTTATTCCTCGTAGGCCCAAGCGCGTTAGAAATCGTGGTAGGCCGAAGTGGTGGACTAGGGAAGTAGGCGAGTTCATAAACGAGCGTAATAGAGCGTATAGACTTAACAAGCGCAATGGCCAGGTAGCTAACTTTAATAGATATATCGAGCTTAGACGTCAGGTTAAAAGATCAGTTAGGAATGCCAAGCGTAATTTAGAGATAGTTATAGCTGCGGATAGTAAACATAATCCAAAAAAGTTTTTTGAATACGTAAATAATCGTAAGCCGGTAAAGGATAACATAGGCCCTCTATTGGATGTAAATGGCGCTTTGGCTTCTGACGCTCAGGCGATGGCGGGTATTTTCAATAACTTTTTTGCGACAGTTTTTACCGTAGAGGACGTAAATAATGTCCCCGACGTTGACGATATCGTTCCATTTAGTAGCGAGACTATTTTAGATGAAATAACTGTTTACGAGGCTGAGATTGCGCATTATATCGATAGGCTAAAAGTTAGCAAGGCTCCAGGCCCTGACGCTTTTTATCCTAGACATTTGAAAGATTTGAAAGACGTTATCGTAGGCCCCTTAGCGAAGATTTTTAATCAGTCACTCGAAACGGGGATTATTCCTGAAGACTTCAAATTAGCTAACGTCACGCCTATTTTTAAAAAAGGCGACCGCGCGGTAGCTAGCAATTATAGGCCCATTAGCTTAACGTCAATTGTCGGTAAACTTTTGGAATCCGTAGTTAGGGATCGTATTATCGATCACTTAGAAAGTAGGGGTTTGATTAATAGTAGTCAGCACGGGTTTCGACGCCATAGGTCTTGTTTAACAAATTTGTTAGAATTTTATAACGAAATAGTGCGCGAATACGATAGGCATAGGGCAGCTGACGTTATTTATTTAGATTTTAAAAAGGCGTTCGATACAGTTCCGCATAGGAGACTAATTGCGAAGGTTAAAGCGCACGGTATCCGCGGTCAGGTAGCTAACTGGTTAGATGAATGGCTTCGTGCTAGGAGGCAGAGGGTCGTAGTTAATGGTAGTGAATCGGGGTGGTTAGAGGTAGGTAGTGGTGTCCCACAGGGTTCAGTGTTAGGCCCATTGTTATTCGTAATTTACATTAACGACATAGATGTAGGATTGATTAGTAACGTGTCAAAATTCGCGGACGATACTAAAATAGGCGGTAAGGTTGTTAACGAGGACGATAGAAATAGGATCCAAGACGATGTAGATAGGATTATGGAGTGGACGGATAAGTGGCAGATGCAATTTAACGTAGATAAATGTAAAGTTTTGCATATAGGTTCTCGCAACAATAATTACGTGTACACGATGGATGATAGGGATTTAGCGAGCGTTGACGAGGAAGTAGATTTAGGCGTACGCGTAACTAAAGATTTAAGGTTAGGAACCAGTGCCTGGAGTCTTGCGCAAAAGCTAATAGGATGTTAGGCTTCATAGCGCGTAATTTCGAATTTAAATCGAAGGATATTATATTGCCCCTTTACAAGTCCCTAGTCAGGCCTCATTTGGAATATGCCGTTCAATTTTGGTGCCCGTACTTGCGTGAGGATATTGATAGGTTAGAAAGGGTTCAGCGTCGTGCCACGAAACTTATTCCGGCATTGCGCAATAAGCCTTATGAAGATAGGATTAAAGTGTTAGACTTGTATTCACTCGAAACTAGGAGATTAAGGGGGGAGCTTATTGAAGTTTTCAAAATCGTTAATAACATCGATAACGTAAATTTTGACAAATTGTTCACTTTCGATAATAGTAATACTCGCAATAACGGATTCAAGTTGCGTGGCAGACGTTTCATTACTAATATCGCTAAAAACTTCTTTACGTTTAAAGTAATTGATAAATGGAATAATCTTCCCGCGTCAGTCGTTCATTCTACCAGCGTTAATGTGTTTAAGAACCGTCTTGACAGACATTTTAAAAATATTAACGTTGTTTAAAATTAAAAAAGAAAGTTAACAACAGGAGCTCTGGTGGTGGTGCTCGAGGATGAGTCTGTTGACGATGAATGCCAGCTTGTGACATGCCAGCGTGTGATGCCAGCAATAAAAAAAAAAAAAAAAAAAATTAGACTAACACGAATGTAGATGTAGCTCATAGCGTAAACTAACCCACTTTTTGTTTAACTTTACCTACTTTTTTTTTTTTCTTATCCTCCTTACTTTGCATGTCTCTAACTCTTTTCTTGCATGTTTGTAGTTTGCATGGTATGACAGTGAGTTAAGACTGTGTTTGCATGGTTTGTAAGCGTTCTTATTTTACTTCTTTTCATCTTTCACCCCTCTCCTATATTCTCCGACTATTTTTCTGACTTGTCGGCAGTGGCCGGCGGATGATGATGGTGAGACTTTTTCCCTCTTTTTCTGAATGAATGTTAACCCACGAATGATAGGTGTTGCTCCTTACTTAACCCCTTATTCTCCTCTCTTCTCTTAACCCCCTACTCTCTCCTTTCTCTCGGGCTAGCCTTAGAGTGGATCTTAGGGTCTTTGTTAGCCTTAGCTTCTGTAGATCTGTAGATCTGTAGCTCTTTAGGACGCATATTATACTGAAAATTAAGCCCACAAGATTTAGCTGGCTTTTGCGCACGATGTACTGTACAATTCTATCTAATCAAATGTTTTTAGCTACCATATTAAGAACATCGTTCAAATGTGCTAGAATCACAGCTATAAAGCCACAACCACGACTCTTGTTTGTGTGTTTCCTGCAAATTTGATAACTGTTAAAGTCTAAGGTGTACGGTGTAGCGTCATGGCCCTCAACACGGAAGACGTGATCATTATCACTCATGAAATTCTTCAGGTTAAATTTTGGCCCACTTTGCATCGAATTCTTAATCCGTGAGAGGATGTAGTCAATATCCGCCTCCATCAATTGCCTGCTTGGTATAACTACCCAAAACAGAATGCCGTCCTCATCATTAAGTTCAAAACCAAGTGCCAAACTCACCCAGGTCTCCCGCCCCTCATTGCGTTGAATGGCATATACGACGATGCGACGAACTGCATTGCAAAGAACTTGTTCGAAACCATCAGCAGAAACAACCGTGGATTAAACGTAATGCTGTACCTGTTCCTAAACACGGGGGTGTTACTCACATTGTGTAACAATTTGAGTGATACACCACAATCTGAAGGACGAGTTGTTGTTGATGCTTCTGTGTGGGATGTACTGTAGATGGGGCAGAAGAAGAACGGCCTTGGTGAGATGCGCAGTATGTGGAAGGTTCAGGTGATACAGGACCGTTTAAGTTTTCTAAGGTGTTTGGTTTGGTGACAAAAGGGTTGGTGTTAGTGGTGTCATTGTGATCTCAGAGCTGTACGACTCGAGTCTTGGGCGTCTTGATGATACACCTGATGTGGATGGTTTTACAAAATCCACCATTAACGGCCACTTAACTCCAGCGGAGGTGGAATGAAACTGGTTGGATCCTTGAGTGGATCTTCCAATAGTAGAGACGGTGGGTGTCAGACCGGTTCCACGATCCCTCCCATCATCAGCCTCGAAAGTTAAAAGTTTCGGCGAGATATGTCGACTTCTTTCTGAATCCTCATCAATCTCTACGAGTTCTTGCCGTTTGGAGATTCCATTCATCATTCTGGAAAAGAAGAAGAGAAGAGGAGTGAATATAAGCAACGACTCTTAAAAAATCTTTATATTTGGCAAAAGCATCGCTCAAGAGCGTATCACGCAAAAAAATGGAATCTCTAACAAAATTCAGATTCACAAGTCCATGAACATGTTCTATACGTGGCCCAACAGGGTGTGGTAAAATTGTGTTTATATCCGAAGTTGCTACAGATAAAGATGCATTGCTCTCAAAGCATGTACAGGCCGTTATATGTTGTTGTTCAACCTACCAGCCTACTTTTGACGATTCCAAAGTTGTTGTCTTACTCCATAAAGGTATTTAAGATGTTGGTTCATTACAGAATGATAAACATGCAGTAATTGCGATTGATGATCTTATGCTAGAAATTAATAAAACGATTGCCGAGACGTTTACACTATTCTCCCTCCATCTTAACATAAGCGTATTCTTCATCAGACAAAACCTATTTTTCAAAAACAAGTTCATGCGGGATGTATCTTTACATATGTAGTATATTGTCTTATTTGCGTAACGTCGGGATGTATCACAAATAGGTATGTTTCCGGGATAACGTAAGGCTTTTCTGGAAGTTTATAAAGAAGCAACGTTTCGGCGATACTGGTATTTGCTCTGCGACCTTCAGCTGCGTAACACTTTTAGGGTACTTCTACGAAAAGATATATTTCCCAATGAGGTTGAAACAGTATATACAGGGTATCCCATAAGTCCGGCATCATAGGAAAAATAATAAAAAAAGGCAAAACAAAAGCTTTTATTCACAGAACGTGCTCAATATGTCCACCATTGTTTTCAATACACAAATTCAGACGTGATACCCAGTCAGCAAGCACACGGTGAATGATGTCAGGAGTAATGGTGTTACATGCCCCAATAATGCGCTGCCGCAAATGTTCAACACTCCTAATTTTCTTTGCGTATACCAGCGCTTTCAAGTTGCCCCAGAGATAAAAATCTATGAGTACAATTATCTGGATTCGTTCTTCCTTGCTCACAGACATTATGGCCTGTAGAAAGAGAAAAATATGAATTATGGTTTGTAAAAATAGAAAAATATGAATTTCTCCTATGATGCCGGACTTATGGGACACCCTGTATACTAAAATGACGAACCGTGTAAAGAAATAGCTCGAATTTATGAAAAAATGTTCGCGGATACCTTCTACTCTTCAATGCCTGTTTGTAAAAAACGTTGACCCTGACTTTTTAAAATATATATGTGAAGTCTGTCTCAATGTTATAAAATGTAACGTCCCAGTGCTTGCGTCGCAGAAGGGTCGTTTACGTCGCTATAAGAACATAATACGAACACTCGTGCATTACTTTCGTCAACAACCCACCCACAAATTCGTCAATGAAAGGGCCACCCACCAGCGACCGACTACCAGGAGTCACCCCTAGGAAAAAACGTCACTCCGGGAGAGAAAACCGATTCAACATACCCTTTCAGAGTATAGAGTAAAACTACATAAAGGGTGTTTCAAAAGTCTTTCCCCTTTTTTTCCCCAAGGACGTTAAACCGCACGGTCAATCCTGGGATGGCGCTTATTTCCGCGAACATGTGTTGAAGGAAAAGGTGCTTCCATTTCTGCGGACTTCTCGAAATCGACAAGGAAGGTTCGATCAAGTGACTTTCCTTCACGACATGGCTGGTTGCATGAAGGCCAACGCGACTCACGCGCTCTTGGACGAGCAGAAACTTGATTTCTTTCGTTATTCCGGGTTCGGACGGTGGCCGGGCAACTCGCCTGACCTTAACCCAGCAGAGAATTTGGGCGCAATTGTCAAAGCTCGCGCAGAGGAGCAGTTGGATGCGATCCCGGATGTTGAAGATCGAAATTCTCGTGAGACACTTGTTCGAGTATTGTCAGCGGTCCTTGAATCGATGCAAAACGACACGCAATTGTTCCGCAATCTGCTCAAATCTTTCCGAACGCGTTTGGATAAGATGCACCAAGTTGGCGGAAAATCAATAAACATTTTATAAAGGTTTGTGTTGAATGTATGGTCACCTTAGGGTCCTTCGGGAAAAAAAGGGTAAAGACTTTTGAAACACCCTTTATCATAGATACTTCATAGAGTAGGGAAAAAAATACTAATAGATAGGGTGGTCAGACGTCCGTTATTAAACCAGATTGTCCTCTTTTTTTTTATGACGGAAAAAGGCATGAAAAACAAAGAAAATATCAGATTTGATCAAATAAACGTAAGTTCAAATATTGTTTCGTTTATCATTTCGTTATAAAATTGTTTGCGTATTGCAGTAAATTTGTTTTAAAAAAGCATTCACACTGAATTAAAAACTTTTATGAGTGCGTCTTCTTTTTCAATGTTTGTATAATGGCCACACTACTTATGACACCTCTGGGAAGGTAATCTTTTTACTTTATTTCTTAAAAATATTTACAAACAGTACATAGATAATGGGCTACCATTTGCGATAATACTAAAGAAGGTAACTATACATTCCGTTTACACACACACACACACACACACACACACACACACATACACCAGGAAAAAGTGCCAAAGTTGACATAAAAACTTAATGTCTAAAAATGCGTTACCTTCAAGTTTTAAAATAATTTGCACACCGTATATGACGCGTTCGGTGGAGAAGGGGCGAACGCAACATTTTCGAATTATGCCACAAAATGCAGTTAAAGTTTTTAAACTTTAAACCTTTGTATTTTTCCGGTTTATTGAAATGTTGTATGAATTTGAACACACATTTGAGTAAAATATTGTTGTGTAATATGTCGATATAATAAAACGCCAAGAAATTTTACAATATTATTTATTGATAGCTTCTGATGTTAACTGGTGTAATCCATTATTTGGTCCTCTTCGTCGAATGTTGTATTACCTGCTTCAACTGTTTCGGTTTCTTCCAGTTCCTTTAACAATCTTGTATAATAGTTCACTGCAGTTGCAGGCATTAGGTCTGATAATTCTTTGAGATCTTTTATTTTTTCCTTAGTTATTGGCAGCAATTGGGAATACTTTGGTTGCAGTGTCTGCTGGGCTACATTGAATAAACTGACACTGTAGGATTTTTTCCCTTTCTGCAGTCTGACGGGATGGCTATTATCTGGGGTTGTGCGGTATGCAGTAGATATTACGTAGCCTTCTTTGTGTTGAAAGTCAAATATTAACTTTCTTGCATGTGTAAATTTAGTAGTTGTTGATTTCCTAATGACAATGCACGTTTTTAGGACGTCAAAATCAAGAAAATCAGCCTGTTTCATTTCTACAACTAGGAAGCGCTGCGAAACGGCTGTAGTTATGGCCGTAACATAATCTTTTTTGGTGTAAATAATATTGCTGTAATTATTTTTTATATTTTGTTCAATTTGGCCAAATTGAGCATCACGGGGCATTGTCGAGTGACCAGAAAGTAGATAGATGTGTTCAATGTGAAGCAATGATGCAGAGTGAATTTCTCTGAGATACATTAAAACCTAAATTTTACCGTGAAAGAGTGCAGACTAACATCCAATTTTTTGCATAGGTAAAGCAAAGGTTTTAAAGGATAATTATACGACAAAAACTCATTTTTCGAATTTTGTGGTGTTCGCCCCTTCTCCACCGAACGCGTCATATGCAATGTATCATTTTTCAGAAAATGCAAAGACTCTTGGAATGGTATACCGGAAATATGTAATAAACTTCATATTGTAAAAACTTACGACAATGACGTAGAGACAAAACGTAAGAGATAGTTTACTTGACTTTAGGTCAGCTCACTTAAACTAGGCTACAACAGTACCTCTTTCATTTACAGACACAAATTATTTTAGGTGAAATAAAATACAGCTTTAAAAGATTTTATGACGTCAGAATATTTAGACAAGCAATAAATATTTCATAAGTTTAGTTTGGTTTGACTGTTAATTATAACGTCTATATATATATATATATATATATATATATATATGAGGTGTGCCAAAATTATGTAAAACTAAAAATTGCTGCAATGAAGCACTTATAAAAGTTTTTTTTAATTCGGTGTAAATGCTTTTTTAAAACAAATTTACTGCAATACGTACACAATTTTATAACAAAATGATAAACGAAACAATATCTGAACTTACGTTTATTTGATCAAATCTGATATTTTCTTTGTTTTTCAAGCCTTTTTCCGTCATAAAAAAGAGGACAATCTGGTTTAATAACGGACGTCTGACCACCCTATCTATTAGTATTTTTTTCTCCTACTCTATGAAGTATCTATATAGTTTTACTCCCTACTCTGAAAGGGTATGTTGAATCGGTTTTCTCTCCCGGGGTGATGTTTTTTCCCCAGGGTGACTCCTGGTAGTCGGTCGCTGGTGGGTGACCCTTTCATTGACCCATTTGTGGGTGGGTTGTTGACGAAAGTAATGCACGAAAATAAGGATGTTACCTTATCACTGAATGCACGGCAATAAGGATGGTACCGTGTCACTAAATTTGGAATAGTAGCGTATCACTGCACCCACTATAGTTGTAGTGGTACCATAGTTTTTTAGTTTTCTTCGTGTTATTTTACGCCGAGACTTCAACTTTACCTAAGTAGGCTAATATTGTTTTTCGTTCTAATTTTCAAATTTTACTTTAACTGTTGTTATGACACTATTAAGTTTTTACACTTTTAATCTTATGTTTCTCGCAGGTTAAATTAAATTACACTTACATTATACAATTAATAAATGAAGGTGAACCTTAATCAGAAATCAAGTAGGCCTAAAGCGGGATAGACCTCGCGCGTGGCATGAATAAAAGCCTAGGGCGACAACAATAGGTCTAGTGCCCGAAGAGAAAGTTTCCCCTGCAAAGGCTCTAAAAGAGAATTGAATTTACTATCTCAAGTTCATCTTAAAATTGGGCCCCGTTTCCCACGGGCAAGAGTAGAAATGAAAATGAAAATGACAAGGAAGCTAAGATCTTCGGATGGACTGTGTACGACTCACCCTCTATGATAAGCTCTTGTTCACATTCAATGAATCATTTGCGCTGCGCTCTCTTCCTCCCTTCTACTCGCGATTTTGGGTTTTCATGTTGCATTGAGAAACTATCTTTCGTCCGTCTTTACATACCTTTACATACACTATTCTGAGTTTTACAAATTCCTATCTGTTTTATATTATTTAATTTACTTATTTGACCTATTTGACACCAGCCATCACATCTTCAATCGTGTTAATACCCGATTGTAGAACTACCCAACCGAGATATTTGGCAGCACTCTTTTGTAAAGGGACAGCCGTTCATAGTATAGAAGAAAAGATCGAACCGAGTCCATTACCGCATTGGTAGTTTACACCACGGTACACGACTAAAGGCTTTTGCATCACACTGTAGCACGCCGAAAGTGAAGTTTCATTGTTAAGCTCCTGTAACCGAATCGATAGTTTTTACCGACAACCGTTGTTATATGCATCACACTACTGCTTAGTAGGTTAGAAACAACTTTAAGATAATGGGGATTATCATGTTATGCTCATACTTTTCCACCATGATTAGAAATATGCACAATACATAGCAAACGCACTGTTCCCCACAAACTGATGTCCCACGATATTACTGTAAATGTAGCACATTGGAAGCCTGTCTAGCAGACTTTCCAATTTTAGGTGATATAATAAGCTAGCTTTATTATTCTGTAGTTCGTGAAATGTATCTCTTTGGAAAACAAAATAGTATCTTCCATTAGGTAGAATCTTGGATACTTTTTGCCCCTAATATTTCTTTTTGTTTCTGATCTTAACAATAGAGCATGCTTTGATCCTGCAATCCATGCTACGTGTATAATTTCAAAAAGTAGGTCATCTGTAAGTTTTGATTTCTTCAAGCTCTTATTTAGATCTCTTACAATATCCTCCGTGCTGTCATAATGGCCATGGCCTAGTGTTATTTCTGTGCTGTAGTAATGTACACCATTGTTTAGTGTTGAACGCATGGTTTTATCCTTTACCACACCCGCTTTCTCAACTTCGCGTTTTCTAGGAACCATAAAACCGACTTTTTTCTCCTCAATGCTTCAAAGCTTGGCATTCACTTCAAATTCACACAATCCCACCTTGTATAACTCACGTTCCAAATCAATGGGTCTGAAGATCTGTTGTGAAGTTGGCTATAGTATTGTCGGGGTAAGTCCCCAGCGAGGCTGAGCTAGGTAGTGTGACGTAGAACTGGTCAGAAGTCATGTTGTATACTATTAGAGCCCCATTAATGACTAGTTTTTTATACAGGGTGGTCCGAAAGTCCATATCTATTTTGCTGAAATAACGATATTTCTATTTTATTCTCTATAGGTCATAGATGATGACGGATGTACAAGATGCACTTATCCAAGGGAAAAAGTGCAAAGAAATTTGAGAAAAATTCGAAAGAAGATTTCACAAACTAGGACGTACAGACAAAGCAATTCGCGAGCTGGTCAATAAATTTAAAAGAACAGGATCTATTCATGATGAGGCAAGATCTCGACGTTCAGGTACCTCTCAAGAAAATGTCGAATTGATAAGAGATACCTTTGAAACAAATCCTAGAATGTCAACTCGCTCAGCATCACGTAGACTGAGCATACCAAAAACGACTGTTCTAAAGATTTTAAAATCAACATTAAAAATGAAAAGTTACCATATTCAAGCGCTACATAAATTACACGAAGAGGATTATCCAAGACGAGCCGCCATGTGCACAGAATTCATTGAAAAAATTCATACGAAAACTTATTGAACCACATTCTCTTCAGCGATGAGGTAACATTCCACACATGCGGAAAGGTTAATCGACATAATTCCCATATTTGGACTAGTAAAAAACTAACCGAGTTCTACGAATGGGAGAAAGATTCTTCTAAAGTTAATGGCTGGTTGGATATGACAAGATCAAAGATTTACGGACTTTTTTTCTTTGCAGAAGATATGGTAACAGGGCCAATTTATCTTGCACTTGAACTCCAGTTTCGTTCAGATGGCATTCTCGACACTGTTGTCTTTCAACAATATGGAGCTCCATGCCACTGTGAAAACATCGTTTGGGCGTACCTTGATGAGCTCTTACCTAACCGCTGGATTGGACGTGGTGGAAACAGGCCCTGAGCAGCACGATCTCTGGATTTAACACCATTCTTTGCGTAGGGCTTTACAAAGTCTGAGGTTCACAAAACAAGAGTTACAGACCTGCAGGATCTGCGAACCCGCATTGTCGCGGCAGTCGCTAAATTAACCCTAGAGATGCTTGAGAATGTGTTTCGCAATACACTGAACAGGTTTGAGATTAGCAGAGACACTGACGGTGTTCACGTCGAATCTTAGACCTGAGCTTCATAAATAAATATATATATCTAATTATGTTACTACATTTTTATCGTAAAATAATATTATTTCAGCAAAATAGATAGGGATTTTTGGACCACTCTGTATAAGAATTGAAACTCTCTGGGTAACAAAGCCATTTTACCAAGTACATTTTTTGTTTCCGCGAACCTTTACTTCTTAAAATTTTCTGTTTTAAACGTTTTTTTTCCTAAATTGAACGTAATCTTCTGAAGTTCCTCGGCGTAGAACTATCCTCAATTTTTTCACCACTGAAATCTTCAACGTAGTATATAATCACTCCTCCTTTAGGTTTGATAGACCAAACTTTAAAAATGTCCTGTGTCCAACCTTGTTCAAAACCTTGAACTTTTCTCCTGATCGTGAAACACGTACGTAATCATCGATTCTGAAACGTTCTACCAAGGATGCTACTCTGGCCTCTTTTAAAAACTTCATTAGGAGATGTCCCAATAAATCCAATGATAAGAGCGATTGTAAGAGGATGCTAAATGACTCGGAATATTTTTGTATTTGTAAGTATTTCTGTGCGTAAAATAACGATGCATGCGTTCCTTAAGGTTTCGCTGTACCCTTTCGGTTAAAAACGCTTTATGCACTGAGTTGCTGTTATAATAATTAAACTAAAGTTAAATTTCGCTAACATGTTTTGAAAAGAATGACCTGTAAACTCTCCCTAAATCTGTGCAGAAATAGCTGGGATTCTATTTTCCTTTAACATTAAAGCTTTAACAACAGCGTCTGGCGTTTTATTTTTAAGATGCACAAGCCATAAGTATCAGAAGAAGACGTCAATTATAAATAGAATATATTTGTAGATTATAGTTGAGTACCTTTGCATATCGATCAAATCTGACTGTCATACAGTGTCCAACGATAGTACTCTTGTTTTATCATTTTTAAATCTTCGCACAGGCTTATGAATTGTATAAGTATCCTGTTCATGCAAAATATTCTCAACTTCTTTTTTCTTTACCCCTTCAGCATATACCCTCTCAACCACACCGAGGGAAGCAGGTTTAGAAATATCGTAATATCGATTTTCTAATACGTCAGCCATTTACGTATTTTAGAAGTGTGTGGATTGGGCCGAATGTTGACGATTCTTCTCGTTTTCAAAGGTCTTAAACCGGGTGCGCCTCTTGTAGGGGTACTCTGTTGTCGGGTTTGAGTTGCCTGTTCCAGAGCTTTTATTCTGCTTTGGTTACCAATTAATGTTTTTGGCATGTTTATCTGCTGTAACCTTGTTTTAATATGGTCCCACCCTGGTAAGGGTGGTCTTCCCTACTTTCTCACGAGATCATGAATGATGTCAATAATGTTCGAACCATACACCGTTGACCCTAAGCAATAACTTCACCTATGTTAGACCATTGTATAATTGAATCACCACTCAATAGATTAAAAAAAAACTTAGGCCCTCACTGTATTAGAAAGACTACTTTTTAACACTTTTTCGAGGTGACGGATGTTCCTACCACTGTTCAGTATCGTCACTATGTTTGATAAGTGCCGGTAGCTCCACAGGTTTCTTGTAGTCTTCATACTCTTGAAGAAATTTCTGAAGAGCTTCTTAGTATAAAATAATTTTTACATCAAGATGTAATTGTTTATTTACAGTAATGTATTCATCAATTCAGTCTCCATTTTTTTAAGTCTATTATCACTGTGGTCTAGCTATGTTTCATCCTTGTTTGTCTTTTGTAGTGAAGCGTATACCTCGTGAGGTAGCACTACAATCTTCTTCATTATATAAAACTAGATAATAAAGGGGCTAAAACTGAAAACAGGACAGGCAGGAATAATCCACCTTTTTTGTACAAAACATTTTTTCTTTGACACAACTTTGTCTTTTATGAACGAATGTTCGTATTATGTTCTTATAACGACGTAAAGGACCCTTCTCCGACGCAAGCATTGGGACGTTACATTTTATAACATTGAGACAGACTTCACAGATATATTTTAAAAAGTCAGGGTCAACGTTTTTTACAAACAGGCATTGAAGAGTAGAAGGGATCCGCGAACATTTTTTCATAAATTCGAGATATTTCTTTACACGTTTCGTCATTTTAGTATATATACTGTTTCAACCTCATTGGGAAATATATCTTTTCGTAGAAGTACCCTAAAAGTGTTACGCAGCTGAAGGTAGCAGAGCAAATACCAGTATCGCCGAAACGTTGCTTCTTTATAAACTTCCAGAAAAACCTTACGTTATCCCGGAAACATACCTATTTGTGATACATCCCGACGTTAAGCAAATAAGACAATATACTACATATTTAAAGATACACCCCGCATGAACTTGTTCTTGAAAAATAGGTTTTGTTTGATGAAGAATACACTTATGTTAAGATGGTGGGAGAGTAGTGTAAACGTCTCGGCAATCGTTTTATTAATTTCTAGCATAAGATCATCAATCGCAATTACTGTATGTTTATTATTCTGTAATGAACCAACATTATAAATACCTTTATGGAGTAAGACAACGACTTTCTAATCGTCAAAAGTAGGCTGGTAGGTTGAACAACAACATATAACGGTGTGGACAATAAATTTTAGGGTGGATCGATTTTACATTTTTTTCGATTTCCATATTCTAATAGAGACAAAAACTTGCGCATGCATGAGAAAATAGCCTCTGCAAAATCTTAGCTTAATAGGTAATCATCTTCTGCCCCCGGCAGAGCGATGAAAATCATATTTTAGTAGTCAAAAACGTATTTTTCTTATAATTTTTAAAATATTTCAATATGCATCAAAATTATTCCTAATAACTATAAAGTCGATGAAAAAGACCTCATATGATCGTTTTTCCAAGCGCGTTGTCCTACGTTAATATCTTTTGCCCCCGGCAACAACGTCAAATGTTGAAAAAATAGGTAATTTATATACATATTTTCAGATCGGCTCTTTGTCTTAAATAATGCATTTATATATTTCCATAGCATTTATATCGTTGCTTAGGCATGAAATAACACACACGCAAAATTTTATGACTCTAGGTTAGGGTTTAAAGGTCATCTCTGGTGAGTGCTGCCACAGCAGCTGCCACTGACGCGCCAGTACGCACTGCGCAGTTCCCTCAGTTGCCTATTGACAGCGTCGAAGGCAGGTGTGTATTTTGCAGCTGGCTCCTCGAGTCCTCAGTGTGTGTGTGTGTGTGTGTGTGTGTGGCTCCTCACTCAGAGTCCTCAGTGTGCTCAATCTCTCTGCTCATATCCTTGTTTGTTTTTCTCATAACTCTGTTTTTTTCGATTTTATTGCGTAACAGAACAATACATTATTCTTTAATCTTTACAGGATGGCTACCGCTACAACTAGAAGATCGGTTACGTGTCCAATATTTGGTGCTGGGAAAGATTTGAATTTGCGATGTTTTCCCACATGTGAAGATGTGATGCAATACTACCATCATGTGAGAACTGAGTTGAGATCATCAAAGAAGGACCTCCATTCAAAGACATCGCCGCTGTGGTCACGGAGAGACTGGAATACTTGTGGAAATTAGCTTCCATTCCAACAGTTTCGACAGCACGGATAAATCATGTTGAAAAGTTATCGTGATAAATGGCTAACATCATCAATCACTGAACGCGAAAAAGAAGAACGAATCGTTACAGAAAAATCTTGAGGCCTTCAAGAAATCAACTAAGACCACCTTATTTGACATATCGGCTTGTAAATGCCCTGATTTGACAAAATGCAGCTGCCCTCGTGAACGACGAGTACCACTGAAAGAGCAACAGTTTTTACTCGACCAAAGAAGTGATCGCAAAATGGCAATAGGAACTTTGGATGTTGAAACAACAAATAAAAACGAGATGACTCTTGCAAGAAGATTGGCGATATTGAAACAAGAAGGAATAGCAGAACATCAAGAGCCGTCGACTAGTAAACGACAAGAAACTTCTCAAGAACAGCCTTCTTCGTCAGCCTCTAGTGAAACCGAGGATACATCTATAGAATCATCGTCATCGTATGAACTAACACCGAGAGATAAACATGACATGAAGGAAAAAACACGAATGAAACTCCAGGTACTTGCTGAAGCTTGTGATCGTACGGGCGTCTCAGACATAGCTGCTTCATTTATTGCTTCTTCGTTGTTAGAGGATGTTGGCTGGATACGAGAAGATGATGTCAGTTCAGTGATTGATCGAAATAAGATAAGAAGAGCCAGAAAAAGAGTTCGTTCTGAGCATCAGCAAGATGACAAGATCACGCTACCATTACAGGGCATTTTCTTTGACGGACGTAAAGATAAAACAATGACACAAGAAGAAATAGACAATGTGAAGCATAGAAGGACTGTGGTAGAAGAGCATATAGTTTTAGTTCAAGAACCAGAATCCCAGTACATGGGACATTTCACTCCTGCATCAGGTTCTGCCACTGCAATAACATCAGGTATCATCAACTTTCTAGAGACTAACAATATTAGCACGGACGACATTGTGGCTATCGGCTGTGATGGTACCGCAGTGAACACGGGTCGAAAGGGTGGAGCCATTCGTATGATTGAAATGAAACTACAAAGGCCAGTTTAGTGGATCATATGCCTATTACACGGTAATGAATTATCACTGCGACACCTCATTCAAGACTTGGACGGCAAAACAACTGGGCCAATGGGCTTTACTGGACCAGTTGGAAAACAACTGAACGACTGCGAAAAACTTCCAATTACTGAATTCGATGTCATTCCATCTCCCGACATTGACATAGATGATGCCGAGTTGAGCACTGACCAAAAATATTTGTTAGGCATCTACAGAGCAGTGTCGAGCGGTAGCTGCTCTTCAGCTCTCGCGGCTCGAAATCCAGGTAAGATGGCGCATTCCAGGTGGCTGACAACAGCAAATATATTTCTGCGCCTCTATGTTTCAACAAGTGAACCCTCCAGCACCTTCAACGAAATTGTGCGATTCATTATGACAGTTTACGCACCAATTTGGTTTAAGATAAAGAAAAACTCAGTTTCACTGAGGGCGCAAAACATTTTTTCGAAATGATGCGTCTCTCTCAGACCATGCCTCAAAGATCTAAGACAATCGCCAACAAAGTCCTCCGTAGAAATTCTTTCTTTGCTCACCCAGAAAATATTTTGATCTCCATGCTACATGCCGATGAGCAACACATAAGAGAATTGGGATGGAGAAGAATATTAAAAGCACGATCAAAACAATCACCAGCGGGGGAAATTCGAGCCTTCGCCATGCCTGAGCTGCTCTACGATAGTCAAAACTATTACGAAATAATCAACTGGCAAACGGCTGAGGTGACCGAACCCCCCGTTGCAAAAACAATACCTGATACCCGAATAAAAGAGTTTGTTGAGACGGGAGACCAGCCTGAAGGACTGATCCCACTATTCCCTTGTCATACTCAAGCGGTCGAGAGACTCATCAAATTAGTAACCGAAGCCTCTGCCAGTGTAAGTGGAATAGAAGAGAGGGACGGATTCATCCGTTATCAATCATGAAATTCTTCAGGTTAAATTTTGGCCCACTTTGCATCGAATTCTTAATACGTGGGAGGATGTAGTCAATATCCTCCTCCATCAATTGTCTGCTTAGTATAACTACCCAAAACAGAGTGCCGTCCTCATCATTAGGTTCAAAACCAAGTGCCAACCTCTAACACCAACCCTTTTGTCACCAAACCAAACACCTCAGAAAACTTAAACGGTCCCGTATCACCACCTAAACCTTCCACATACTCCGCATCTCACCAAAGCCGTTCTTCTTTTGCCCCATCTACAGTACATCCCACACAGAAGCATCAACAACAACTCGTCCTTCAGACGGTGGTGTATCACTCAAATTGTTACACAATGTGAGTAACACCCCCGTACTGTTTAGGAACAGGTACAGCATTACGTTTAATCCACGGTTGTTTCTGCTGATGGTTTCGAACTAGGTCTTTGCAATGTAGTTCGTCGCATCGTCGTATGTGCCATTCAACGCAATGAGGGGCGGGAGACCTGGGTGTGGTGTCATTGTGATCTCAGAGCTGTACGACTCGAGTCTTGGGCGTCATGATGATATACCTGATGTGGATGGTTTTACAGAATCCACCATCAACGGCCACTTACTTAACTCCCGCGGAGGGGGAATGAAACTGGTTGGATCCTTGAGTGGATCTTCCAATAGCAGAGACGGTGGGTGTCAGACTGGTTCCACGATCCCTCCCATCATCAGCCTCGAAAGTTAAAAGTTTCGGCGAGATATGTCGACTTCTTTCTGAATCCTCATCAATCTCTACGAGTTCTTCCCAGTTGGAGATCCCATTCATCATTCTGGAAAAGAAGAACAAGAGAAGAGAAGTAAATATAAGCAACGACTCTTAAAAAATCTTTATATTTGGCAAAAGCATCGCTCTAGAGCGTATCACGCAAAAAAATGGAATCTCTAACAAAATTCAGATTCACAAGTCCATGAACATGTACTACACGTGGTCCGACAGGGTGTCGTAAAACTGTGTTTATATCCGAAGTTGCTGCAGATAAAGATGCATTGCTCTCAAAGCATGTACAGTCTAGGGTGGATCGATTTTACATTTTTTTCGATTTCCATATTCTAATAGAGACAAAAACTTGCGCATGCATGAGAAAATAGCCTCTGCAAAATCTTAGCTTAATAGATAATCATCTTCTGCCCCCGGCAGAGCGATGAAAATCATATTTTAGTAGTCAAAAACGTATTTTTCTTATAATTTTTAAAATATTTCAATATGCATCAAAATTATTCCTAATAACTATAAAGTCGATGAAAAAGACCTCATATGATCGTTTTTCCAAGCGCGTTGTCCTACGTTAATATCTTTTGCCCCCGGCAACAACGTCACATGTTGAAAAAATAGGTAATTTATATACATATTTTCAGATCGGCTCTTTGTCTTAAATAATGCATTTATATATTTCCCATAGCATTTATATCGTTGCTTAGGCATGAAATAACACACACGCAAAATTTTATGACTCTAGAGTAATATCTGTCTCCGAGAAAAGTCTAAATGTGGATTATAATTACGTTAATGCGATGTTATAAGTACGATAAGTACTAAGTACAGCTCCTCGCTTGCTAATTTTATAAAATTAGCAACCCAGAACTCACCACGAGGAGGTGGCTGTACGTCGAGTTCCACCCTATCCAGCCCCAACCACCCTTCCTTTGGCTGCATGTCGATTTACATACGGTAATCTTTCTTAGAATCAAATCGTGGAATTTTTGTTCGGGAGTGAAGACGGGAGCGGATGAATCCGTCCCTCTCTTCTATTCCACTTACACTGGCAGAGGCTTCGGTTACTAATTTGATGAGTCTCTCGACCGCTTGAGTATGACAAGGGAATAGTGGGATCAGTCCATCAGGCTGGTCTCCCGTCTCAACAAACTCTTTTATTCGGGTATCAGGTATTGTTTTTGTAACGGGGGGTTCGGTCACCTCAGCCGTTTGCCAGTTGATCATTTCGTAATAGTTTTGACTATCGTAGAGCAGCTCAGGCATGGCGAAGGCTCGAATTTCTCCCGCTGGTGATTGTTTTGATCGTGCTTTTAATATTCTTCTCCATCCCAATTCTCTTATGTGTTGCTCATCGACATGTAGCATGGAGATCAAAATAGTTTCTGGGTGAGCAAAGAAAGAATTTCTACGGAGGACTTTGTTGGCGATTGTCTTAGATCTTTGAGGCATGGTCTGAGAGAGACGCATCATTTCGAAAAAATGTTTTGCGCCCTCAGTGAAACTGGAGTTTTTCTTTATCTTAAACCAAATTGGTGCGTAAACTGTCATAATGAATCGCACAATTTCGTTGAAGGTGCTGGAGGGTTCACTGGTTGAAACATAGAGGCGCAGAAATATATTTGCTGTTGTCAGCCACCTGGAATGCGCCATCTTACCTGGATTTCGAGCCGCGAGAGCTGAAGAGCAGCTACCGCTCGACACTGCTCTGTAGATGCCTAACAAATATTTTTGGTCAGTGCTCAACTCGGCATCATCTATGTCACTGTCGGGAGATGGAATGGCATCGAATTCTGTAATTGGAAGTTTTTCGCAGTCGTTCAGTTGTTTTCCAACTGGTCCAGTAAAGCCCATTGGCCAGTTGTTTTGCCGTCCAAGTCTTGAATGAGGTGTCGCAGTGATAATTCATTACCGTGTAATAGGCATATGATCCACTGAACTGGCCTTTGTAGTTTCATTTCAATGGCTCCACCCTTTCGACCCGTGTTCACTGCGGTACCATCACAGCCGATAGCCACAATGTCGTCCGTGCTAATATTGTTAGTCTCTAGAAAGTTGATGATACCTGATGTTATTGCAGTGGCAGAACCTGATGCAGGAGTGAAATGCCCCATGTACTGGGATTCTGGTTCTTGAACTAAAACTATATGCTCTTCTACCACAGTCCTTCTATGCTTCACATTGTCTATTTCTTCTTGTGTCATTGTTTTATCTTTACGTCCGTCAAAGAAAATGCCCTGTAATGGTAGCGTGATCTTTTCATCTTGCTGATGCTCAGAACGAACTCTTTTTCTGGCTCTTCTTATCTTATTTCGATCAATCACTGAACTGACATCATCTTCTCGTATCCAGCCAACATCCTCTAACAACGAAGAAGCAATAAATGAAGCAGCTCTGTCTGAGACGCCCGTACGATCACAAGCTTCAGCAAGTACCTGGAGTTTCATTCGTGTTTTTTCCTTCATGTCATGTTTATCTCTCGGTGTTAGTTCATACGATGACGATGATTCTATAGATGTATCCTCGGTTTCACTAGAGGCTGACGAAGAAGGTTGTTCTTGAGAAGTTTCTTGTCGTTTACTAGTCGACGGCTCTTGATGTTCTGCTATTCCTTCTTGTTTCAATATCGCCAATCTTCTTGCAAGAGTCATCTCGTTTTTATTTGTTGTTTCAACATCCAAAGTTCCTATTGCCATTTTGCGATCACTTCTTTGGTCGAGTAAAAACTGTTGCTCTTTCAGTGGTACTCGTCGTTCACGAGGGCAGCTGCATTTTGTTAAATCAGGGCATTTACAAGCCGATATGTCAAATAAGGTGGTCTTAGTTGATTTCTTGAAGGCCTCAAGATTTTTCTGTAACGATTCGTTCTTCTTTTTCGCGTTCAGTGATTTGATGATGTTAGCCATTTTATCACGATAACTTTTCAACATTTGATTTATCCGTGCTGTCGAAACTGTTGGAATGGAAGCTAATTTCCACAAGTATTCCAGTCTCTCCGTGACCACAGCGGCGATGTCTTTGAATGGAGGTTCCTTCTTTGATGATCTCAACTCAGTTCTCACATGATGGTAGTATTGCATCACATCTTCACATGTGGGAAAACATCGCAAATTCAAATCTTTCCCAGCACCAAATATTGGACACGTAACCGATCTTCTAGTTGTAGCGGTAGCCATCCTGTAAAGATTAAAGAATAATGTATTGTTCTGTTACGCAATAAAATCGAAAAAAAACAGAGTTATGAGAAAAACAAACAAGGATATGAGCAGAGAGATTGAGCACACTGAGGACTCTGAGTGAGGAGCCACACACACACACACACACACACACTGAGGACTCGAGGAGCCAGCTGCAAAATACACACCTGCCTTCGACGCTGTCAATAGGCAACTGAGGGAACTGCGCAGTGCGTACTGGCGCGTCAGTGGCAGCTGCTGCTGGCAGCACTCACCAGAGATGACCTTTAAACCCTAACCTAGAGTCATAAAATTTTGCGTGTGTGTTATTTCATGCCTAAGCAACGATATAAATGCTATGGGAAATATATAAATGCATTATTTAAGACAAAGAGCCGATCTGAAAATATGTATATAAATTACCTATTTTTTCAACATTTGACGTTGTTGCCGGGGGCAAAAGATATTAACGTAGGACAACGCGCTTGGAAAAACGATCATATGAGGTCTTTTTCATCGACTTTATAGTTATTAGGAATAATTTTGATGCATATTGAAATATTTTAAAAATTATAAGAAAAATACGTTTTTGACTACTAAAATATGATTTTCATCGCTCTGCCGGGGGCAGAAGATGATTACCTATTAAGCTAAGATTTTGCAGAGGCTATTTTCTCATGCATGCGCAAGTTTTTGTCTCTATTAGAATATGGAAATCGAAAAAAATGTAAAATCGATCCACCCTAGACTGTACATGCTTTGTGAGCAATGCATCTTTATCTGCAGCAACTTCGGATATAAACACAGTTTTACGACACCCTGTCGGACCACGTGTAGTACATGTTCATGGACTTGTGAATCTGAATTTTGTTAGAGATTCCATTTTTTTGCGTGATACGCTCTTGAGCGATGCTTTTGCCAAATATAAAGATTTTTTAAGAGTCGTTGCTTATATTTACTTCTCTTCTCTTGTTCTTCTTTTCCAGAATGATGAATGGGATCTCCAACTGGGAAGAACTCGTAGAGATTGATGAGGATTCAGAAAGAAGTCGACATATCTCGCCGAAACTTTTAACTTTCGAGGCTGATGATGGGAGGGATCGTGGAACCAGTCTGACACCCACCGTCTCTGCTATTGGAAGATCCACTCAAGGATCCAACCAGTTTCATTCCACCTCCGCGGGAGTTAAGTAAGTGGCCGTTGATGGTGGATTCTGTAAAACCATCCACATCAGGTATATCATCATGACGCCCAAGACTCGAGTCGTACAGCTCTGAGATCACAATGACACCACACCCAGGTCTCCCGCCCCTCATTGCGTTGAATGGCACATACGACGATGCGACGAACTACATTGCAAAGACCTAGTTCGAAACCATCAGCAGAAACAACCGTGGATTAAACGTAATGCTGTACCTGTTCCTAAACAGTACGAGGGTGTTACTCACATTGTGTAACAATTTGAGTGATACACCACCGTCTGAAGGACGAGTTGTTGTTGATGCTTCTGTGTGGGATGTACTGTAGATGGGGCAAAAGAAGAACGGCTTTGGTGAGATGCGGAGTACGTGGAAGGTTTAGGTGGTGATACGGGACCGTTTAAGTTTTCTGAGGTGTTTGGTTTGGTGACAAAAGGGTTGGTGTTAGAGGTTGGCACTTGGTTTTGAACCTAATGATGAGGACGGCACTCTGTTTTGGGTAGTTATACTAAGCAGACAATTGATGGAGGAGGATATTGACTACATCCTCCCACGTATTAAGAATTCGATGCAAAGTGGGCCAAAATTTAACCTGAAGAATTTCATGATTGATAATGATCACGTCTTCCGTGTTGAGGGCCATGACGCTACACCGTACAGTGTACACCTTAGACTTTAACAGTTATCAAATTTGCAGGAAACACACAAACAAGAGTCGTGGTTGTGGCCTTATAGCTGTGATTCTAACACATTTGAACGATGTTCTTAACATGATAGCTAAAAACATTTGATTAGATACAATTGTACAGTACATCGTGCGCAAAAGCCAGCTAAATCTTGTGGGCTTAATTTTCAGTATAATATGCGTCCTAAAGAGCTGCTGAATCTCGAGCGGGAGATGAAAGTACGAATAGTTGTGGTTGGCTTGGATGAGTGTAGGAGAACGTATATTTTTAGGAGTCGTGTGACAGGGTGTACAAAGCCTTTGCTTATTTTAGGTTTGGAAGGAGCAACCCACCTTCCTGTTAAACATATTAGACCTCTTTACGCTAGTTACGATAAAAGCCATAAATATGGTAAGCATGACGATTTGTGTAAGGGCTGCATTGAGTTTTCGAATGATTTGCTAAAACACTGTAAGGAGTGCTATATAGTATGCGTTCAGTATAAAAGTCCTAGATGCGTAAGCCGTATGGTAGAAGCTGAGAAGAGAAATTGTAATACTGTAGACGTGCGTTTTTCAATAATGAATGTTTTAATCCCCATCAAATAAATGGTACATGGAGAAATGTGAAGATTTGCGAATGTGGAATGATTCATACAATGATTGAAGGGCGACAGTTAAAAAATAGCTCTCCTGAAATTCATTGTTTTATGTGTTAAAAGGATTATAGCTTGTCTTGCCGGTGTGACGGTTACACGTGTTTCGATCGAAGTCCGAATAAAAGCAGTATTACAGTAAAATTCCTGCAGTTAATCAGTTTTAAACGGTGCCGATATTTTGAGTTAATTCATAGTGGACAGTGATATTTCTCTTCAAAAAGTAAAAATCGCGGCATATGTCAAAAAAAGTAAATAAAAACGAAGCGAATTAATCTATATAACATTTTTCCGAGTGTTTCTTTGTGAAGGAAATTAGCTGCTCATCGAAATTTCTACCAATACCCCCGAATTATCCCATTATCCCCCGCGGCCACACTCGCGAGCACCAATCAGTGAGAAGTATACAGCGTGTTACGTCCCCCATCACCCGAAGTAATGGAGAATACTTTCCTTCGCTCAACTTCAGTCAACCCCCACCCAGTACTTCCCGTAATACCCTTTTTGAGTAAATTTTGTGAACCAGCGACTACCCTCTATCAGTAACATGGAAATGGTAAATAAATTCCTGCAACTCTGTAGTATCTGCAACAATACAACTAATGAGGCAAAGCCGATGAGGTGCGATCTCTGCCAGTTGCTTTTTGATTTCAGATGCCTAGAATGGAAAGATGAAAAATCTCCCTCATAACGAATGCAAAGCAACTCAATGGGCTAAAAATTTTCTGCAAAAATTGCATGACCGAAATAAACTCTTTTATGATATTTAAAGCAGAAAGAGACTGTGAGAAGAAAATAAAAGAGGAAAGTGTCAATAAAGAACAGGGAAACAAGAAACGAAGAAAGGCAAAGTAGAAATAAATGAAATACCGTCACACAACGAGGCCGAAACCATGCAGGCAACAGAGAGTATAAAGACAACAGAGAGTATAAAGGCAACGAAGGACATTAGCACAAATAGGAAAAGACAAACGTGCAATCAAGAAAACGGAGTGAAGCAGTCCCCCAATAAGAAGCAAAAAACAAAGGTCCCGAGTAAATATGGGGAAAGGAATTATATGCAGATATTATATAAAAGATAATTGCAGATATAAAAGAGGACAATGTGTATATATATATGAACAGCCCCAATATGCAATTTTTTCTATAATAATGGTCATTGTAAATTCGGAGAAAGATGCAGGTTCTACGACCCGAACATCTGCAGGACTTACACAAAATATGGGACCTGCAAATACGGAAAAAAATGCTACCATCAACATCTCCCGACAAACCCAAAGGACAAAGAGCAAAGTTTAAAGGACAATAGGAATAATAATAGGAACACAAAAAGTGAACAAAAAATTTTTCCAACATCGTAGACACGATACGGCTGCTAAATGTCATACAATGCATGCAGTTCACACAGCTGAAAACCCCCGAGCCAATTCGCTTCCGGGCAAGAAGTTACCATGACAGGTAGGCGGAAACGGATCTCTCTCGGAGGACCAGAGGGCAACGAAACAAGTGATACTGTAGGAAAACGACTTAAAATGCACAAGGAGCAACGAAAAACAAAGAACAAACCAACGAGTCGTTAACTTTGACTCGTTGAAGGCTCTATGCTTGGAAGATGAGGGTGACCAGCCACCCCAACTTACTGTGGGGACCCACAATTTTCGAGCGCAGAAACTGGGGTGTGTAAAGGAACTTAGGGGTACGAAGATATGCCGTAACACCTATAGGAAATGTTACCAGGTGCCTGGTACCTATGATACTGTACCCTTTGGATACCTTAATCCTTGATTGTTTATATATATATATATATATATATATGTGTGTGTGTGTTTCTGTGCGTGCGTGTGTACAATCCTAAGCTCTGCCCACTGTGAGCTAGGTCATGTGACTCCTGCTACTACCTGGGCATATCTCTACCCCGCCGTGCTCAGTTGACCTCTGCAAACCCTGGAGTTCAGACATGTATTTTCTCACGTAGACGAAAAACTATTGATGGCTACTTTTGATATTGCGTGTTCGACGTTCATGAAGTGGTATTCGGTAAAGTCGGAAGATGTAGTGAATAATGAAAGACGACCTACCCCACCCTCCTTTGAGACTTTTAAGGCTGCATTGAATCGCGCGCGAAGGAACAAGATGTTCAAATACTATACGGATATTCTGGCGAGAGTATTGCCGGATTTCGCAGCACAAACGACGTAATGGACTACGTTGTAGGGCTAAACTGTATAAAAGCGTACATATACCGTGAGGTGAAAGAAACAACGCGTGCAGAAGAGAAACAACAGATATGGATAATGAGTCTTATTGATGAGTGGTATGACAGGCGGTATTATGTCATGCTGCATCATACCAAGTACGCGTACCCTGCGGCTAAGAATGAAAACCTTGTCATCATGGACAAGCTAAAGTAGTTTTACTACTACATTCATATATATATATATATATATATATATATATATATCATGAGGTTTGCAGTGAGGTTGTGGTTAGAGGCTTGTGTGAGTTTTTGACAGAGTTTAGAGACAAGTATCGATAGTTAAACAAAAAGTATAAATACGGTCACATGTGTCTCTCAAATAGTGCACCGGATTGTTAATGTGTGGAGAACGTCTAGTGCGCATAAAACATTGAAACTGAAATTATCCCATATGTCAGAAAATTGCTCGGTATAATCGTTACAAATACTCGTGTGAATCATGCTAGAACAAATCCGTACACGATTCAACAGCTTATGGTGTGACTCGCTCCCCCGTCGAGCCGATCCGCCCACCCGTGGCTCATAGTTATTTCAGAGCTTGAACCGAGTGGACATGCACTCCTCGAATACGATGGAACTTTCTTTGAGAAGCATTCTCAATGCCGCGTACGATGTGTCCGTGACGAAGTCATTGCGCGTGTTCAGGCGTGAAACCGGCACCATGAACTATGTACTTGAAACGATATGTAGACAAGCAAACTCTGATAAACGTAATGTTATTTATTTAAGTATTAAGGAGATGAATAGAGTCTTCGTGATAGTTGAGAAGTGTGGTGAAGACCGTTATAAAATACCTGCAGGTGTAGGTACAAGACGAGAACAGATTAGTGATGCCCCCTCATATGCCATTGTTTGTACGTTGTGTATAAATAACGATCAGCCATGCATTGATATACGACTGATGTGGAAGAATGTTTGAAATCGTCGGATTCTGCAAGCCGAAGCCTATATTAGACGCGCGTGTTACGGATATGATTTATTTTGACACGGTTCTTGAATACGCATACACCGCTCTGCTCGACGGGTTTATCGAATGTAGGAATGAACAAGGCGAGAATGATCTAGAGTGGATGCTTATTTAAAAGGTTTAGACTCTTCGAAATATCATGAATTTTGGTACAAAGCACTTGAGCGGTACAGGGCAGAGCTCGCCTACACTGTTCACCCTGAAGAATTGTACTTCTATGTAATGAGCAGCTGTCGTTACGACTTGGAAGATTATTTCAATTGCCGCTATGCGTTGTGAAAAAGAGTTCACGATTGAAAAGCTCGGGTCGGTAAGAAAAACCCCTCGATTGGAAAGGAGTGTTTATAACCGTGTATTTAATAATGATGTGGTGGCTAACGACACCCTCTTTGTGCCTGCTTTTGAATGTATTCTATCCGTGTTTAAAAATAACTTGCAAACTGAATGTAAAGTGGGGCACAAAAATAGTATTGAACGATATGAAGGCCATTTACATCGAGTATAGGCGCCCGCACACCTTGAGCGGTGAAATAATGTTAAATCGTATTTACTGCGTAGTGCAAAGCAATAATGATGTGACTGTAGACTCGATTACGTGTGAGTTTAGTGTTTTAGTTAAGCGCAGTAGAACAAATGTATTTTGATGTATATTTATTTTCAATATATTTAATATAACTGTGTGTGTATATTTTTTCCTTTACTAATATATTGATGATTATACTCAATCATTTTGTATATTATTATTTTTATTTTCAATATATTTACTTATTTAATATAACTGTGTATATATATATATATATATATATATATATATATATATATATATATATATATATATATATATATCCTGTACTGTTATATTGATGGATATACTCCATCGTTTTATGTAATATTTTTTATTTTTTGTTTGTTTTGTTTGTTATGCTATTATTATTATTTTTATTTTATTTTTTGATCATATATATTCCATCGTTTGTATAGGATTGTATATTTATTTTCTATATATGTCGTGAATTGATTCCAATAATTCGTCTAAATAAACAGAATGATGTAATGGTGTTTTATTTAATTCTTTTGGTTGTGTATATAAACGATATTATTATTTAATTATATGTATACCAAATGGCTGGTTAGGCCTTCTAAACCGACTGACGGATTTCTAAGCCAACTATCAAGAATATCTGAATAGCGCAATCTGGCAGCTGAAAAGTTAATTAATATATACACCTACCTTCTAGGTCTTCTAAGACCTAAGTCAACTGGCGGGTTAAGCCAACTGGCGGATTAAGCCAACTGTCGGATAATGCCAACTGGCGGAAGGCCAACTGTCAAGAATATATGCTTTAATTAAATAAATAGCGCAATTTGGCAACTCATTACTGAGTGAACGCATTCCCTCGGCTCTCTGGTATTGTTTCTACTTTTGGATATTGCCGATAAATTTACTTTTGGAAAGTTTTGAATTTTATATATTTGCGTTTATATTCACATTGTTATAGTTAAGTAACTGAATATTAGTGGGTTTTAGCGATTTAGAAGTTTTCATAGCGTGCCGGCTTAATTTAACTTAAACTTGTGACGGTTATAAACGTTAACTAATTTAATTTCCGCGATGCCGTCGCAGAAAGCGTCGTGTGCTAGGTGTGGGGTCAGTCGGTGGTATACGGATTTTAAGGATTATAATGGATGTCCTATGGCGATTACTGAGAGATCGGCTTGTTTCTTTTGTGATTTAAGGGAAGAGATAGTTGATATAAAACGTAGTGTACGCGAGGTGATAGAAAGACTTGCAACGCTTGATGAGGGCAGAGGTAGGGTTACAGTTGACAAAGGTCGAACCTATACTAACGTTGAAGAAATTAGTTATTTGAAGGGTGAGGTGAGGAACATAGTTTCTAGTATAGGTAGCTTATCGAGAAGGTTAGACAGAGTTGAGGAAGGGGTTAAGGTTGGTCCGAGATTAGTAGACGGGGAGGGATTTCGAGAAGTTAAGGGTGGAGCTAGGCCACTTACGTTAGGTGATAGGAATCCCCCCCTATCGAAGTTTCGAACCCTTTCGCCCAGTTGGATAGGGATGTGAACGAGGGGGAAACTATTTTAATTGGGGACTCTTTATTGCGCCATATGGATAAGGAGTTCGTTGAACGGAATCCAACCAAGAGAAGGAGGGTCTGTCTACCAGGGGCCAGGGTTGACAGAATTAGAGACGAAGTAGATAGGATTGATTTTGGAGAGATAGAGGAAGTTAATTAGGTCCCTGGAGGCAAGGTCAGATAGGTCTCTAGTTCTAGGTATTACTCCTAGGCACGGTTTTGGCCTTAGGATTACGTGAAAAACAATATTTTTCAATACTAAACTAAAAGAGATTTGTGCTCAGAAAAATGTACCCTTCGTAAAGTTGTGGTCAGAATTTAGTGATCCTAGCCTTTTTATAAAAGATTGGGGGGGTGCATTTCAATGAAATAGGGAATGCTAGGCTAGGTAGGTTAATCGATGAGAACGTTCGAAAGCTGTATAGGTCGAAGCCTTCTTTAAACGTTGTGGGTCCGGGGAACGCGGGCCCGAGGTGAAAAATAGTTTAAAACACAAACCCCTGGTAAAAAATAATTTAAACGTCTTTTATTGTAACGCGCGTAGTATTAGAAATAAATTAAACGAATTTAAGGTGATAATTTATTCCGGGAGCCACGATATAGTTGCTATAACCGAAACGTGGCTAAAAACCGTGACTCGGGACTTGTTGGTAGAACTTCATATAGCGGGTTTTAAACTTTTTACTAATGATGGGTTACATAGGATTGGTGGTGGCGTTTTACTGTACATTCGTAATTCCCTTAGGGCTATCGAGGTTAAGATAGATTTTCCGGCAGCAATTAATGCGTTATGCGTTGAAGTTATGGCGCGTAGTATTAGCTTTAATTTTGTTGTTGTTTATAAACTTCCCGTTCAACCCCTCGATACCGATACTAGATTTTACTCACTTCTTGGTAACTTTATTAGTAATCGGGATAGTATAATTGTCAGAGACTTTAACTGTCTTAATGTTAATTACGAGACTTTTACTGGTAATGATGACGGTTTGAGATTGATTGAGTTCATGAAGATAATTTTTTACGACAGATGGTTACCGAACCAACGCGCGGTGACAATATCTTGGACGTGGTGATGACGACCGACGATAATATAGTCGAAGGTTTGGAAGGAGGTGAGAGATCCGGATGTAGCGATCATCAAATTATTAGGTTTAAGATATTGATAGAAAACAGTAAGGATAGTAACGTAATAGAAGTCCCCGATTTTCGTAGGGCTAATTTTGATAGTTTTGCGGATAGGATGAGAGTAGTGGACTGGGATAATTTACTTTTGGGTAATGACGCAAATTTTCATTGGGAGGCGTTTAAAGAAAGTTTTATGAATATCGAAAGGGAGTTTATTCCTCGTAGGCCCAAGCGGGGGGTTAGAAATCATGGTAGGCCCAAGTGGTGGACTAGGGAAATAGGCGAGTTCATAAACGAGCGTAACAGAGCGTATAGACTTAATAAGTGCAATGGCACAGTAGCTAACTTTAATAGATATAGCGAGCTTAGACGTCAGGTTAAAAGATCTGTAAGGAATGCTACACGTAATTTAGAGATACTCGTACTTATAGCTGCGGATAGTAAACATAATCCCAAAGCGTTTTTTGACTACGTCAATAATCGTAAGCCGATAAAAGATAACATAGGCCCTCTTGTGGACGCTTACGGCACTTTGGCTTCCGACTCTCAGGCGATGGCGGGTATTTTGAACAACTTTTTTGCGACTGTTTTTACCGTAGAAGACGTAAATAATGTCCCCAACGTTGATATCATTCCATTTAGTAGTGAAACTATTTTGAATGATTAACTGTTTACGAGGGTGAGATTGCGCATTATATCGATAAGCTAAAAGTTAGCAAGGCTCCAGGCTCTGACGCGCTTTATCCTACATATTTGAAAGACGTTATAGTAGGCCCCTTAAAAAAAAAATTTAATAAGTCACTGGAAGCGCGGATTATTCCTGAAGACTTCAAATTAGCTAACGTTACGTCCATTTTTAAAAAAAGGCGACCGTACAGTAGCTAGCAATTATAGGCCTACTAGCTTAACGTCAATTATCGTTAAACTTTTGGAATCCGTAGTTAAGGACCGTATCGTCGATCACTTAGAAAGTCGTGATTTGATTAATAGTAGTCAGCATGGGTTCCGACGCCATAAATCTTGTTTAACTAATTTGTTAGTTTTATAACGAAATAGTGCGCGAATACGATTGGCATAGAGCGGCTGACGTTATTTATTTAGACTTTAAAAAAGCGGGAGCTATTGAAGAATAGGGACCCCAGCCTTCTTTAGTTAGGCTTATAAGCTAACTAACGAAAATATCACGACCTAACCTAACCAATCGTTAGGTTAACTGTACGCCCTTGACGATTCGTTAGGTTAGGTCATGATATTTTCGTTAGTTAGCCTTATAAAGCTAACTAAAGAAGGCTGGGTTCCCTATTCTTCAATAGCTCCAAAAAGCGTTCGATACAGTTCCGCATAGAAGATTAACTGCGAAGGTTAAAGCGCACGGTATACGCGGTCAGGTAGCTAACTGGTTAAAGGAATGGCTTCGTGCTAGAAAACAGAGGGTCGTTGTTAATGGTAGTGAATCGGGGTGGTTGGATGTAGGTAGCGGTGTCCCACAGGGTCCAGTGTTAGGCCTATTGCTATTCGTTATCTACATTAACGACATAGATGTAGGGTTGACCAGTAACGTGTCAAAATTCGCGGACGATACTAAATTAGGCGGTAAATTTGTTAACGTGGACGATAGAAATAGGATCCAAGACGATGTAAATAGGATTATGGAATGGACAGATAAGTGGCAGATGCAATTTAACGTAGACAAATGTAAAGTTTTGCATATATGTTCTCGTAACAATAATTACACGTACACGATGGACAATAGACAGTTAGTGAGCGCTGACGAGGAAGTAGATTTAGGCTTACGCGTATCTGAGGATTTAAAAGTTAGGAACCAGTGCCTGGAGTCTTGCGCAAAAGCTAATAGGATGTTAGGCTTCATAGCGCGTAATTTCGAATTTAAATCGAAGAATATTATATTGCCCCTTCCTTAACAAGTCCCGAGTCAGGCCTCATAGAGAATATGCCGTTCAGTTTTGGTGCCCGTATTTGCGTGAGGATATTGATAGGTTGGAAAGGGTTCAGCGTCATGCCACGAAACTAATTCCGTCATTGCGCAACAAGTCTTACGAAGATAGGATTAAAGAGTTAGACTTGCATTCACTCGAAACTAGGAGATTAAGGGGGGAGCTTATTGAAGTTTTCAAAATCGTTAACAAAATCGATAACGTAAATTTTGACAAACTGTTCACTTTCGATAATAGCAATACTCGTAATAACGGATTTAAGTTGCGTGGCAGACGTTTCATTACTAATATCGCTAAAACCTTTTTTACGTTTAAAGTAATTGATAAATGAAATAATCTTCCCGCGCCCATCGTGAACTCTACCAGCGTTAATATGTTTAAAAATCGTTTAGATAGGCATTTTAAAAATATTAACGTTGTTTAAAATAAAAAAAAATTAGCAACAGGAGTTCTGTGGGTGGTGGTGGTCGAGGATGAGTCTGTTGACGATTAATGCCAGCTTGTGAAATGCCAGCGTGTGATGCCAGCAATGAAATTATTATTATTAAAAAAAATTAGACTAACACGAACGTAGATGTAGCTTGTAGCGTAAACTAACCCACTTTTTGTTATACTCTTCCTACTTTTTTTTCTTTTCTTATCCTCTCTTTACTTGTATCTGTAGTTTGCATGGTATGACAGTGTTTGAGTTAAGACTGTGTTTGCATGGTTTGTAAGCGTTCTTATTTTACTTCTTTTCACCCCTTTCCTATTCTCTTCGACTATTTT
This sequence comes from Bathynomus jamesi, assembly GCA_023014485.1. Classification (NCBI taxonomy): domain Eukaryota; kingdom Metazoa; phylum Arthropoda; class Malacostraca; order Isopoda; family Cirolanidae; genus Bathynomus; species Bathynomus jamesi. Next base: position 808,104 of record JAJOZX010000539.1, read on the forward strand.
TCCGACTTGTCGGCAGTGGCCGGCGGATGATGATGGTGAGTCTTTCTTCATCGTTTTCTGAATGAATGTTAACACACGAATGATAGGTTTTGCTACTTATTTAACCCTTTATTCTCCTCTTTTAACCCCTTATTCTTTCTTTTCTCTCTGGCTAACCTTAGAGTGGATCTTTGGGTCTTTGTTAGCCTTAGCTTCTGTACATCTGTAGAACAAGCCATTTACGCCTTCTAAGTAGATTAAGCCTTCTAAGCAAACTGGCGGATTAAGCCAACTGGCTGAGTAGGACCTTATAAGACAGCTGGCGCTTGGATGAACTCACATTATGTGTCTGGCAGGAGCCAGGCGAACACCCCTCTCTCCTTAGGTTAAGGCTTAGGTTAGGTTTCCCTTTGGGGGGGTGAGGCCGTCCCAACTTCTTCCCCAAAGATCCTCCTCCTTTCTCTCCCTGTTTTAGGTTCCCCTTCATTGCGGCTTGCGGGATAACCTCTCTCCTTGTTGCAGAACCCCCTCCCCCTTTGCTGCATAACATCTTGCAACACCCCCCTTTGCAACATTGATCAACATTTGCAATTGCATTGTACTCTAACCTTTTGCGGTCATACTACTGCTGCAAAGTCAACCTGATAGAAATAAAAGAGTAAGGCGTCAATTTTGTGTCCCAGCAGATTGAAAATAAATCGGAATTTCTGGGCAATATTTTCCTCAGTGACGAGGTTCACTTTCATCTTAGGGGTCATGTCAACAAATAGAACACGCGATTTTAGGCAGTCCAGCAATCCAAGAACATGTAGAACCGCCATTTTTCGTTGAGAAAGTGACAGTTTGTTGTGCTTTCGGACGTAATGGCGTCACTGGGCCATTCTTCTTCGAAAATGAAACAGGACAAATGTCACTGTCAACATAGAAAGATGCGTGCACATGTTGAGAAATAAATTTCTTCCTGCACTGAGATAGAAGAAGGTGTGGAAATGAATAGTCGTCTTTCAGCAAGATGGTGCACCTCCTTACACATCAAACGTTGCCTTGGAATTCTTAAAACACATAGTCACCAAACTCCCCTGATTTGTCACCCCCTGACTTCTTTCTCTGGGGGTATCTCAAAGCGAATGTCTACGAACTCAATCTTCAGACGCTGGATGAGCTGAGAATCAATATTAAAAGAGAAATGAGACGCATCGCAGCAGAGATTCAAGAAGTATGGTAGTATTTATGTCGAGTGGGGGAAGAGGGGTAGGGGAAGCGCCCCCTGGGGTCTACGTCCCCTGTGCGTCGAAGTCAACAGGGTGCGAAAAGGGTAGGAGTGAGGGGTGACATTGGCACTGTGACTTAATACGTAATAGTATTTTTTTACGTTAAAATTATTGTTTTTATACACAAAAATTAATAATATATATATATATATATATATATATATATATATATATATATATATATATATATATACCGAGTGGACGAAAAAAACCTAGACACTTGTTTTTCCTTCAAATTTCAAACTAGTCATGCTAATACACAAATTAGTACAAGATGTAGCCAATAGTATAGTTATCATGTGCAAAAAATTTCAATGGAACTCATATAAAACTTACCGTATTGAAATCGATGTTGTATTGGCCCCCTATTTTCTTGAATTACGGCCAGTACTCTCCTTTTCCACTGATCTATGGATGACTTGATTTTGTCTTGGGACACCATAGGCCAAACAACCTCAATTCTTTGTCTAAGTGCTTCCAGGTTTGAAAATGGTTCCCTGCGACCATGGTACACCAATGACTTCAGCTCATTCCACACGAAGTAATCCAGAGGATTTAAGTCAGGAGAATTTGGTGGCCATTCTTCACTTATTATGAATTCAGGAATGTTCGCCATCAAAAATTCTTGGGTTGCCTTTGCTGAATGAGATGGTGCATTGTCTTGAACAAAAATAAAATCTTCGTTCAGGTACAAGTTTTGGCATTCCGGTAAAAGTTCTCCGAGGTGTTCAATGTAATTTTGCGAGTTCATTTTTGTTTTCTGTAGATCAGTAAAGAATAATTTCGTTTTTCCATTGTAAGAAACACCACAAGATACCATTAATTTCTTGGAAAATCGTGAAATTGGATGATAAAGACGGTCTGGCGAGATTTCCAATTTTGAAGTTATTGCATTGACTCAGTTGTTTTGTCGATTTGTTGATACAGTTAATGTAAAATCCGACTCATCTTGAAAAAAACATGTGTTTAATGTTTGCTAAATTAAGGACGTATCGTCAGCGTCAAAACAAAATTTCCTGTCACTTTTTTTTTGAGTTTTTGTTGCTAATGCCATGTAAAAAAATTGCGCATCTTTTGGTGCAACTTTCGTTCTTGTAGGATGAACTATAAGGGTGATATTTGCAAACATTCATATTTTCCTAAGTCATAAGTAATTTAATTTAGAACCCTTTTTTTCGTTTTTCTCAAAACCACAAAAAATGATTTAGGAAAATATGGTATGACTCTGACGCGTAGTCAGCTTCACAAAATCTCGCTGTTTGTTTCGTCAAGTTAAATTTTTTATAATTAAGAAACGGCCAAAGATAATTAACTGAGGTTTTCAGCACCTGATAACCATACTATTGGCTACATCTTGTACTAATTTGGATGTATTACCTTAATTAGTTTGAAACTTGTAGGAAAAACAAAAGTGTCCAGGTTTTTTTCGTCCACTCGGTGTATATACAGGGCGTCCCAAAAAAATGTATACACACTTTAACAGCTGATAGCTCAATTGATGTTTCTTTCTTTCCAAGTTAAACCCATTAGAATTAATAATGGCAGTCAGACTAAGCTTTGAACAAAGGAAATTCATTCTAAAATGCTACTGGAAGTGTGAAAACGCAGTTGAAGTGCAAAGACAGTTTAGGAGGGAGTTTCAAACAGATCCACCAACGCGACTTACCATCACTCGAATTAGAGATAAGTTTGAAGCCGATGGAACTGTTCAGAATGTCCACAAGAAGCGTTCCGGAAGACCACGGACATCGACAAGCCCCACAAAGCAAGAAAGAGTACTGGAAACGTATCACCAAAGTCCAAGAAAATCTGTGCGGCAAGCGAGTCGTGAGGTAGGAATTTCAGAATCGTCTGTCCAACGCATTTTGAAGCGCTGTCAATGGAAAAGTTACATTCCAAGATTAGTCCATGCTATTAATGAAGATGATGATCCGGACCGAAGAGTTGAGTATTGCGAGTGGTACTTGGCACGATGTGGATGTGGATTGGACGAAGGGGTTTCGTAGAATACCCTCCGCGTTCACCAGACCTCACACCACTAGACTTTTTTTTATGGGGATACTTAAAAGACAAAGTCTACGCTATAAAACCTGCAACAGTCGCTGAATTGAGAGCAGCCATTGAACGAGAATGCACACAAATACCAAACGAAATGTTTCGTGATGTTTGCGATTCCATTGCTTCGCGTTATCAGCAGTGCCTGGACCAGAACGGACGTCAGTTTGAAAACAGGCGTTGACAAAACAATTAAATAATGTCTGTAGATTCTATTACATTTTGAAAATGAAATGTATTTTAATAAACACTGCCTTTATAATTATTTAAAGTGTGTATACATTTTTTTGGGACGCCCTGTATATATTAATTTTACAGGTCATCCAACACTCCTCATTGCTGGCATCAATGTGCCTTAGCCGCCCAACCAGCGACCATCATGTCACCCCTTACCCCATCCACAATCCCCCACAACACCAAAAACGCACATAATCCCCCCAAAATCCTAAAAACCACCAAGTAACCACATTCTCTACACAACCCACTAAAATTTTTTTCTTTTTATGATAAAGAAAGAAAAATATATTACACAAAGTAGAGTTTAAATACCAAAGAAAAAAGAAAAAAATACCAAAAGTAGAGTTTAAAAGGGAACTTGGGTTTAACCTAAAAGAATATATTATATTATTACAAATAAAAAATATAAAAAAATTTAGAACGAAATAGAACATAACCTTTCTCGTCCGAATCTGCAGCCATAAAGAGGGAGACAATGGGAAACTCAGCCAGTAAAACCGTGTAAAGTTGTTTTGACTGATTTGTGTCTGGATGAACACAGTGTACACTTGGAATTTCCATTGGTAGGTTTCTGGGTGCACAAATAGCTGGAGAGCAATGCAGTGGGTCTTGGTGTTATGCCCAAGTAGTGCCAGGTGTTGTTGTTTACCTTACCTGTAGTGGCCTAAGGGTCATAAAAGGTCACAAAAGACGATAAAAGATACGGTAACTGTGTCGATGATATGAACCCCCAGGGAGAAGAATGGTACCTTGTTTTGTCAACTTGTCTTCACCGATGGCTGGCTGGAGGGTAAATATGGTTAGGACTGCCAAGATTTTTTTCATTCCATCTAGAATAAAATTGTCAGATACTTCTTTAAAAAAAACCCTCAGTTTGTTCTACACTGTGATAGCTGAAGGGTGCTGCTGCTGCTGCTACTGCTGGTACGTTAAATATATATATATATATATATATATATATATATATAGTGATGTAGCGGATGTCATTTTTTTCACATCCGCGGATGCGGATGCGGATGAGGATGTTTGATTTCAACATCCGCGGATGCGGATGCGGATGTCTACATTTTCGTTATTTTTTAGGATATATTCGAGATTTGTTGTGTTTAACGTATATAATAGTTATTATATAGAGAGAGCTGTAGCTATAATGTAGTATAATTGATTAATTGTACAATAATTGCTGTACTTTTCCCTGAACATATAAAATAATAGCAAGCATCTAACTAATATAGAAATCAATTAGTGAATTCGTCTGCAAATAAATTCGTTATATTTTGTTGAGTTTCAGCCACAATTAGAAACCATAATTGTGTTACTAGGATGCGGGACGTGAACCCAACTCAAATGCACCCCACCGACCTCTTTCCCCAACCTCCACCCTTATAGAAAGAGATCTTTAATTAGCTTGATAACTATTTATATTAAGTTTAAAGTTTTATTAGGCATATTTATAAATTAGTAATTAAAATAAAGTAAACTAAGATGTTCATCGTTTAATGTTCAAACTTAATTATAGGAAAGTTATGCTTAAGGAACATTAATTTTTCTGCCTTTTCTGCTGCCAGTCTGTTTCTCTTTTCATCATATATTAATCCAGCACTGCTAAATAATCTCTCGCTTGGTACGTTTGTTGGAGGACAGGCTAAATGTTTCCTTGCAAGTTTACTCAAGTATGGATAGATATTCTGCGTATTTTTCCACCAACTAATAGGATTGTCACATGCAGCCAGGCGTTTTTCTTGGTGATAGCTCTCGATCATTTTTACTACATCTTTTGACATCGCGTAGGTCTCGTCATTGCTGCTTGACTCAAGAAACTGAGAGACAGATTCTGTGATAGATTTGCTTGTTGAAGGTGTTGGTTCTGTCACTGAAACTTTTATTCTTTTGGTGGGTGGCGAAGCGACAGATTCAAGAGAGTGAAGCTCTTCAACTGCTTTGCCAAGTGATGATTTAACTCGTTCTAATGTACTAGGTGAAAATAACTTAGCTTTGTAACGTGGATCTAAGTACTGTAGGTTGCAAGAGAGTAACTTCATACAAGAACAGCCTCTCGTCTTGTCGCTTGCATCACTTTTGCGCACAATGAACTAGTTCTATTAATATAGTAGAATTTGATAATTTCCGCTTATTAATGACATTTTATCTCAACGGTCCACATCCGCACGACATCCGCAGTCCAAAGTGCGGATGCGGGTGCGGATGCGGATGCGAGAAAATGTGCGGATGTTCCGCGGATGCGGATGCGGATGTGACCTACATCACTAATATATATATATATATAGATTATACAGGTTGTCCCAGAAAAAACTATATACTCTTTATAGCATCATATATTTTATAATTTAAAAAAAAAAAAAAAATATATTGTTATAGCAATTGCCAATGAAAGGTAAATTAGAAATCTAAGTGATCAAAATGTTATAGCGAGTTGTTTGCATATAAAATTTAATTAACTACGCCAAGTGCTCAAAATGTTCTCCGGCGGCATGAATGCACTTTCAATACAACAAAATCGTGTGGGCTGATGAAGCTACCTTCAAGCTGAATGGCACAGTAAATCGACACAACTGCAGGTACTGGTCACTTGATAATCCACACGTTTATGTGGATAAACATGTTAATTTACCAGGATTAACAGCATGGTGTGGTTTATCATCCAGGGGTTTGGTTGGACCATTTTTCTTTAATCGGACAGTTACCGGTGCCGCATATCTCGACATGCTGCGGACAGAAATTATACCTGCAGTTCGGAAGTTGTTTGGAAACGACGACTTTTACTTTCAACAAGATGGAGCCCCCCTCATTATCGTTGTGATGTCAGAAGGTACCTCGATGAAACGTTGCCTAACCGTTGGATAGGACGAAGAGGAAGCGTTGAGTAGCCTCCACGTTCACCGGACTTGACTCCACTTGATTTTTACTTGTGGGGCTACCTGAAGGATGCAGTTTATGGTACAAGACCTGCAACACTCGAACACCTTAAGGATGCAATTAGGGAAAAGTGCGGGACCATCACAGCATCCACATTAGTCCATGTCTGCGAATCAGTTAGTCGACGCATTCAAAAGTGCATTCATGCCGCCGGAGAACATTTTGAGCACTTGGCGTAGTTAATAAAATTTTATATGCAAACAACTCGCTATAACATTTTGATCACTTAGATTACTAATTTACCTTTCATTGGCAATTGCTATAACAATATATTGTTTGTTTTTTTTTAAATTATAAGATATATTATGCTATAAAGAGTATATAGTTTTTTTTGGGACACCCTATATAAGCACAAGCCAGGACCTAAGTAAAAAGAGTCACCTTCTAGTTTATTAAATTTACAAACGTTTCACGCTGAGGTTCCATCATCATTGTAAAGATTACCAACAGGCAGTGGCGGCTCGTGACTAAAAATTCTAGGGGTGCTGTCTCTAAGAATGGATTGAAATAATTACTGAAATAAAAGGATGAGCATTGAGCAATGAATAAAAGTTTCAAAAGTTATTGAAAAAGTTATTCAGTGAGCTCATCCTTATATTGTTCTTGATTATTTCAATTGTAAATAAAAAATTTAGGGGTACTGCAGTTCCGCAGTGCCTACCGACAAGCCACCACTGCCAACAGGATACATAGATTAAAATAAAAATACAAAATTAAAAGCGGTAAAATTAATTTATAATATAAAGAATTGCAGAAGAATTATTGTCATTTTGGATGTTTAGTAAAAAGGAAGGATTCTCACTTTTCTACTTCGATTTATCGCAAACCAACCTTTTCATATTTAGGTACAAGCTTTTTTAGTTTTTGTGATTAAGTTTTTAATTAATTATATTCAGGCCCTTTAATGAAGGGCGTATAGACTGTTTTATTTTTGACTCCCTTCATCGAGAATTTGAATTTTTAAAGAACATTTTACTAATAACGGCTTCCCAAAGTCATCTACTGGGAAACATATCAATAAGTTCCTTTCCAAGAAATATAGTCCACCGCCCGTCTGTTATACAGTGTTTAAAGAAAATCTTTATTTTACTCACCTAACTTCGGTTCTTAGTCCGGGAAACTAAAAAAAAACTGAGAAGAATACTAACTTCGTTTTACCCTTAGATTTCTTCCCAGATAGTAGTAAGTACGTAATCCAGCCACGCCAGGGGCGGATCCAGGAATTTAAGCAGAAGGGGGTCCAGTCTTGGTGGGGCTCGTTACTGATATGTCCTCGGCCTGCCGAGGACGCGCGAGCGAGGCGAGCGCCAGGGGGGGTGCCCGAGGGGGGGTGTCCCCCCTCGGTAGGAAATTTTCATATTTGAAGATAGCTTTAGATGGATTTGAAGTATATTCCCGTTATCAAAATCCTGCTTGTTCACACACCCAGGCCAGGTCTGAAATGTCTCAGGATCGGACATAAACTTTTTTTTCTTTATTCTTTTTAAGGAAATTAATTTTGTGGCAACCAGGATACATGTACCTTAAGCCATTTTAAGTCTTCAGGTCTTATTTTTCATATATAGGAGCAAACAAACGCAATCGAAAAATCGTTGGTCACCGTGAGCAGGGGGGGGTCCGGACCCCTTCGACCCCCCCCTGGATCCGCGCCTGCACGCTCTGGTCATTGTTCCGATTTAAAGACCAACTAATAAGGGTATGCGATTGTCCATTGTTTATTTGTTTATATGTGTGTGTAACAACGTATCATACGTGGGCTCAACCCACTGATCTTTATAAAATACTGGATAGCGGATCAGCCTATATTCATATATAATGAGTTGAAGCCACAGAGCCGCCATATTGGTACTCCCACAATGAAGAATTCCAACATTTGTCTGCTCCATATCTTCTAAACAAATGAGAGGATTGGGATGATACTTTGCACAATTGTTACCCACCCACAGATGATTTGTCATCGCCCACTTCTGGATTCATACTTTCAAGGTCAAGGACACAGCATGGGTCAGAATGTTTTACGCGTTTTGTCTATAACTCTTGAATAAGTGAAGGGATTGAAATAATTCCTTAAACAAGTGTTATTCACCATCAGTTGATTTGTAATCGCCCAATCCCCCTGGATATGCCTTTGGGGTCAAGGTCACAGCAGGGGTCATGGTGTTTTTCGTGTCTGCTCCATAAGTTTTGAATGAATGAAGGGATTGGGATGATATTTTACACAAATGTTTCCCACCACCAGATGACTTGTAATCGCCCACGCCCTGGGTTATAGCTTCAAGGTCAAGGTCACAACAGAAGTCATGGTATTTTTTGTAGATCAAGGTCACAGAAGGGGTCATGGTATTCTCTTGTCTGCTCCATAACTTTTGACTAAATGAAAGGATTATGATACTTTACACATTTTTTATGCAGGAAGGGGATGTCAAGGGCAAATGCCGCAAAAGCACGCCCCCACCATAGAAGAAGAAATCAACCAACCAAACCACAGAAGACAGCCAAAATCAAGGTCCAGGGTTTTCGAGATGCCTAGACACTGCATTTGAATGATTGGCGGTCATAGACAGGGGAAAGATGGATTGAGGTAGATTGTTCCAGAGTTCACCGGTTGAGTAGATGAAATATTGAAAATACCGATTAACCCTTGCGTTAGAAAGTTCGACAGGAAAGGTATGAGAAAGTGTGGAAAGTCTGGTGCTGCGTGCTCTCCTTAAAGGAGGAGGCATGCAGTTAAAGAGTTCAGAAGAGCAATGTCCGTTATATTAGCGATAGTAAAGAGAAAGTGAAACAAAATTGCGACGAAGAGAGAGGGATTGAAGACAATCAGTAAGAGGCAGGAAATTGATGGGACAAAAAGCCTTTGATTGCACCCGGTCAAGTACGGCTGTGTGGGTCGAGCTACCCCATACTGAGTTGGGGTAAAGAAACTGCGGAGCGGTACAGTACACCTAACATCTTAGAAGCTGTTTTGGAAAGAGAGTATATGGGATCTTCCCAGGAAAGATCTAAAAAAAGGAAACGCCAAGAATATTAAGAGAAGAGGAAAAATTGAGTTGTGTTGTTCAAGGTAAGGGGATAGTTGTGTGGAAGATTGTGACGCGTAGACAGATGAAGGAAATGAGTTTCTGAGGCATTGAAAGCCACAAAGTTTTCTCTGGCACAATCAGATGTAGCAGAAAGATCAGAGGTCATGTGTTCCATAGCCGTCCTACGCGAATCATGGAGTGACTGTTGAGAGGGATGCTTTGGGAAGTGGGTGGAGAAGTGAAGAGTGGAATCATCGACATAGGAGTGAATAGGACAGGAAGTACGTATTAAAAGATCATTAATAAATAAAAGGAAAAGAATAGGTGACAGGACAGAACCCTGAGGAACACCAGTGTTGATAGCTTTAAGAAAAAAACAGTGGTCATCTACAACTGCAGCTATAGATCGTCCAGGAAGGAAATTAGGGGTGAAGGCACAGATAGAAGGATAGAAACTGAGGAAGAGCAGTTTGGAAATTAAAGATTTGTGCCAGACTCTGTTAAAAGGTTTCGATATGTCTAGCGCAACAGCAAAAGTTTCACAGAAATCCTGAAAGGAAGATGACTAAGAGTTAGAGAGATATTCAAATTGCCAGTAGAGCGTCTCTTGCGGAACCCATACTGACGATCTGAAAGAAGATTGTGAGAAAAGAGGTGTTTAAGAATGTTCCTATTGAGGATAGATTCTGTAATAGAACGTTGCTGACGTCATGAAATTAGGGAATTTTAAATCATCGGCAAGGTTGGTAGAACTGTCGATTCAAGCACGGACGTTCTGCATCTTAAAGTTTTTATTATTGTGTGTAGCGGAATCTAAGCAATCAGTTGTTCCCCTGATTTGAAAATTCTATATTATTATTAATTCAAGGGTTGTCGATGTATTAATGGTAAGCATTTTTGGGTGTTTTCCGTTTAGGGGCTAGCAGCAAATTTTAATGAAAATCGGTATACGATAATTATGTCGCAAATGACATGGCCTGGAGTTGAAATAAAAAATACATTTCTCTAGTGTATTTTGGTGTGCTCTGTTCAAATATAACCTTCATTTCCTGTGCAACTGTAAAGAAATAAGAATTTGTTTACATTACTTAGGAGTCATATTTCGTCATATTTGCACAGGAAATGAAGGTTATATTTCAACAGAGCACACCAAAATACACTAGAAAAATGTATTTTTTATTTCAACTTCAGGCCATGTCATTTGCATTTTCGTTTTCGTCATTTTCGTTTAAACTAACGAAAATATCACGACTTAACCAACCAATCATCAAGGGTGTACAGTTGACCTAACCAGGCATTCAATTAACCTAACCAGGCATTCAATTAACCTAACCAGGCATTCAATTAACCTAACCAGGCATTCAGTTGACCTAACTGGGCATTCAGTTGACCTAACAGGTTAATATTGGTTATTTCACCTAAATATCTTCTGATCTTTTCGTATTAGGCACTCACTGTCACATTTCGGGCAAGTTAAGGATGAGAGAATAACGCCGTAATTGATAAAAACATCCAATGCTTTGTCTTCATCTAGGGCACATGACGAATCAAGTTCTCAAAGTCAAAATCGCAAGAAAATTACGTCATAATTCTATCACAAACACCACGAAACTGAATCCAATTAGAAAAACAAAAATAGCCAGAACAGAAAACAACCAACTAATTAAGTCGCAGAGTAGCGAAAAATAGCCCAATTAGGAAAAATATTTTATGAAAAAAAGTACATTATAGCCAAAACAGGAAATATATTTCATTAAAAAAAGTACATTTGAACAAATTTGCACAAAAAAATGAGTGACAAATTTGAATAAAGCTACTAAAAGTACCTCATAAAAAGTTATTTTCATTTACAGGTCCAGCCCATGTCATTTAAAACATATTAACCCGGTATACTAATGTAGTTTTGGTCACTGATTTCAAAACTAACTTTCTTTTTTTTTTTTGGAGAAATTAAAAACAAACATGTTAGAGCACTTTAAATAATTAATGTGTTTTAACTAGCTTAAACTAGTTACAGATGATTGTGTTAAATTTAGCCAGTCACAAACTGCTACTGTTTATGAAAAAGTGCTCTAAATGTGGGAAAGTGTGTTCCTTTGATAAAAATACCCAGTTCTTTCGTTGCCAAAAGCGTCGGTCAAACGGTAAAAAGTGTAACTTTACGAAGAATACGTTTTTTGAAGGATCCCGGCAGATCTGTAAAAGTAGCAGAAAAAAATCAAGAATTAATGCCCGGTTAGGTCATTTCAATGCCCGGTTAGGTCAATTGAATGCCCGGTTCGGTCAATTGAATGCCCGATTAGGTTATCTGTACACTAGGGTGGCCCACTTTTCAATTTTTTTTTTAAAGTATAGGTTATCGTAGTTTTTCCCATTATTTGGCACTATACTAGCACATTGGTACCATTTTTACAAAAATTGATCAATATTTAGGGGTCTCGCATCGACCTTGAAATTACGAGTTTTTTTTAAAATGCTTACTTTTTAACGTTTTACTGAATCAAGATAAATCATTAAGTAGGGATGTTTTCTGAATCCACTTGATGAGAGAAGTCGTTTGGTGTGCCTTCCAATGTCATACGACTAACGGTTTAAAAGTTGTGCCTGTATACAGGTAATACCAATGAGCTAGTATAGTGCCAAATAATGGGAAAAAACCACGATCACCTATACTTTTCAAAAAAATCAGCAAATAGCAGACAAATAAGGAAGAAAGAAACAATAACTTAAACAATCACTTTTGCATTGTATTGACCACTATCACACGTCACTGGCTGCAACGTTGTCCCTCTGTGCTATGTCATCGTGGCGAGTGATGACTTTTTGAAGTCGCCGAGCTCTTTCGGTTCTTTTCCACCACTTGCAGAAGATCCTGCAGCTGTGCCTCGTCCTTTGTGACCGTGTTCGCATAGTCTTGTATCAGTTGGACTCCTCTTTCAGCGACGTCATTGGTGACCTGGAGATTAGAGATCACATCCTTCAGACGACAAAAGTCCTCGTTCTCGTCCCACTTATCAGTTGGCAGGGTGAGCCACGAAGACCCATACATCTTCAGACCTGCAAATAAGAACCAGGAGGACTCGTCGATCAGGTCGGGGAGTAGCGTCATCTCGTCGACTGAGACGTTCTCGTATGTGAAGTCTTTGGGTACAGGGAGGTGGGACAGATTGACAGACCATTTGGCTCTTTCGGCAGGGGGAACGCTAGTTCTGTCTCCGACTCTCCTGACATGCCAGTATCATCATTCTCCATGGCCTCATCTCCGGTTTCGTATGCACACTTTGAGGTTTGCGGCTCCTGGCGAGGACGTTTTCTTCCTTCCTGTAGCTTTCTTTTTACAGCGAAAACTTTATCGTTCCCGCTCATCGTTGCCACCCGAGGACCACGTTGATCGAGGTAGAAGTCAGTCTTTTCTTGTCCTTGTCGGACAGCAGTCGATTCTTCTTTATATCTTCGACAGCGTCAGATGCTCCGATATCCCACAGCTTGTCCACACTGTCCGAAAACTTCTGCCGTTTTCCTCCGGCGTCAGTTTCTCGTTTTCTGCTCTTTTGGAGTAAGTGCCACTCTTTCCACAATGCCTCTAGCTTCCGTTCGCAGTTGAGTTTGTGATTGTTTTAATGCGGGCCATGTTCCAAAACTTTAAGACGTTGTTTACGGTTTCTTTGAATGCGTCTTTCCTGTTAAAGTGTACTGGATAACACTGAAGAAGTATTGCAAAACCTGCCGTGTTGTTGGCAATTTGCTACCACTGATGGAGGACGACGGTTGGCCAACTAAAAAAATTTCCAAGGCCGATCTTAGAGAAGGTAGCGATGTTATTTTCGCCTTTCCTTTTGATGACTCTCTATTTGTAGCTTCAAGAGTTCTTCCAGTTATGGTTGCCATCGATTTGTCCATGACAAAGGATGAGGAACTCAGACAGAATTTCAAAATGTTATGATCTGCAAAAAAAGAAATAGGTTAGGTACCTGGCACAGGCATAGTGCATTTTCTAATTACCTATATACATTATACATTCCGCCCGGGTATAGTGACTCATTTTTTTGAAAAGTATAGGTGATCGTGGTTTTTCCCATTATTTGGCACTATACTAGCACATTGGTATTACCTGTATACAGGCACAACCTTTAAACCGTTAGTCTTATGACATTGGCAGGCACACCAAACGACTTCTCTCATTAAGAGAATTCAGAAAACCTCCCTACTTAATGATTTATCTTGATTCAGTAAAAAGTTAAAAAGTACGCATTTAAAAAAAAAACTAGTAATTTCAAGGTCGATGCGAGACCCCTAAATATTGATCAATTTTGTAAAAATGGTACCAATGTGCTAGTATAGTGCCAAATAATGGGAAAAACCACGATCACCTATACTTTTCAAAAAAAATTGAAAAGTGGGCCACCCTACCGTACACCCTTGACGATTGGTTAAGTTAAGTCAAGATATTTTCGTTAAAAACACATTAATTATTTAAAGTGCTCTAACATGTTTGTTTTTCATTTCTCCAAAAAAAGAGTTATATTTGAAATCAGTGACCAAAACTACATTAGTACACCGATTTCCATTAAAATTCGCTGCTAACCCCCAATTGAATATATTTATCTCGAATTAAGCGTTATTTTTCTTTCAGTTAAGGTGTTAGTAACTTTCCTTACTTAACAGACATAGGATCGGTCATAGGTCGCTAGTATATTGGCTACAAGGGGGTGTTTGGAAACGGAAGTGTTGAGGCTACAGCTTTTATTGTCTAGAATTTTCATTGTCAGGTTATAGTGTAAGTTTCGAAAGTAAAGTTAGGTAATTAGTTTAATATTAGTACTCTTGTGTAATCCAGAATCCTATAATTTTGTACGTAAATTTAAACTTATCCAGTGCTCGGATTTTGGTTCTTACAAATTTTACACGCTTTAATTTTTTTATATTTTCGATAATTATTAGCTTTTCTTCTGATTTTTAATATATTTGCTGATTATATTGAATTATATTGAGGGTTTATCCGTTTTTATTACTAATTGCGGGATTATTTCGTTCGTGTTCTAAATTTAAACTGAATTCGGTGTAGATTATTGGCGAAGGGGTTGGACGATGAGTTCAGACAACGTAAATGGTAGGACCGATGATCTAGGATCATCACGGGATACTAATGACGGATTAACGGCTCATACTGCAGGGGTATTAGAAGAAATAAATAATGACTGCGATATTATGAGTGATGAAGATGGATTCCGGAATTGAAATTCTATCACGTACTTTGGAGCAATTAAAATTTAAGAAAGATCTTGAAAAAGAAGCTAAAGGAAGCGGTGAACGAGCTTTTAAAAAGAGTACATTAAATGTTGCAGAAGGGAGTTATGCTAAACGAACTAATACAGGCTGTAGTGCTCCTCAATCAACCAGCGATGTCGATAAGTGGAATTTGGTTCAAACACGTAGGATTAAAAATAAAATGCGTCCATTGCTTCCCATGAGTAGGCGATATACGGTGGGAGGTACGTCTGATGAGCAGTCCTTGGCAGTCCTTGGGTTGAAGGGAAGCAAAGTCGTTGGTTGAATAGACTACGACAAGAAGGGAATGGAATTGATACCAATACAGCTGTTGCCAAGCTCCAACTAGAAATTGTGGGGGATAAATGAGATTTCAAGAAACGGCAGTTACTGACGGAGTAGGGTAGAAATTATTGGAGCCACTGTCATATGGAATATCTAGGGGTTCAAACTTTTAATAAATTTCTTAGATTTTGAACGATATGCGCTGCACCATTTAGATAAGGATTGTAAAAGATGGGCGGTAAAGTTGGAAGATTATTTGGAGGGTCCAGCCGTAACGGCGTATCAGAGCTGTTATAAAGTTAGGGGTAGTTATGAATCGCTTGTCAAGAAATTGCAAAAATGGTTTGGTAGTACCATCGAGGAGTGTCCCTTGGCTACGAAAAGGGACTTTTAGATATTAGAAATGAAAAGAGGAGAGAGTGTGAGTGAGTTTGCACTCCGTTTGCAATCACTATATGAAGCAGTTTTTTCTCAGGAAAGGGACAAAAAGGTTTTAATTAATCAATTTATATTGCTTGTCTTCCTTCCCGGATTTGACGAAGAACTTTAGGTACGTTTTAGGTAGAGATAGTAATTTGAAGTAATGATAAATAATGATGAGAGTAATGATGATAGTAATGATGATCGGAGTATATAGTGTTTACTACTGAATATCAGTGCTAGGCACTTGCGCAAACACTTGCGCAAAACGCAAATTGCGCAATTGCGCAAGTGTGATTTCGGTTGCGCATTTGCGTTTGCGCCAATTCTTGCGCAAACTTGCGCATTTGCGTTTGTGCAAGTACTTACGCAAACTTGTGCGCAAACGTGAAAAGAAAACAAATATTAAAAATAGTGGATTTAGCTCATAAACACGTGACTGCCAGACAGGTGGCGCCGCCAGACAGCAGTGAGCACTCAGTATACCAACAACGCTAGTGAAACACGTTTGTTTGATTAGTTGATTTTAATTTTATTTCAGAGTCTAAGCTGCTGGATGAGGTCAAGGAGCAGGCCGCCATAGAGACCACAGGCAGCAATGGTGAAGAGGAGGATGAGGAGGATGACTTTTTCAAGGTGATAGATTTAGAATATGTAGATTATAAATTATTAAATATTTAATTTCAAATAATTATTATTTTTAAAAAATTTTGCTGTATAACTCTGTAGGTTTGGATTGTCATGTCCACATGAGAGAAATATGAAATATAAAATAAATATTAATTAAAATATTTTTCACTTATCTAAGAAACTTAGAAAGTAATTCAACTTTTAAGTAAATTAGTAATTTTTGTGTTGTTTCTAGGAGTTGAGGACCCTAATGGAGAGCGCCACCCGCAACCGCCTCTCCACCAAGGTGGGGAAGGAGCTACATGCTTGGTACTCTGAAAAGGAGAAGACCAGCAAGGAGCTGGAGCAGGGGATGTTCCCCGCCCTGTACCGCGCCGCCTGGGTTGAGGTCTCTCTGAAGTACAACACGGCCATCCCCAGCTTTGCAGCTGTGGAGAGGGTGTTCTCCCAGGGGTCTGACATCATGAAGCCCAAGAGGTCCAGCCTGACCTCTGAGAACTTTGAGAGGTTTGTGTTCCTGAAGGGCAACATGGACCTGCTCACGATGGAGTTGGAGGAGGACTCTGAGGAGCTTTGAAGTGTTTTTTTTTTGTAATATTGTAATTTCTTTTTTTTTTTATTATTATTATTTATTTAACATTGTAATTTTGTATCTATTCTTTATTGATATATCTATGGATCGTGTCTGTTAATAAAGTCTTTTGATTTGATTTGATTTACTATAAATTTAATTTTATACAGGGTGTCCCAAAAAAAACGCACCTAATTTTTTTTTTGGGAAAACCCTGTATATATAAATAGTTTGCGTTTGCGTTTGCGCAAGCGCAAGTTTCGAGAAGTTTGCGCATTTGCGCTTGCGCAAGGTATGGGTTTGGGTTTGCGCATTTGCGCTTGCGCAAGTGAATTTTCGTTTGCGCTGCCCAACACTGCTGAATATGACGTAGACAATAATAGGCTTAAACCAACAAGTTTGATGATAATTAATTAACGTAGTGTTAAATGATAAAGAAGTAATTGCAGTCGTAGATTCTAGGGCAAAATTGGCAGTTATAGATGAAAAGGTATTAGAACATGTTAAATACAATTACTGGAGACCTATAGATACTACTATACATGGTGTAGGTTTGAGTTGAATAGGATTAAAGCGAATGCTATAACACTGTGTAACAATGATTCTGTTTATATAGAATTTTTTGTTTTTATATGCATTTGTGGGCGCTGAGTCCAAATCTGACCTTGGTTTGTGTGTATCATCAATGGTTTCAGAGAGAGTCCATTTTTCATGTTTTACCAGTATAATGTTGTTACGGGCGCAGCAATATCAGAATAATCAGGAATTGTTGAGAGCAATCCGGATGTTCGTTGACAGTTTCTTGCTCTAGAAATTGCCCGAAACTTCCACTGTGCTATATAAAGAAGAGGGCAGAGTCTGAGAAGTCAGTAAGTGTGAGCACACAAAGAAAGCAGGTTGTTTGTCTGATGGTTACCAGCACTGAGGTACTGTGTTTCTGTGCTTCTTTGTGCTGACGATTTGAGTGTTATCGATCCTTTTTTATTGCTAACATTATTTCAGTGTTGTGAATACATCTTTTTTCTGGAATCTGTAATCTGTTGCAGATTTAATAACTCTTCTCTCTATATCTGCAGGTTATGATTAATGTAGTACAGTTTGGTAAAGAGAATGGCAACTAGAGCTTGTAAACACTCGCCGGATATATTCTGCTACGTTTGTGGGTATTACATAGGCCCCAAGCAAGTATCGCCAAGATTGTGAAAGGCACCAAGTTCTGGATCGCGTATCGGCTCTATTTTGGTATGCCTATGGGTGACCAAGATAAGCCCTGGGCACCCCATGTGATCTGTGGAAGCTGCCGCTCCACACTTGAAGGGTGGCTGCGGAGAGTACGCAAGGCAATGCCCTTTGCGGTACCCAGAATATGGAGAGAACCAGAGAGCCACCACGACTATTGCTACTACTGCATGGTAGATGTTTCTAAGTACAGGAAAGTTAAAGGAAGGCAGACTCTTCAGTATCCAAGCATAGCGTCGTCCATAGCTCCTGTACCACATGGCGAAGGTCTTCCAATACCACGTCCACCAGAACAGGTATCTATCCATTACTTTACCTTCTGTATTTACAGATTGTGGGTCATTATGTGTCGATTTTTCTTAGTGCTGATGCTCTTCTACATATATAGCTATGCCTATATTTTGTTTCTTTGCTTTGCAGGTTGAAAATGAGGGTGCAGCTAGCTCATCTGAGATGTCGGCTGGTGAGGACAATCATGATGAAGAATATACAGTAACTTTCAGTACAAACCCTCACTTTCCAAATCAGAGGGAATTGGACGACTTAATTAGAGATTTGGGTCTGACGAAATCACGGTCTGAACTTCTGACCTCCAGACTCAAAGAGTGGAATTTGCTTGGAGAAGACTGCAAGAACACTGTATACCGAAAGCGGCATGAAGAGTTTGCAAGGTTCTACGATGTCAATGGCTCTCTCTGTTATTGCAGCGAGGTTAATGGTCTATCCACAGCTATTGGGTTAACACATATACCCTCAGAGTGGCGCCTGTTTTATTGACAGTTCAACTCGGAGTTTAAAAGCTGTTCTACTCCACAATGGGAACAAATATCCATCTATACCAGTTGCACATTCTGTTCAAATGAAAGGGGACTATGAAAATGTCAAACAACTGCTCACTCAAATCAGGTATGAACAATATAACTGGGACGTGTGTGGTGATTTCAAAATGATTGGTTTCCTGTTAGGTTTACAAGGAGGGTTTACTAAATATTCATGTTTTCTTTGCCTGTGAGATAGCAGTGCTTGAACTGACACTATAAAACAGTTCAGTGGCCTCCACGTGAAGGACTGCAACCAGGAAAGTACAATGTACTCAGGGAACCTCTTGTGAAGCCTGACATAGTTCTGCTACCACCTCTCCATATTAAGTTGGGTCTAATTAAGCAGTTTGTAACTGCGTTAGATTTTGGAGGGGAAGTTTTCCAACAGATTCGGGTCATGTTCCCTAAACTCTGAGGCCAAAGTCAAGGCTGGCATCTTTGTAGGACCACAAGTCAAGGCGCTGTTGAATTCAAAGAACCTTGAAGCCAAGATGACTCCGATCTAAAAAGAGGCTTGATGTGCTTTCCGTGATGTGGTTCGTGGGTTTTTAGGCAACCATAAA
Organism: Bathynomus jamesi; assembly: GCA_023014485.1. Taxonomy (NCBI): domain Eukaryota; kingdom Metazoa; phylum Arthropoda; class Malacostraca; order Isopoda; family Cirolanidae; genus Bathynomus; species Bathynomus jamesi. The sequence goes on from JAJOZX010000539.1 coordinate 827,403, forward strand.
GCACCAAACTATAAGGAGTTAGTGTCAAACTTGATTAAGTGCTATGGCAAAATGGGGTGCCGTATGTCTTTAAAATTATACTATCTGCATTTACATCTAGACTTTTTTCGTGATAACCTGGGCGATGTGAGTGAAGAACGTGGCGAAAGATTCCATCAAGATATTCAAACGATGGAGAAAAGGTACCAGGGCCATTGGGATGCTTCCATGATGGGAGACTACGTATGGTCGCTGATCAGAAAGGATAAGAATGTTCATACGCGGAAGTCGCGTTCTTCAGTGCATTTTTAAGGAACGCACACTGCATAACGAGGCTTGTTATTCTCTTATCGGTTCTCCTCATGATATATATTATATCCTTTGCACCATTTTGGGTTTGTCAAACAATTTTGGCTCAATAAACATTAATTTCCAATAGTGTTTTTATTTTCAGAAAATATTTGTTAGCCTTCTTTATATACTTTGCCATATGAAAAGTGTGATAACCTATATTTTTGAAACGGTTGATGATAGAGCAAAACCAATATCATTTTTGGAATCAGCGCCCCGAAATCATTAAGAGATGACAGAAAAATCACAATAAACAGAAAATTTGAAAAATTTTGTTACCCAGTGTAATTGGAGTTAATGTTAAAGTTTACGGAATAGATTTTCAATGTAATGAATTTTTAGTTTTTAAAAATTTAGGTTTTGAATTAATTCTAGGAGTAAACTGTTTTCAAACTCATGGGTTGAAGCTGAACACCATGAAACCTTGTTTATCAAGGGAGAGGAGTCATGATGGTATTAAAGACAAGCTTTATATTGATCAAGGTTTATGTAAATGTTTAAGATTTGTTAACAACGTTCCTTGTTATACAATGGAGGAAATTATTTTAGAAAATAATGTTTGGAATAATATCCAGGTTTCTTTAAATGCTGGAATGTTCCTTCCAAGAGAAAATTGTAGTTCTTCTTAAAGGGAGGATGAGATTGTTAATGATTTTAAATAGTACTTGTGAAAAGAAAGTAGGGAATAAAATTGAAGTTTGGCCAGGTTTCATCTCTTGGAATAACATTGCAGAAATAGCTATTCAGAAGATGGGAGATAAACGTGTTACTCTTTCAAAGGGTTCTAGAGTAGCATTAGCGAGTTCTTTGGTTCATGAAGAATGGATACGCATGAATGAGACAGATGAGGTTATAATTGACACTTTGGTGCACGATTATAATAGTAACCCTTTGAATATTACACCATGGACGAACGATAAATTAGAGAGGGAAATAACTTTATCAGATCGGTTATTAGTAGATCAGCGCGATTAGATTTTAAGTTTTATGGGCTTTAAGTAAAGGTGGTAATTTTCGGCGTACTACAATGGCCCAGCATAAAATAGAACTTTACGATGATACGCCTATTTATGTAAAATCTCGGCGCTTTGACCAAGCAACCAATGATGCCATAGAAACGTAGTGCCAGTAGTTAGTGGCGCTCGATATATTAGAACATAGTAAATCCCCATGGAACGCACCAATGGTACTAGTTAAAAAAAGGGATGGAACTATTAGATTATGCGTGGACTACCGCAAGTTAAATATAGTAACAAAGCCGGACACGTTTCCTATGCCTAATAACAATGAATTAGTATTCGGGCTGCATAACATGAATTTTTTTACTTCGCTAGATTAGGAAGGGGTTATTATCAAATGGGCTTAGATGAGCAATCGAGGGATTACACGGCCTTCTCTACGCAGAAAAACCATTATGCTTTTAAGTCGCCTTCTTTCGGTCTTCGGTCAGCGCCAATGGCATTTCCAAGAGAAATGCAGAGAATATTGGAGGGTTGTTCAGAAAAAAGGGTGGTTATTTATCTTGATGACGTCTTAATAATGGCCAGAGCATTTGACGAACATTTGTCATTGTTAAATAAAGTGCTCAATAAACTAGCAGATGCTGGTATTAAAGTTAAAACGGCTAAATGTAAGTGGGTACAGGAAGAGGTGCAGTTCTTGGGGCATATCATTAGTAATAAAGGGTTACGTAAAATGAAGACTTGTGTTAATCAAGTTTTAAATTTTCCTGAACCGGAAACTGTTGGCCAAGTTAGAGAATTCCTCGGATTAGTTACTTTTCAGAGAAAATTCATGAAAAATTGTTCAGTAATTGCTGGATCTATAGCCGGGGGAACAACGTAAGGAGAAAGTACAGATGACTTGTGTAAGGAAAGAGGCTTTTAAGAAATTGGAGGAAGAAATGGCGAAAGACATTCTCCTGACCTTTCCTGATTTTAGTTCTAATGATGCATGTTTACAGCTTGTGGTCGATGCATCCGGCACTGAAGCGGGTACTACCCTTACGCAAAGGGAAGAAAAACGAATAATTGCAAACGCGTCAATTTCATTTAACTAGGCCCAAAAGGGTTATAGTACGATTGAGCGGGAATTAGCGGCCTTGAGATGGGGGGTGAAAACATTTAGACCTTTTTTATTGGGGAAAAGATTCGTAATTTTCACTGATTACAAGCCTCTAATATATCTGCACAATATTCGTATGGTAGATGGGCGGTTGGCACGTACTCTTGAAGATTTGAACGATTTTGATTACGAAATTCATTATTGGCCAAGTAAAAATAACATTCTAGCCGATGCATTGTCTAGGGCCAATTATGTTTCAGAGGGGTTGAAAGAATCGCAAGATAGAGGAAGGAGGCTACCAAAGGGGTTAGAAGTACAGTTGCTTATTCCGGAAGGTGGTTATTTTCTTATAGAAAGTTTATGGGCCCTGCTGCAGGCAATGTGTATTCTAGATTTACCTAGCAATAAGTTGGAGTTAAGAATATTATTAGTGAACGAATTAATTAAGCATAATATATGGTACGGCATTTCTAAGGGTGATAAGAGCACTGATGTGTTGGAAAAGATGAAATTAGATGGAACAGTTCCTGCTATGCAGGTTTTTTACTTGCCGCAAGTTACCTTTTTAAAGTAAAAATTTGGGTGCATTATGATGAGTCTTGTTCAGTCTTGTTTATTTCAGAGAAAGTAAAGAAGCTAAAAATAAAAAGAAATTCACTTACAATGCCTTGGAGGCATGCATTTTAATCCTGTAATTCGTAGTTTGTTAGAACCTTGTGAGGGTAGCGAACAAAATTATATTAGCAGTCATGATTTAGAAATTTCAAGGGAAGCCAAAAACAATTGTGAAGGTGATTTAGCCGATTTGAATTTAAATTTATTAATGCAGGAGCCTTCCAATCATATATCCGAAGAAGTGCCATCTTGTAGTCACGGAGATATCTGCCGCATGGACATAGATAAAGATACAGGATAAAAAGTTCTGTTCGCTCTTAGATACGGGAGCAGTGTTAATTGCTGTTAGAAGGGACGTTGTAGAGGAATTATCGGAAGGAAATAAAGTAAAGTAAATGCAAATATAACGGGTATAGAGGCTGGGAAGGTGCATGTAACTGAGGGTATAGATATTAAGGTAGAAACCACGCTCGCAGTAGTTTGGATTTTCATGTTGCTATTGTTGATTCGGGAATGATGGCCACATATTTTGTTTTGGGAATGAATTTTCTAGAAAGCGTAGCTGTGGAGTTGGACTTTAGCGACGAAACAATAAATTATGGGAAACTAATTCAGAATTTGGTTTTGTGTATGAATAACGATTTCGGTACCCAAGGTAAAGAGAGTTTTTTCAGAGGTTAAATGGGTCGTTTTTATCCCTAAGCACAGTTGCATGGTTACAGAGTAATTCGAGGATAATTACCAAAATAAAAGAATTGATAGGTAAAAGGTTACCTTGTTCCAAAGAAAAGGATTTAAGCGAGTACCGTCGATACTGGGACGCCTTTTTAGTTCATAAGGGTATATTAGTAAAACTGTGCAGCTACAGTAGAATTCCAGCAACTGGTACATATTGTAGTGATTTTACATATTTATATGGCACATGTTGGGCGGGCTAAGGTTCATGAACCCACAAAGAACCCATAAGGAAAAAGAAAAATGAATCTGGAATCATTTTTCTTTTTCCTTGTGAGTTTGCATCATTCATTCATTTCGCATGTTTAATTGTAAAATTCATCCCATATACTGTGTGATATATATATATATATATATATATAATATATATATATATATATATATATATATATATATATATATAAAATATATATAAAATATATATATATATATATATATATATATATATATATATATATAAAAATATATATAAATATATATATATATATATATATATATATATATATATATATATATATATATACACACACACAAACTCAGAATGGTCCCCTGAGAAACTTATATGTTAAACACAGACCGTGCATGGAACAAGGAACTCTGGGAAATTACATCCACTATAGTTCGAATAAGTAATGATTAATGGCAAATACTATAGTTTTTTCTTTTTCATGATGGAAAGCCCAACGTGGGCACCGGGTTACTCGCACAGAGGCCCCAAAATATAGCTTCCCTCACCAGCTATCTGCAAAGCAGATATGATCCAGCTTTGGGACAGGATCTAGGGTTTACAGCTTGCACCTAGCCTACTACATTCAGAACCTCAATATACGCAAGAAACTCGTCGCATTCACGTCGGATTGAATACATCAAAGAAAAAGGGGTAACTATTGTATTTTTAGCCAAGAAACAAAACTTAAACCTCAACCGGGACATTGAGCGTCCACTTTTCAAGGCACATAACACGTCCGTTTAATATACACAAACTCAGAATGGTCCCCTGAGAAACATATGTTAAACAATGTTAAACCCTAGATCAATGTTAAACCCTAGATCCTGTCCCAAAGCTGGATCATATCTGCTTTGCAGATAGCTGGTGAGGGAAGCTATATTTTGGGGCCTCTTTGCGAGTAACCCGGTGCCCACGTTGGGCTTTCCATCATGAAAAAGAAAAAACTATAGTATTTGCCATTAATCATTACTTATTCGAACTATAGTGGATGTAATTTCCCAGAAGAGTGTCTTGTTCCATGCACGGTCTGTGTTTAACATATATATATATACTGCGGGGAAAAACTGTTATTTTTTATTTAGACCATTGAGCGCGATTTGTGTTGAATTTTACACGTGTTTTTAAATTGTTTACAAAACAGTGAATTGATGTTAGATATTTGTAAATTGATAATAAAGAGTTTAAAAATGGATTGTGAATTAATTTAAATGTAAAGTACCAAAACTGTAATAAACTTTTAATTTTATTTTCTTCTTTAGTCTTTAAATCGTGAATTGCTTTTGTGCTTTCACTTGATGGATGCCGGTGTTGCAACATTAAGGCACTGCTCATAAATGTCTGTCCCGAATTGTTCATGGCACTTTGCCATTTTTTTTTATATATTGTATATATATTTTTCAGTCATGTACACATGATGCAGTCACTGCCTTCCTAATTACCCAACTCTATCATTTCCCATTACCTAATTCTCCTTTCTTGATCTATTTTACACACACACACACACACACATACACACACGTATATATATATATATATATATATATATATCGCGCGTGCTTATTGATATTAAGAAAAATATTCCCAAACGTAAATTAAAAAAACTAAAACATTAAAAATTAATAAGTTCCTTAAAAGAAAAGCGTTAAAAACATTGCCCAAAACAAGAACGAAACTGAAAGGGAAGACAAAATTTTTTGAGGGATAACCAATTTCTTTCTAGTTTGTGAAACGAAAAGAAAAGAACAGACATACGAGAGAGAAATGGTTGCTCAGTTTTATTTTCCAAGTCTCTCTACACGCCTCCGGACTAAAACGTCATTAACCTTAAATTGTGGACTAACAACAGCAACTTTTGTTTATATTTAAGGCTTTATAATTCATTTACTGATAAACGAGTGACTTTCATTTTCAAATATTAGTTAAAGGCCTTATCTTTTGATATTGAATATATAATTTTAATTTCTTAAATGCAAGTTTACCAATGAGGCCCAAACTTTTGGGTAGGTTTAGCATTTTAAAAATTTAGTTTTCGCCGTTTTCTAGCTAAAATACTCATTTCTCAGCCTAAGTCCTCAAGAAGAAGGTTTTTCTGTTGTAAATTTTCTGTCGATTGATACCCACTACGAATTTCTACATTAAATTCTTCCAATTATAGAGCTTGTCAAACTTGAACCTGCATTTAATTGGGTACACTCAAACTATTTTCTCGCAAATTTTTTGCTTCACAAATATGTAAAAGGTTTTATATAACATTAACATAAAGGTTATTGAATTTAATGAGTTAGAGCTGTGTGGCTGTGTAACTACCAAGACCAGATTGCAGAATCTGCAAATTTTTGCGTAACGCTCTTTTTAAAAAATTCCCTCATTCCGACGAGGTTTATAGTTGAATTGATTAACCTTGCATAGGCAATTTTTTTGATAAAGGAGGAGATTGTAGACACCAATCGACCAGGGAAGTACTCCGGGCGGGGGGTCGTTAGACGGAAGATAGGGATTGCTGGAACTCCCGTTTCTCCTGTCACTCTCCTCCTTAGCTGATCATTTTCCGTGTCTCATCTATCCTGTGAGCAGTCCAGCATGCTTTCAAGCACACATTTCTCTCCCTATTCCTCACTACATATACATGCATCTTACACAATACATAATCTTTTCAAAATTTGGAAAAAAAATGGCATCAACTTCAACAGCCTCGGAGTACCCTGGGGGGGGGACCATAAATGTCCCCACTTCTGGCTCCCTCGCTGCCGATGCTGAGAACGCAGGCCCGAGCAGCAGGGCTGGATCTGATACCGCCCATTCGAGATGTTCTGGACATCTGCGTGATTCACTTTCCATTATTTTCTGCAACATTCACGGCCTTTTCTCAAATTTTAAAACTGTTGAACACCACCTCTTCTCCTCTCCCTCTCTCTCTCTCTCTCTCTCTCTCTCTCTCTCTCTCTCTCTCTCGGCAGAGGGTTGTAATTAAAGGGGTTAGTTCGGGTTTGGCCTCGGTCACTAGTGGGGTTCCTCAGGGTTCCGTTTTGGGGCTAATGTTGTTTATCATTTACATAAATGATATCGACGCTGGCATCGTCAGTCGGATCGCCAAATTCGCTGATGACACCAAGCTTGGGGCCAATGTTGGGACGCCCGAAGCGATCGAGCAACTGCGTACGGACCTACGTAGGATAGGTGAGTGGTCCGAAAAATTACAAATGCCGTTTAACTTGGGTAAATGCAAGGCGATGCACATTGGCTACACCAATTCCAAGTCGGACTATTCGATGTTGGGGAGTAATATCGAGGCGACTGATTTGGAAAAGGACTTGGGTGTGCTAATTAGCAGCGACCTTAAGTTTACCAAACAGCGCGTAGAGGTGGAAAAGAAAGCCCAGAAGCTGTTGAGTTATATCAGGAGGCAATTTCAGTTTCGGAACAAGGAGACTGTGCTCTCACTGTACAATTCCCTGGTTCGGCCGCACCTGGAGTATGCTGTGCAGTTCTGGTCGCCCACCCTCAGGAGAGATATTGAGAGGCTGGAGCGAGTCCAGGTGAGGGCCACAAAGTTAATCCCTTCCGTTAGGCATATGGGCTACAATCGACGCTTACGCGCCCTGAACTTGTTTTCGCTGGAAACTCGGAGGCTGCGCGGTCAACTCATCGAGGTTTTGAAGCTCTTACGCGGGTTCAACGATGTCGATTTTAGAAGTATGTTTAGTTTAAATGATAACCCAACTCTCAACAATGGTTGGAAGTTGGATTTGAAACTGTTAAGGACTAGTGTGTGTGTGGGAATTACTTTACGTATAAGATATGTGACACGTGGAACATGTTACCTTCAAAAGTTGTGAACAGTTCCTCTGTGGATCATTTGAAGAAAAGGTTAGACCAAATCTTGCAAACTATTTGAGGGTGTAGAAAATTTTCCGTGGCACCCGTTGCCATTGGTGCCTCCTCGGTATGAGCCGCAAGGCCTTTTGAGGTCCTTCTTTTCCTTGTAATTCCTTGTAACTCTCTCTCTCTCTCTCTCTCTTTTTCTCTTTTTTTTTTTTTTCTCTCTCTCTCTCTCTCTTTTTTTTTTCTCTCTCTCTCTTTTCTTTTTTCTCTCTCTCTCTCTTTTCTTTTTTCTCTCTCTCTTTTCTTTTTCTCTCTTTTCTCTTTTTTTTCTCTCTCTCTCTTTCTCTTTCTCTCTCTTTCTCTCTCTCTCTCTCTCTCTTTCTCTCGAAAAATGGCAAATGCCGTTTAACTTGGGCAAATGCAAAGTGATGCACATTGGCTACGCCAATCCCAAGTCGGCCTACTCGATGTTGGGTAGTAATATCAAGGTGACTGATTTAGAAAAGGACTTGGGTGTACTAATTAGCAGGGACCTTAAGTTTACCAAACAGTGCGTAGAAGTGGAAAAGAAAGCCCAGAAGCTGTTGGGTTATATCAGGAGGCAATTTTAGTTTCGGAACAAGGAGATTGTGCTCTCTCTGTACAATTCCCTGGTTCGGCAGCACCTGGAGTATGCTGTGCAGTTCTGGTCACCCACCCTCAGGAAAGATATTTCTCTCTCTCTCTCTCTCTCTCTCTCTCTCTCTCTCTCTCTCTCTCTCTCTCTCTCTCTCTCTTTTTCTCTCTCTCTCTTTTTTTTTTTCTCCAACGATTCGTGAACGGTGAGGTTAGTGACAATGTTGTCTTAGGTCGTGAATACTAAGTATAGTACACTTTTTCCCCGTTTAGGCCCATTGACCCACTGAGTCAGGAAGCTCCCATCAGCAAAGTCAACTAGCCTCTTCCCTTCGGCATCAGCAATCCTGTCTTCCCACTTTATGCCGCGACAGTTGAAGTTTCCTAAAACTACACACACACCCTGTCCCCTAGCAGGCTACGGAGTTCGGTGTACAGTGCTGTATCCTCCTCAAGGAGGAGATGCGGAGGTCTGTACACCAAGATTAACCTAGGGTTCGTCCCTCCAACGTTCAGATCGACGCCAAGCAGCTCCCGTTCCGATCGGAACTGGCAGTCAACCGGACTCAACGTGTCCCTCACGTATAGTAGTACACCTCTCCCCTCCCCACGGGTGCGGTCTTTGTGAAACATTCTATACCCGGGAATCTCAAACTCCCCAACGTAGTCCCTACCATCAGTATGAATCCAGGACTTGGTGATAGTAACGATATCCTGGTATCCTGATGCTAAGAGTGCCCGGAGCTCGCAAAATATATTCCTAATCGAGCTAGAATTTAAAAGCATTGCACGGAGGGAGCCTTCCCTATTCTGACCGCCCCCTAGCACGACCCGTTTCTCGAACAGCCAGTGCTGTCGGGAGTTGAAGAGCCCCTCACCAACGAGGGGGCAACTTCCGCATGAGCGTGAGCCCCCCTCCTACGGGGAAGGAGGGTCGCCCACCTGTACATGTACGCACCCTTCAGTTGAAGGTACATCCGACAGCGGCTCAACATCATCTCTCCCCAGTGGTTGCCAGTCATCAACCCCCGAGCTTGACCTCAACATACGATATAGGTGCCGGTGAAGCAGCGTTCCCAGCACACCTTTACCCTTGACATTGAGGTGGACACCATCCCTCTGATGAAGGGTCCACCTACCCGAAAACGCGTCGAACGGGTCACCAAACCTCACGCCCAGTGGAACGCACAAGTCTTGCACCCTCTCGTTGATGCCAATGACCTTACTGAGTGCGTGGTCACTGGCAATCATCCGCGGTAAAATACCCATCAACATTCCCCTGTCTGTCTTAAGTTTTAGATCATCCGCAAGAGAAATGATCTTGGTGATGATTCCTTCCGTCGAACCTAGCCTACAGCCTTTGAGAAAAAGGTCGTTGCCACCAGCGTGGACAACGATCGCAGTCCTCCGACTAGCCACGTGCAGCTTCTCTAACTCCTTCCTTAAGTGCGCCGTTTACCTTCCCCCTGTCCCGGTTTGCAGAAGCAAAGTACTTCTCCTGGCCTCTGATCTGTAAGTCCCTAATCAAAACGCTGTCTTCCTCCTTCGCGCACAGACCACTAAAGCGGTTGGAGGTCCTGACAGCGGCAACCGCAGTCTCAGGTTTCGGCTTCGCAGCCTACTTGCCCGATATCTTTCGATACCGTCGCCACCCGTAGACTCAGCCGCACTTACACCCGACCCACCCCGACCAGCAGCTCCATCCGTCGGTTTCCTTGGGCCATCATTAAGCCCCTTCCCACCCTTTTTCTTTATCGGCTCCTTCCTACCCTTCTCTATCGGCCCATATTTTGTGCCCTCCTTTCCCTCCACCTTGCGTCGCGGTTCCGTGCATTTCACGTGGGTCGCTGGCGATTCCTGACACTGATTTTACACCTCTACCCTTTCTCCGCAGTCTCGAGCTCTGTCCAGTCCACCGTTGGACTGCCTTTCCAGGGCAGCTATCCTATCAATAAGCTCTGGGGTGGAGGGCGCAGCCGCATCAGCAACCGCCGCACCTCCAACAGCCGATCTGGACGAATCGAGGCGCCGGACCCTCTCCTCTAGCTTCTCGTACAACTCCATGAGTTCGCAAAAGCGGCACATGCTGGAGTGGTTGATCTTCACGAAGCAAGCTACTTTGAAGTTCGTCACCCACTGGTTTACTCCACACCTCGCACACTCAGCCTTCAGTTTCTGCGGTCCAGTCATTGTAAATTTTTTTCGGACTCCGAATACACTGAATAAGATAAAGCGTTCTAGCAATGAAAAGTATCGAAAACGTTCTGACCAGTACATAAAAAAGGAGGAGGGGTGAATTCTTCACGCGCAAGCCGCATCCGCTACCTGCAATTGACATTTATCCTATTCAGAAGACTACACGTCTCACTGCTTCCGCACCGACCAAAGGTCTCCCCAGGGCCGGACAGTCCCAAACGTGTCACAGCTACCAACTGACAAACACTCGCGACGCAAGCGTCACGAATTTCCCACCAGGAGCGACAACGAGATGCAGCTCCTTACTAAGTCTTACCAGTCACTCACAAGCGGCCAAACTCTTAGAATCCAGTGTTCAAGGGATATCCCACCAGAACCAGCAGCTACGCCCGAGACTTTCGGCTGGTTTGGCAGCCAGCTGGGCAGTAAAGCTCACTCACCTAAGAGCAGTACAGCCAACCACAATTAATTGGTCACCAAAGAACGGTCGCAGGGGGCTGGTGAGACCATTACGCGTTAGGAATGGGCTTAACGTGGCGCTAGCCACACTCCATTCATCGCGCCCCTACGCCTGGGACCCCTCCATCCCAGTCTCTCACGACCTACGAGCGTTAAATGGTGTGATCTATGGAGGTTCCAAAGCCTCTCTTCCCAATAGTAAAAGTAGAGAAAAGGCTTAATACTAAAAGGAAAGGTTTTGTTTTTCAGTCAGAGGAGAGCATCCTCAACCTAGGCTAAAAGGACAGAGTAGGGATGGGGTGGGGTCCTAGTAACCCACGGGACAGGATTGTACAACAGACTTCACCCGCCCTCCCAAAAGAGAGACTCGGGACCAGAGGGCTGTCACACCACAAGTATAAAGTTTACAACACCCAGAAGAAGTGTGCGTAACCTTTATACCCCCTGCGGAGAAGAGAGAGAGAGAGACTCAGAAAGCCTTGCGGTCCATACCGAGGAAGTACCAATGGCAACGGGTACCACGGAAAATTTCCTACACCCTGAAATAGTGTGCAAGATTCGTTCTAACCTTTTCTTGAAATGATCCACAGAGGACTGTTCAAAACTTCTGAAGGTAACCTGTTCCACGTGTCATAGATCTTATAGGTAAAGTAATTCTCACACACACTAGTGCTAAACCGTTTCAAATCCAACTTCCAACCATTGTTGAGAGTTGGGTTATCATTTAAACTAAACACGCTCCTAAAACCGACATCGTTGAACCCGCGTAAGAGCTTGAAAACCTCGATGAGTTGACCGCGCAGCCTCCGAGTTTCCAGCGAAAACAAGTTCAGGGCGCTTAAGCGTCGATTATAGCCCATATGCCTAACGGAAGGGATTAACTTTGTGGCCCTCGCCTGGACTCGCTCCAGCCTCTCAATATCTTTCCTGAGGGTGGGCGACCAGAACTGCACAGTGTACTCCAGGTGCGGCCGAAACAGAGAATTGTACAGAGCGAGCACAATCTCCTTCTTCCGAAATCGAAATGCCCTCCTGATATAACCCAACTGTTTCTGGGCTTTCTTTTCCACCTCTACGCACTGTTTCGTAAACTTAAGGTCGCTGCTAATTAGCACACCCAAGTCCTTTTCTTAATCATTGCCCTCGATATTACTCCCCAGCATGGAGTAGTCCGACTTTGGATTGGCGTAGCCAATGTGCATCACTTTGCATTTGCACAAGTCAAACGGCATTTGCCATTTTTCGGACCACTCACCTATCCTACGTAGGTCAGCACGCAGTTACTCGATCGCCTCAGGCGTCCCAACATTGGCCCCATGCTTGGTGTTATCAGCGAATTTCGCGATCCTACTGACGATGCCACCGTCGATATCATTTATGTAAATGATAAACAACATTGGCCCCAAAACGTAACCCTGAGGAACCCCGTTAATGACCGAGGTCCAACCCGAACTAACCCCTTTAATTACAACCTTCTGCCGCCTATTCTTCAGCCAGTTTTCAATCCAACTACCTACTTCCCCATCGATACCCAGCGCGCGGACCTTGGCCATTAGCCAGCGGTGAGGTACCTTATCAAAGGCTTTCTCAAAGTCGAGATAAAGTATATCAATCTCCCTACTCTTGTCGTACTCACTTCACATGACGTAGAAAAACTCGAGCAGGTTCGTGAGACACGACCTATGCCATCTAAACCCATGTTGGGAGTCCCCAAGCAGCTTGTACGAATCCAAATGGTCAACGATCGTATCCGCGATTATCCCCTCTAATAATTTACATACAACCGAAGTGAGAATAATGGGACGATAGTTCACTAGACTTTCGTGATCCCCTTTCTTAAAGATATACAGTAGGTCACGTTGGCTTCTCTCCAGTCACCAGGCACCTTGCCCGTCTCCAACGATTTGTTGAAGACTGCAGCCAGGTGGGAAGCCACCTGGTCGCGCACTTCCCGCAACACTCTGGGGAGGAACTGGTCTGGCCCAGGAGCCTTAAACGCGCTCAGCTTGTCTATTCTATCGGCAACGACTGTGGCGGTACATCGAACACTATCCAGGCCAGCACCTTCGTGCTTGACGCCTGGCTCGGGGATGACGCGGGTGTCCTCCTTGGTGAACACTCTTGCAAAGTACTCATTTAGCACATTAGCGATGTCAGCGTCAGAGGTCCCCAGCGCGCCGTTGTGGTCCTTTAATGGGCCTATCATGCTTCTATTGGGCTTTCTACTATTAATATAACTGAAGAACTCCTAAGGGTTCCCATTGCAGAGGCTTGCCATCCGGAGTTCTTCGTTACGTTTAGCTAGTCTAACCTTCGCCTTCACTTCCCTGCACAGATGGACATACGCCTCAGTGTTCTCATGGGAACGATTGGCCTTCGCCTTCCTATACGCAGCTTTCCTATTTCGGATAGCCGAAGCGATGTCCCGACTGAACTACTTAGGCTGCGTTGAAGCAGGGCTAACCGGTTTTGAGGGTATGGCAGCAGACTGCAGCACCATAATCTGGTCCCAGAATGCACTCCACACTTTCTCAACATCGCCGCCCACCTCTAACCCCATCTCACCTACGCTATCCCGGAGGCCAACAAAGTCCGCCCGCCGCAGACCGAGTTACTGCCTTTAGAGTTAATACGCTTCCACCGAGGGACGCAGACACAGAACCTAATCAGACCGTGATCACTCCCGCCCAACGATTCGTCAATGGTGAGGCCAGTGACGAAGTTGTCTTCGGTCGTGAATACTAAGTCTAGAACGCTTTCACCTCGTGTAGGCCCATTGACACACTGAGTCAGGAAGTTCTCATCAGCAAAGTCAACTTGCCTCCTCCCTTCGGCATCAGCAGTCCTGTCTTCCCACTTTATGCCGCGACAGTTGAAGTCTCCTAAAACAACACATACCCTGTCCCCAACCTATAGTTCGTCCCTCCAACGTTCAGATCGACGCCAAACAGCTCCCGTTCCGATCGGAACTGGCAGTCAACCGGACTCAACGTGTCCCTCACGTATATTAGTATACCTCCCCCCTCCACACGGGTGCGGTCCTTGTGAAACATTCTATACCCGGGAATCTCGAACTCCCCAACGTAGTCCATACCATCAATATGAATTCAGGACTCGGTGAAGGCAACGATATCCTGGTATTCTGATGCTAAGAGCGCCCGTAGCTCGCAAAACTAATTTCTTATCGACCTAGCATTAAAAAGCACTGCACGGAGGGAGCCTTCCCCATTCTGACCACCCCCCTACCACGACTCGTTTCCCGAACAGCCAGTGCTGTCGGGAGTTGAAGATCCCCTCACCAACGAGGGGGCAACTTCCGTAGGAGGCTGAACTCCCTCCAACGGGGAGAGGATCACCCACCTGTACATGGACGCACCATTCAGTTGAACTTACATCCGCCACCTGCTCAACATCATCTCTCCCACGTGGTGGCCCATCATCAATCTCCGGGCTTGACCTCACCATACGGTATAGGTGCCGGTCAAGCAGCGTGCCTAGCACACCTTTACCTTTGACATTGAAGTGACATTGAGGTGACATTGAGTTCAGCCAGACTCTGTTCATTCGTCAGCTAGACTCTGTACTGAACGGACGCATTTCCTGAGCTCTCTGATATTGCTTCTACTTTTGCATATTGCTAATAATTTTACTTTTGGAAAGTTTTGAATTTTATATACTTGTGTTTATATTCACTTTGTTATAGTTAAGTAATTGAATATTAGTGTGGGGTAAACCGGTGGTATTCAGAGTTTAAAGATTATGACGGCGGTCCTGTGGCGGTTACCGAGAGATCAGTTTGTTTCTTTTGCGAGTTAAGGGAAGAAATAGTTGACATAAAACGCAGTGTACGTGAGGTAATGGAAAGACTTGCAACGCTTGATGAGAGCAGGGGTAGGGCTACGGTTGACGAAAGCCGAACCAATACTAACGTTGAAGACGTTCGTAATTTGAAGGGTAAGGTGCGTAACCTAGTTTCTAGTTTAGGTAGCTTATCGGGAAGGTTGGATAGAGTTGAGGAAGGGGTTAAGGTTGGTCTGAGATTAGTAGATGGGGAGGGATTTAGAGAAGTTAATGGTGGAGCTAGGCCGCGTACGTTAGGTGATAGGAATCCCCCCCTCTATCGAGGTTTCGAACCCTTACGCCCACTTGGAAAGGGACGTGAATGAGGGGGAAACTATTTTAATTGGGAACTCCTTAGTGCGCCATGTGGACACAGAGTTCGTTGAACGGCATCCAACCAAAAGGAGGAGGGTCTGTCTTCCAAGGGCCAGGGTTGACAGAGTTAAAGAAGTGGATAGGATTGACGTTGCCTCCCGTCACTCGATGTTCGTGACGATGGTAGGGGACAACGACTCGTATAGGCCCGATACGAGAGTGCCTGACCTTTTGGAGAGATATAGGGAGTTAATTAGGTCCCTAAAGGCGAGGTCAGATAGGTCTTTAGTTCTAAGTATTACCCCTAGGCACGGTTTGGGTCTTAGGATTACGTCTAAAACGATATTTTTGAATACTAAATTAGAAGAGATTTGTGCTGAGGAAAATGTACCCTTCGTAAAGCTGTGGTCAGAATTCAGTGATCCTAGCCTTTTTATAAAAGATGGGGTGCATTTTAGGTAGGTTAATTGATGAAAACGTACGAAAGCTGTATAGGTCAAAGCCTTCTTTAAACGTTGTGGGTCCGGGTAACGCGGGCCCGACGTGAAAAATAGTTTCAAGCGCCGGCCCGTGGTAAAAAATAACTTAAACGTCTTTCATTGTAACGCGCGTAGTATTAGAAATAAATTAAACGAATTTAAGGCGATAATTTATTCTGGGAACTACGATATAGTTGCTATAACTGAAACGTGGTTAAATACCGTGACTCGGGACTTGTTGGGGGAACTTGATATACCGGGTTTTAAACTCTTTACTAATGATAGGTTACATAGGATTGGTGGCGGCGTTTTGCTGTACATTCGTAATTCCCTTAGGGCTATCGAGGTTAAGATAGATTTTCCGGCAGCAATTAATGCGTTGAAGTTAGGGCGCGTAGTATTAGTTTTAATTTTGTTGTTGTTTATAGAGCTCCCGTTCAACCCCTCGATACAGATACTAGATTTTACTCACTTCTTGGTAACTTTATTGACAATCGGAATAGTATAATTGTCGGAGACTTTAACTGCCCTAATGTTAATTACGAGACTTTTACTGGTGATGAGGAGGGTTTGAGATTGAGTTCATGGAAGATAATTTTTTACGACAGATGGTTACCGAACCAACGCGCGGTGATAATATTTTAGGTTTGGCGATGACGAACGGCGAAAATATAGTCGAGGGTTTAGAAGTAGGCGAGAGTTTAGGATGTAGTGATCATCAAATTCTTAGTTTTAAGTTATTGATATAAAACACTAAGGATAGTAACGTAATAGAGGTCCCTGATTTTCGTAGGGCTAATTTTGATAGTTTTGCGGATAGGATGGGAGTAGTGGACTGGGATAACTTATTTATGTGTAATGACACAAATTTGCATTGGGAGGCGTTTAAAAAAAGTTTAGTACTTACGTATTAACGGGGGTCCACCACATATTGATGATTGGTAAGGTTAAGTTGTAATATTTTCGTTAGTTGAAAATTTCTAATACATCGTATTTTTTAAATATCAATATTTAAAAAATATTGCTATTTAAAAATATGATGTATTAGAAATTTTCAACTAACGAAAATATTACAACTTAACCTAACCAATCATCAATATGTGGTGGCCCCCCGTTAATACGTAAGTACCGAAAGTTTTATGAATATTGAAGGGGAGTTTATTCCTCGCAGGCCCAAGCGCGCTAGAAAGCATGGTAGGCCCAAGTGGTGGACTACGTAAATAGGCGAGTTCATAAACGAGCGTAACAGAGCGTATAGACTTATTAAGCGCAATGGCACGGCAGGTAACTGTAATAGATATATCATGATTAGACGTCAGGTTAAGAAATCAGTTGGGAATGCTAAGCGTAATTTAGAGATACTTATACTGCGGATAGTAAACATAATCCAAAAACGTTTTATTAATACGTCAATAATCGTAAGCCGATAAAAGATAACATAGGCCCTCTAGTGGATGCTAACGGCGCTTTGGCCTCTGACGCTCAGGCGATGGCGGGTATTTTCAATAACTTTTTTGCGACAGTTTTTACCGTAGAAGACGTAAATAATGTCCCCGACGTGGGCGATATCGTTCCATTTAGTAGCGAGACTATTTTGGATGAAATAACTGCTTACGAGGGTGAGATTGCGCATTATATCGACAGGCTAAAAGTTAGCAAGGCTCCAGGCCCTGACGCTTTTTATCCCAGACATTTGAAAGATTTAAAAGACGTTAGCGTAGGCCCCTTAACGAAGATTTTTAATCAGTCACTCGAAACGGGGATTATTCCTGAAGACTTCAAATTAGCTAACTTCACGCCCATTTTTAAAAAAGGCGACCGCACAGTAGCTAGCAATTATAGGCCCATTAGCTTAACGTCAATTGTCGGTAAACTTTTGGAACCTGTAGTTAGAGATCGTATCATCGATCACTTAGAAAGTCGAGATTTGATTAATAGTAGTCAGCATGGGTTTCGACGCCATAGATCTTGTTTAACTAATTTGTTAGAATTTTATAACGAAATAGTGCGCGAATACGATAAGCATAGAGCGGCTGCCGTTATTTATTTAGATTTTAAAAAGGCAGTTCCGCATAGAGGATTAATTGCGAAGGTTAAAGCGCACGGTATACGCGGTCAGGTAGCTAACTGGTTAGAGGAATGGCTTCGTACTAGGAGACAGAGGGTCGTTGTTAATGGTAGTGAATCGGGGTGGTTGGATGTAGGTAGCGGTGTCCCACAGGGTTCAGTGTTAGGCTCATTGCTATTCGTAATTTACATTAACGACATAGATGTAGGATTGGCTAGTAACGTGTCAAAATTCGCGGACGATACTAAAATAGACAGTAAGATTGTTAACGAGGACGATACAAATAGGCTCCAAGGGATGATGTAAATAGGATTTTGGAGTGGACGGATAAATGGCAGATGCAATTTAACGTAGACAAATGTAAAGTTTTGCATATAGGTTCTCGTAACAATAATTACACGTACACGATGGATGATAGAGAGTTAGCGAGCGTTGACGAGGAAGTAGATTTAGGCGTACGCGTATCTAAGGATTTAAAAGTTAGGAACCAGTGCCTGGAGTCTTGCGCAAAAGCTAATAGGATGTTAGGCTTCAAAGCGCGTAATTTCGAATTTAAATCGAAGGATATTATTTTACCCCTTTACAAGTCTTTAGCCAGGCCTCATTTAGAATATGCCGTTCAGTTTTGGTGCCCATATTTGCGTGAGGATATTGATAGGTTAAAAAGGGTTCAGCGTCGTGCCACGAAACTAATTCCGTCATTGCGCAACAAGCCTTATGAAGATAGGATTAAAGAGTTAGACTTGCATTCACTTGAAACTAGGAGATTAAAGTGGGACTTGTTGAAGTTTTTAATATCGTTAATAACATCGATAACGTAAATTTTGACAAATTGTTCACTTTCGATAATAGCAGTACTCGTAATAACTGATTTATGTTGTGTGGCAGACGTTTCATTACTAATTTCGCTAAAAACTTCTTTACGTTTAAAGTAATTGATAAATGGAATAATCTTCCCGCGCCCGTCGTGAACTCTACCAGCGTTAATAACTTATGTTTAAAAACCGTCTTGATAGGCATTTTAAAAATATTAACGTTGTTTAAAATGAAAAAACAATTGGCAACAGGAGCTCTCGGGGTGGTAATCGGGGATGAGTCTGTTGACGTCTAATGCCAGCTTGTGACATGCCAGCGTGTGATATGCCAGCAAAAAAAAAAAATTAGACTAACACGAACTTAGTTGTAGCTTGTTGAGTAAATTAGCCCAATTTTTGTTATTCTTTATACTTTTTTTTCTTCTCTCCTTATTTGCATGTCTGTAACTCTTTATTGCATGTCTGTAGTTTGCATGGTATGCTAATGTTTGAGTTAAGACTGTGTTGCATGGTTTGTAATGCGTTCTTATTTTACTTCTTTTCATCTTTCACCCCTTTCCGGCAGAGTGGGCTCTACCTCCCTATGGAGTAGAGGACCGTTCTGCAATCTTTCCTATTCTCTCCAACTATTTTTCTGACTTGTCGGCAGTGGCCGGCGGATGATGATGGTGAGTCTTTTTTTCTCTTTTTCTGAGTGAATGTTAACCTACGAGTGATAGGTGTTGCTACTTACTTAACCCCTTATTCTCTTCTCTTAATCCCCTACTCTTTCCTTTCTCTCGGGCTAACTTTAGAGTGGATCGTAGGGTTTTTGTTAGCCTTAGCTTCTGTAGATCTGTAGACACCATCCCTCTGATAAGGGTCCTACCTACCAGGAAACGCTTCGAATGGGTCAACAAACCTCACGCCCAGTGCAACGCACAAGTCTTTCACCCTCTCGTTGATCCCAATGACCTTACTGAGCGCGTGGTCACTGGCATTCATCTGCGGTAAAATACCCATCAACATTCCCCTTTCTGTTTTAAGTTTTAGATCATCCGCAAGAGATATGATCTCGGTGATGATCCCTTCCGTCGAACATACCCTACCGCCTTTGAGAAACAGGTCGTTACCACCAGCATGAACAACGATCGCGGTCCTCCGACTAGCCACGTGCAGCTTCTCTAACTCCTTCCTTAAGTGCGCCGTTCCCCTCCCGGGTAAGCACTTTACCTTCCTCCTGTCCCGGTTTGCAGAAGCAAAGTACTCCTCCTGGCCCCTGATCTGTGAATCCCCAATCAAAACGGTCTCTTCCTTCTTTGCGCACAGGAGACTAAAGCGGTTGGAGGTCCTGACAGCGGCAACCGGGGTTTCAGGTTTCGGCTTCGCAGCCTTCGTGCCCGCTACCTTTCGATACCCGTCGCCACCCATAGGCTCAGCCGCACTTACACCAGCCAACCCACCCCGACAGCAGCTCCATCCTTCGGTTTCTTTGGGCTATCAGTAGGCCCCTTCCCACCCTTTTTCTTTATCGGCCCCTTCCCACCCTTTTTCTTTATCGGCCCCTTCCCACCCTTTTTCTTTATCGGCCCCTTCCCACCCTTTTTCTTTATCGGCCCCTTCCCACCCTTTTTCTTTATCGGCCCCTTCCCACCCTTCTCTATCGGCCCCTTCTTTGCGCCCTCCCTTCTCTCCACCTTGCGCTGCGGTTCCGTGCATTCCACGTGGGTCGCTGGCGATTCCTGACACTGATTTTGTACCCTGGCTCCCGGTTGCACCTTCAACCCTTTCTCCGCGGTCTCGAACTCCGTCCAGTCCGCCGCTGGACCGCCTTTCCAGGGCGGCTATCCTATCTATGAGCTCCGGGGTGGAGGGCGTAAGTGACCGCCGCGCCTCCATCAGCCGATCTGGACGACTCGAGCCACCGGACCCTCTCCTCTAGCTTCTTGTAAAACTGCATGAGTTCGCAAAAGTGACACATGCTGGAGTGGTTGATCTTCACGAAGTAAGCTTCTTTGAAGTTCGTCACCTACTGGTTTACTCCAGACCTCGCACACTCAGCTTTCAGTTTCTGCGGTCCAGTCATTGTAACTTATTTTTCTTCTAACTTCGAATACACTGAATAAGATAGAGCGTTCTAGCAATGAGAACTTTCGAAAACGTTCTGACCAGTACATAAAAAAAGGAGGGGGTAAATTATTTCCGCGCAAGCCGCATCCGCCTATTTGCAGGTGACGTTCATCCCATTCAGAAGACTACACCTCTCATTGCTGCCGCACCGACCAAATGTCTCCCCAGGGCCGGACAGTCCAAAACGTGTCACAGCTACCAACTGACAAACACTCGCGACGCAGGAGTCACGGATTTCCCGCCAGTAGTGACAGCGAGATGCAGCTCCTTACTAAGTCTTACTAGTCACTCACAAGCGGCCAGACTCTTAGAATCCAGTGTTCAAGGAATATCCAACCAGACCCAGCAGCTACGCCCGAGATTTTCCGCTGGTCTGGCAGCCAGCTGGGCAGTAAAGCTCACTCACCTAAGAGCAGTACAGCCAACCACCATCAATTGGTCACCAAAGAACGGTCGCAGAAGGCTGGTCAGGCCATTACGCGTTAGGAATGGGCTTAACGTGGCACTAGCCACACTCCATTCATCGCACCCCTACGCCTGGGACCCCTCCATCCCAGTCTCTCACGACCTACGAGCGTTAAATGGTGTTATTTATAGATGTTCCAAAACCTCTCTTCCCACGCACGAGGTAGCAGTAGGGTCCTAATAGTGAAAGTAGAGAAAAAGACTTAATACTAAAAGAAAAGTGGTTTTTTTTTTGGGGGGGGGGGGGTTTCAGTCAGAGGAGAGCATCCTTTAAACTAAGCTAAAAGGACAGAGCAGGGATGGGATTGGGTCCTTGTAACCCACGGGACAGTATTGTACAACAGACTTCACCCGCCCTCCGAAAGAGAGAGAACCTAAAGGAACTGGCAGCCAATTTCTCTAGAATCCCACGACTCTTGACCGGAGGGCTGTCACACCCCACGTATAAAGTTTACAACACCCAGAAGAAGTGTGCGTAACCTTTATACCCCCTGCGGAGAAGGGAGAGAGAGAAAAAAGAGAGAGAGAGAAAAAAGAAAAAAAGAGAGAGAAAAAAGAAAAAAAGAGAGAGAGAGAAGAAAGAAAAAGAGAGAAAAAAAAGAGAGAAAAGAGAGAGAGAGAGAGAGAGAGAGAGAGAGAGAGAGAGAGAGAGAGAGAGAGAGAGAAAAAAAGAAAAAAAAAGAGAGAAAAAAGAGTGAGAGAGAGAAAAAAAGAGTTACAAGGAGTTGCAAGGAAAAGAAGTACCTCAAAAGGCCTTGCGGCCCATACCGAGGAGGTACCAATGGCAACAGGTGCCAGGGAAAATTTTCTACACACTCAAATAGTGTGCAAGATTTGGTCTAACCTTTTCTTGAACTAATCCACCGAGGAACTATTCCTGTTATTAAAAGTTTATTTTTCTTTTAACTATCCTAGCAGTAGTAGAAAACTGGATAGAAAAGTAGAAGGCTCTCCCCACCCTCCGCTCCCTCCCTGCCAGAGGCAGGTACGGAAAAGTTGAAGAAAATACCTTGACCCTGGAAAAGTAGCCAAGGAAATTTTACAGGAAAGTGGAGAATATATAAATAGCTCTATATTTACCTTGCTCACAGATACACCGTGCAAGCGAACTCCTGCAGAGTTTTCTTATGTTTTAATCTTAAACTATCAACGTGTTAAAATAATTCCACATATACTAGTCCTAAATCATTTCAAATCCAACTTCTAACCATTGTTGCGAGTTGGGTTATCATTTGAACTAAACATGCTTCTAAAATCGACATCTTTGAACCCGCGTCACATAAGCGTCGATTGTAGCCCAATGCCTAACGAAAGGGATTAACTTTGTGGCATTTTCGCCAGTTTCCAATCCACCTACCTACTTCCCCACCAATACCCAGCGCGCGCACTTCGGCCATTAGCCGGCGGTGAGGTACCTTATCAAAGGCCTTCTACTCAATCGCCCTACTCTTATCATACTCACTCAACATGACGTAGAAAAAACTCGAGCATGATGGTGAGACACGACCTATGCCGTCTAAACCCATGTTGGAGTCCCCAAGTAGCTTGTAGGAATCCAAATGGTCAACAATCCTACTCGCTATTATCCCCTCTAAATATTTACCTACAACTGAAGTTAAATGGTGTTATTTATAGAGGTTCCAAGCCTCTCTTCCCACGCATGAGATAGCAGTAGCGTCCTAATCATAAACAGTAGAGAAAAAGACAATACTAAAAGTTTTTCTTTGCAGTCAGAGGAGAACATCCCTAACCTAAGCTAAAAGGACAGAGTGGGATGGGAAGGGGTCCTAGTAACCCACGGGACAGGTTTGTACAACAGACTTCACCCGCCTCCCGAAAGAGATGAGAGAGAGAGGAGAGAGAGAGAGAGGAGAGAGAGAGAGAGAGGAGAGAGAGAGAGAGGAGAGAGAGAGAGAGGAGAGAGAGAGAGAGGAGAGAGGAGAGAGGGGGAGAGAGAGAGAGAGAGAGGAGAGAGAAGAGAGAGGAGAGAGAGAGAGAGAGGAGAGAGAGAGAGAGAGGAGAGAGAGAGAGAGAGGAGGAGTTACAAGGAGGAGGAAAAGAAGTACCTCAAAAGGCCTTGCGGCCCATACCGAGGAGGTACCAATGGCAACGGGTGCCAGGGAAAATTTTGTCTTTCAACTATCCTAGCAGTAGTAGAAAACTGGATAGAAAAGTAGAAGGCTCTCTCCCACCCTCCGCTCCCTCCCTGCCAGAGGCAGGTACGGAAAAAAGGTTGAAGAAAATACCTTGACCCTGGAAAAGTAGCCAAGGAAATTTTACAGGAAAGTGGAGAATATATAAATAGCTCTATATTTAGCTTGCTCACAGAGACACCGAGCAAGCGAACTCCTGCAGAGTTTCCTGAGGTTTTAATCTTAAACTATGAGTGTGTTCAGTACTTTGTCTAGCCTATTTTAAACAGATTACAAAAAAGAGAGAGAGAGAGAGAAAAAAAGAGAGAGAGAGAGAAAAAAAGAGTGAGAAGAGAGAGAAAAGAGAGTGAGAGGGAGAAAAAAGAGAGTGAGAGAAAAAAGAAGTGAGAGAGGAGAGAGAGAAAAAAGAGATGAGAGAGAGAGAAAAAAGAGAGATAGAGAAAAAAGAGAGTGAGAGAGAGAAAAAAAGAGAGAGAAAAAAAGAGTGAGAGAGAGAAAAAGAGTGAGAGAGAAAAAAGAGAGTGAGAGAGAGAAAAAAGAGAGTAAGAGAGAGAAAAAAAGAGAGTGAGAGAGAGAAAAAAGAGAGTGAGAGAGAGAAAAAAAGAGAGTGAGAGAGAAAAAAAGAGTGAGAGAGAGAAAAAAAGAGAGTGAGAGAGAGAAAAAAAGAGAGTGAGAGAGAGAGAGAAAAGAGAGTGAGAGAGAAAAAAGAGAGTGAGAGAGAGAAAAAAAGAGAGTGAGAGAAAAAAGAGAGTGGAGAGAGAGAAAAAAAGAGAGTGAGAGAGAGAAAAAAAAGAGCGTGAGAGAGAGAAAAAAAGGAGAGTGAGAGAGAGAAAAAGGGAGTGAGAGAGAAAAAAAGGAGAGTGAGAGAGAGAAAAAAAAGGAGAGTGAGAGAGAGAAAAAAAGGAGAGTGAGAGAGAGAAAAAAGGGAGTGAGAGAGAAAAAAAGAGAGTGAGAGAGAGAAAAAAGGGAGTGAGAGAGAGAAAAAAGGAGAGTGAGAGAGAGAAAAAAGGAGAGTGAGAGAGAGAAAAAAAGGAGAGTGAGAGAGAGAAAAAAGGAGTGAGAGAGAAAAAAAGAGAGTGAGAGAGAGAAAAAAAGAGTGAGAGAGAGAAAAAAGAGTGAGAGAGAGAAAAAAAAGAGAGTGAGAGAGAGAAAAAAAGAGTGAGAGAGAAAAAAGAAGAAAAGAGGGAGAGAGAAAAAGAGAGAAGAAAGAGGGAGACAGAAAAAAGAGAGAAGAAAGAGGGAGACAGAAAAAGAGAGAGAGAGGGAGAGAAAAAAGAGAGAGAGAAAGGGAAAAAAAAGAGAGAAAAAAGAGAGAGAGAGAGAGAGAGAGAGAGAGAGAGAGAGAGAGGGAAAAAAAGAGAGAAAAAAGAGAGTTACAAGGAGTTACAAGGAAAGAAGTACCTCAAAAGGCCTTGCGGCCCATACCGAGGAGGTACCAATGGCAACGGGTGCCAGGGAAAATTTTGTGAAAGTTTATTTTTCTTTCAACTATCCTAGCAGTAGTAGAAAACTGGATAGAAAAGTAGAAGGCTCTCTCCCCACCCTCCACTCCCTCCCTGCCAGAGGCAGGTACGGAAAAAGGTTGAAGAAAATACCTTGACCCTGGAAAAGTAGCCAAGGAAATTTTACAGGAAAGTGGAGAATATATAAATAGCTCTATATTTAGCTTGCTCACAGAGACCGAGCAAGCGAACTCTTGCAGAGTTTTCTGAGGTTTTAATCTTAAACTATGAGTGTGTTCAGTACTTTGTCTAGCCTATTTTTAAACAGATTTACAAAAAAAGAGAGAGAGAGAGAGAAAAAAAGAGAGAGAGAGAGAAAAAAAGAGTGAGAGAGAGAGAGAAAAAGAGAGTGAGAGAGAGAAAAAAGAGAGTGAGAGAAAAAAGAGAGTGAGAGAGAGAAAAAAGAGAGTGAGAGAGAGAGAAAAAAGAGAGATAGAGAAAAAAGAGAGTGAGAGAGAGAAAAAAAAGAGAGAGAAAAAAAAGAGTGAGAGAGAGAAAAAAGAGTGAGAGAGAAAAAAAAGAGAGTGAGAGAGAGAAAAAAGAGAGTAAGAGAGAGAAAAAAAAGAGAGTGAGAGAGAGAAAAAAAGAGAGTGAGAGAGAGAAAAAAAGAGAGTGAGAGAGAAAAAAAGAGTGAGAGAGAGAAAAAAGAGAGTGAGAGAGAGAAAAAAAGAGAGTGAGAGAGAGAGAGAAAAGAGAGTGAGAGAGAAAAAAAGAGAGTGAGAGAGAGAAAAAAGAGAGTGAGAGAGAAAAAAAGAGAGTGAGAGAGAGAAAAAAAGAGAGTGAGAGAGAGAAAAAAAGAGCGTGAGAGAGAGAAAAAAAGAGCGTGAGAGAGAGAAAAAAAGGAGAGTGAGAGAGAGAAAAAAGGGAGTGAGAGAGAGAAAAAAAGGAGAGTGAGAGAGAGAAAAAAAGGAGAGTGAGAGAGAGAAAAAAAGGAGAGTGAGAGAGAGAAAAAAGGGAGTGAGAGAGAAAAAAAGAGAGTGAGAGAGAGAAAAAAGGGAGTGAGAGAGAGAAAAAAAGGAGAGTGAGAGAGAGAAAAAAAGGAGAGTGAGAGAGAGAAAAAAAGGAGAGTGAGAGAGAGAAAAAAGGGAGTGATAGAGAAAAAAAGAGAGTGAGAGAGAGAAAAAAGAGTGAGAGAGAGAAAAAAAGAGTGAGAGAGAGAAAAAAAGAGTGAGAGAGAGAAAAAAAGAGAGTGAGAGAGAGAAAAAAAGAGTGAGAGAGAAAAAAAGAGAAGAAAGAGGGAGAGAGAAAAAAGAGAGAAGAAAGAGGGAGACAGAAAAAAGAGAGAAGAAAGAGGGAGACAGAAAAAGAGAGAAGAAAGAGGGAGAGAAAAAAAGAGAGAGAGAAAGGGAAAAAAAAGAGAGAAAAAAGAGAGAGAGAGAGAGAGAGAGAGAGAGAGAGAGAGAGAGAGAGGGAAAAAAAGAGAGAAAAAAAGAGAGTTACAAGGAGTTACAAGGAAAAGAAGTACCTCAAAAGGCCTTGCGGCCCATACCGAGGAGGTACCAATGGCAACGGGTGCCAGGGAAAATTTTGTGAAAGTTTATTTTTCTTTCAACTATCCTAGCAGTAGTAGAAAACTGGATAGAAAAGTAGAAGGCTCTCTCCCCACCCTCCACTCCCTCCCTGCCAGAGGCAGGTACGGAAAAAGGTTGAAGAAAATACCTTGACCCTGGAAAAGTAGCCAAGGAAATTTTACAGGAAAGTGGAGAATATATAAATAGCTCTATATTTAGCTTGCTCACAGAGACCGAGCAGCGAACTCTTGCAGAGTTTTCTGAGGTTTTAATCTAAAACTAGAGTGTGTTCGTACTTTGTATAGCCTATTTTAAACAGATTTACAAAAAAAAAGAGAGGAGGAGAGAGAGAAAAAAAGAGAGAGAGAGAAAAAAAAGAGGAGAGAGAGAGAAAAAGAGAGTGAGAGAGAGAAAAAAGAGAGTGAGAGAAAAAGAGAGTGAGAGAGTCGAGAGAGAAAAAAAGAGAGAGAGAAAAAAGAGAGATAGAGAAAAAGAGAGTGAGAGAGAAAAAAAGAGAGAGAAAAAAAGAGTGAGAGAGAGAAAAAAGAGTGAGAGAGAAAAAAAAGAGAGTGAGAGAGAGAAAAAAGAGAGTAAGAGAGAAGAAAAAAAAAGAGAGTGAGAGAGAGAAAAAAGAGTGAGTGAGAGAGAGAAAAAAAGAGAGTGAGAGAGAAAAAAAGAGTGAGAGAGAGAAAAAAAGAGAAGTGAGAGAGAAAAAAAGAGAGTGAGAGAGAGAGAGAAAAGAGAGTGAGAGAGAAAAAAAAGAGAGTGAGAGAGAGAAAAAAAGAGAGTGAGAGAGAAAAAAGAGAGTGAGAGAGAGAAAAAAAGGAGTGAGAGAGAGAAAAAAAGAGAGTGAGAGAGAAAAAAAGAGAGTGAGAGAGAGAAAAAAAGGAGAGTGAGAGAGAGAAAAAAGGGAGTGAGAGAGAAAAGGAGAGTGAGAGAGAGAAAAAAAGGGGAGTGAGAGAGAGAAAAAAAAGGAGAGTGAGAGAGAGAAAAAAGGGAGGTGAGAGAGAGAAAAAAAGAGAGTGAGAGAGAGAAAAGGGAGAGGAGAGAAGAAAAAAAGGAGAGTGAGAGGAGAGAAAAAAAGGAGAGTGAGAAGAGAAAAAAAGGAGAGTGAGAGAGAGAAAAAAGAGTGATAGAGAAAAAAAAAGAGAGAGAGAAAGAGAGAGTGAGAGAGAGAAAAAAAGAGTGAGAGAGAGAAAAAAAAGTGAAGAGAGAAAAAAAGAGAGTGAGAGAGAGAAAAAAAGAGTGAGAGAGAAAAAAGAGAAGAAAGAGGGAGAGAGAAAAAGAGAGAAGAAAGAGGGGACAGAAAAAAGAGAAGAAAGAGGGAGACAGAAAAAGAGAGAAGAAAGAGGGAGAGAAAAAAAGAGAGAGAAAGGGAAAAAAAAGAGAGAAAAAAAGAGAGAGAGAGAGAGAGAGAGAGAGAGAGAGAGAGAGAGAGAGAGGAAAAAAAGAGAGAAAAAAAGAGTTACAAGGAGTTACAAGGAAAAGAAGTACCTCAAAAGGCCTTGCGGCCCATACCGAGGAGGTACCAATGGCAACGGGTGCCAGGGAAAATTTTGTGAAAGTTTATTTTTCTTTCAACTATCCTAGCAGTAGTAGAAAACTGGATAGAAAAGTAGAAGGCTCTCTCCCCACCCTCCACTCCCTCCCTGCCAGAGGCAGGTACGGAAAAAGGTTGAAGAAAATATCTTGACCCTGGAAAAGTAGCCAAGGAAATTTTACAGGAAAGTGGAGAATATATAAATAGCTCTATATTTAGCTTGCTCACAGAGACCGAGCAAGCGAACTCTTGCAGAGTTTTCTGAGGTTTTAATCTTAAACTATGAGTGTGTTCAGTACTTTGTCTAGCCTATTTTTAAACAGATTTACACTTTGACTGGAAACAACCTCTGAGGGAAGTTGGTTCCAGATATTAACTATTTTATAGGAAAAGAAATTTCCGCAGACTGAGGTCCTAAATGTCTTTACACACTCAAATAGTGTGCAAGATTTCGTCTAACCTTTTCTTGAACTGATCCACAGAGGAACTGTTCACAACTTCCGAAGGTAACCTGTTCCATGTGTCACAGATCTTATACGTAAAGTAATTCCCACACACACTAGTCCTAAACCGTTTCAAATCCAACTTCCAACCATTGTTGCGAGTTGGGTTATCATTTAAACTAAACATACTTCTAAAATCGACATCGTTGAACCCTCGTAAGAGAGAGGGAAAAAAAGAGAGAAAAAAGAGAGAGAGAGGGAAAAAAAGAGAGAAAAGAGAGAGAGAGAGGGAAAAAAAGAGAGAAAAAAGAGAGAGAGAGAGGGGAAAAAAGAGAAAAAAATAGAAAAAGTGAGAGAGAGAGAGACTTTCTCTCTTTTTTCTCTCCTTGGTAAAAGCTTAAAGACCGCCCACTAACATTCGCTCAACCAATAAATGTTTTGCTTTTTATAAGTGCGGAGAAGGGGAAAGTCTTTTCTTCATTATGCCCCATTCTAATGGGGTCTTCTCCCTGCCCTATAAAAACAGTAGCAGTGACATATGTAAATCATTTTACTGTTAAAGAAGCATTTCACTTGTTGCATACAAGCTTATAACCAAGGATGCAGTTTGGCGAGCACCCCAATATCAAATTCTAAGTAATTTTTCTTCGTATATATTCTGTTCTAAATATACAGAAGTATTCTTATTCAATAGTGTTGAGTGAAATATATAAGTTAATTCTTCTGTATCAACATTTATGTAGAAGTGTGTTTTCTGTGAAATTTTCATGATTATGTGTCTTATTGTGATTGTACTCAATTTTATCCTATTATTATTTTAACTGAAAGGACCGATTCATCCACACACAATTGTCTATCCGAATATGCTTCGTCACTGTATACCTCTCCTGTGATAGTGTGAGTACTGTTATACGCGTGTTTGCTTTATTTACAAGGTTAAAGCTATAATACCACGGTGCATATTTGATACAATTTAAAATAATTAATTGCTGAAGATATTTGTCGTTACAATTATATATATATATATATATATATATATATATAAACACATTACACCGGGTGACCACAAAAGGGAACCGCTTTTTTATCTGGCGGCATACTTCCATATCGTTGCTCGCAGGGTCACACAAGTCGAATAATTGTAGAAATTTTTTAAATTCGTTCCCGCGGCCCATATGGATGAGAAAACACAAACAGTACTGCCCACAGACATTGCTGCACATTGTACAAACTCTGGAAACGATAAGGATTCCAAACTACTCGTGGGATTTGCAGTTGTTCGGGAAATTTTACAATAATAGCATCATTCCATGGATGTCCACCCAGTGAATTAAAGTAGTACATTTTCTCCCTACTTTTAAAATAAATGGCTATCCAATGGATCCTTTGTCCACTGCTCACGTCTTTGTTCACGATAAGTGCGCCGCAATCTCTCGTGATTGGTAATTTCACCGTTTCATTCCTCGCAAACACGCCGATAAATTTGTCACGCGTGAATCGGTCACTATTCATCACTCTCTAGACCAGGGGTGGGGAACCTGCGGCCTTTTGGGGTACTAGTTGCGGCCTTCTGCCTGTTTGAAATTCAGAATTCATACCGTACGATAATGGACAGCAACTGATACCCCTTTAGGGCTTTAGGCTATTTCATTAGATCATGGTTTCAGCTTCACTACTTCTTACACATACAAGCCTTCTTTATGGCTTGAACAATAGGAAATATGGCAACGCTGCCAGTTGAAACTGGCAGCGTTGCCTTACGGCTTACGCCCTTACCTATCAACGATCAATTCGACTGGCTGACTGGATGACAGTTACTGACGATTCTCCGATAGTGACACGCACGCTTGTTTCCTTTAAAACTGTAAATCTTTGATCAATTCGTGTACCATTTTTATTTATAAATCTTCTGGTACCCCAATCATGTCAAAAACTGTGAAAAGAAAATTAAAGGAAGAGAACAGAGTATTCCATGAAGAATTGGAATTGCAGTATTTCATAGTTGCTGAAAAAGATAAAATGATGTGTTTGCTCTGCAACGCCATAATTGCAACAGTGAAGAAACACAATGCATATCAGCATTATGCAACTCATAAGAACCACAAGTATGCTATATTGGAAGGAGAACCCCGAAAGTCTGCACTTACGAAGATGAAACTTCAAAAGCAGCAACAACACAGCAAGTATTTAAAACGATGTCAGGCCTAGGGACTGAAATCACTGAAGCAACTTATAAAGTAGCATATATACTTGGAAAAAGAGGTAAGCCATATAGTGATGTGGAAATCATAAAAGAATGCATTGTTGAAGTTGTAGCCTCTTTAGATTCAGACAAAGTTAACAAATACAAACAACTACCTCTTTCAAGAAGGACCATAACTGATCGGCAACATGAATTAGCCAATGTAACTGAACAACTTCATACAATATGCCAAAGCGAAAATACTTATTATTCGATTGCCTTGGATGAGTCCACTGATATTACTGACTCAGCGCAAGTGTCATTTTTTATTCGTGTTATAACTGCAGATTTTCAATGCTACGAGGAGTTACTGGCTTTGGGTACCCTTACGGGGAAGACACGTGGAATTGACGTCTTGTCTCTCTTCAAAGAAAAATGCCGTGAAGCGAAACTGAATTTATGTAATTTAGTAAGTGTATGCACAGATGGTGCAACTTCCAATTATTCCCCCCAAAAATAAATGTGCACTTGCTGAATTTTTTTATTTATTATAAAAGCCCTCACGTATTATCAAGTTTGATTTAAAATTAGTAAATATGTAGATCGTAGACTAAAATATGACATTTTGTTGTACTGTATATGTTAAATTCTCAGCATGCGGCCTAATAGGGTCTTGGTTAAATGAAATGCGGCCTTCCAATGAAAAAAGGTTCCCCACCCCTGCTCTAGACTGTAACCGTGCCCATCTTTAAAAGTCCGCCACTACGCCCCTAAACCTGTCAACTTCGATTAAAGCCTGCGACTCGAGGTAAACTACTACGCTAATAGGCGCGACTAGCGGATTGTCGAACTAATGTGAGTGAGATATTGTCGCTCTGCTGTGGGCTTATGTGTGTGCTTATACTCCCACAGAAATCGGGTGAGAGATTAAACGGGTACAGATTCAAACTCTGGACGAATTCATTCAGCGTTACACCAGTTCTTAAACAGTCACACCCACCGACCCTATGCGCTATATTGTTATACGCTCTCGAGCAAAGTGAAAACTCGTCATCTGTAGAATAACTCGTTTCCAATGTCCCACCTAAAGCTACCTCGTTGACATAGTTACATTTTTAAGGCCGAAATTTTCGAATTTAAATGCAGATTTTTGGTATTTTCCATTCACAGAAGCATGCTCCTCCATTCTGATTAATATCCTTTTAGGCAGAACCCCAAGAACGACATTTTCTATCTATTTGGGTGTTAAGCCTGAAGGGACTAAAAACCTTAAACTGAACTCTATTAATTGGATATTTCACTGTGGCATGTAGTAAATTTTTCTCAACTTCCATCTGCTTAGCAGAGCTTAATTTCACACAACGTACGCGGAGATATGTCTCCATAATATGAATTACCTTAGGCTTAGCACCCTCTTCTTGGTCAGCACCCAGATTTAAACAAATCCCAGGATTTGTACGGGCGAGTTTTAATTTCATATCGACCCCATTCACAAGCAACTTTTCCTAGAACGTAAAATCTGTGTGCAACCGTCCATAGCAGTCGTAACTCTTCTTTTTAGATTTTTTAAACTTGCTCTTTATACTACTTTCATCTTTAGCCTGATAATAACCTTCGCCAGTTAAAAAGGTGTCTTTCACCTCTTTTGAAAAGTTGAGTATATTTTTCAGATAGGATCGTAGGTGGTAGTACCCAGACCCTGCCGAGATGTTGACCTGATTTAAATACAAGTCACACTGGCTGAATATGGTGTGCAGAAAGTTTGTTTCTCGGTATACGACGTAGTCGTTTTCGCAATCCTACCCATCGGAATGCGCTATTCGTAGTTTAGCGTACATGTACACACAGCTTGGGTAAAAAAAGTAAGGGCCTGAGCTCGGGATCACGAATTCTATAGGAGCACTCGATGAGCTAATGGTGTTTAGCGGGTTAACTGTAATAAAGTCGCTATGTTCTATAGATGTTTGTGTAGGTGGCATATCAAAGAGGGCCAGCTCCGATATACAACATTGCGAACTACTCGGATGGATGAAACGTGCCATGGCGCGACAGAAATATTGATACCTCTCCCGGCAAGTAGCAATCAGTCTGACCCACGAGCGCAACGTCCTTAGCTTATATCAGTTGGTCAACCACAGGTTTCATGCGCTTAGAACACTTCTTTTTTATGTCCTTTTACGTTTAACACCACGAGTTAGTAACCCCTTCTTCTTCCTTCTTACAGTGCGCTTCTTCTTCCAGTTTTTATTTCCGCCGCCATGCATTAATCTCTTTATATCTTTGACAATTTCGTCCCGTTTTAAATATTTTTTGAGAGCTTCTTTAGGCTTAGTCCCTGCTATTACTACTTCTACCGTACGCAGTATAGTTGAAAAAATAGATCCAATCCCGCTCCCGCGCTGATATCTCGCCCCTCGGTAGACTGTGAACAGCCTTTGGTTCATTCTATCGCAGTACGACGGAAGTAAAGCTTCACTGTTAAGCTCCCGTCACCGAATGAAAACCTTCTCCCCTCAATCGTTCTCGTATATATCGAGAAACTGGTTAGTAGGGTAGTTGCGACTTTGATATAATGAGACTTGTCGTATGTAATGCTCAAGCTATTTCCTCTATGATTGGGAATGCGAGCGATACGCATCAGTCGCACCTGGGTGGTATCCCCAACAAACTGATGCTTCACGATATTGCTGTAAATATAGCTGTAAATATAGCACAAATATAGGACAATTAGCTGCACAAGTCATACCGTGGCTCGTGAAAAGTATCTCTGGAAGGCTAGAACATATCTGCCTTCAGGTATAATTTTGAACAGTGCTTTGTCTTTAATATTTCTGTTAGCCTTCGATTTTAGCAATAAAGTATGCCCCGACTTATCTTTACGATTTCATATACTAAATCAGATGAAAGATTTGAACTTTTCAGACTTCCATTTACGTCTCACAATATCCTCGGCTGTCATAATGCCCCGGACCTAGTGTTACTTTTGTACTATTGTACTGCAATTCACTGCTCCAGGCTGAGCGCATGGTATCGTCCCGAGTTACACCGGCCTTTTCACATTCATCGCGACTTCTAAGAACCATAAAAACGGATTCTTTCTTGTCAATACTTAAAAACTTGGTGGCAAGTTGAAATTCGCATATTCCAACCCCATATAATTCACGACCTAAATCAATGGGACCATGCAGTTCTGCTATAAAGTTGTACAGGGTATTGTTAGGATGTACAGACAGAGAGGCAGAGGACGCAAGTGTGACGTAGAAGTGGTTAGGCACCATGTTGTATACTATTTAAGTTTCACTACTGCATCAGTTTTTATATAGGTGTTGAAGCTTTCTGGGTACCCTAGCCATTTTACCAGGTACATTTTTCTCTCTCCTGAACCTTTGCTTCCTATAATTTTTTCAATTTTAAACTTTTTTTCCTAAATTAAATATCACTTTTTGCAACGCCTCGCCCAAAAAGCCGCCAGCAAATTTTTCCCTCATTCAAATCTTCAACGTAATACATCACCACCTCGTCTTTAGGTCTCAGCTCTAACTTTAAAAATTTCACGAGTCCAGCCTTACTCATATCCTTTCGCGAATTTATTCCCCGAACGCGACAGCCTTACATACTCATTGATTTTGAAATACACAGGGCGTGGTGGTGCTCTACGATTATCTTTTCTCACCTCATGCTCTGTATGCGTACCTCCTCTTAAAATTTCGTTAGGTGATGTACCAATCGTTCGGCGGTGTGAACGGTTGTATGGTGAGGCCAGCGACTCCAGAATGTGTTTTTGTGTGAAATAGCGATGCATGCGTTCCTTAATGGTACGCTGAACCCTTTCGGCTGAAGATGCCTTATGTATAAAATTGCTAGTGTAATAACTGATATTGAACTCTGCCAACATGTTCTGAAAAGCTCGGCCTATAAATTCTTTCCCCCATGTCCGTACAAAAATACCCAGGAATCCTGTTTTCCCTCAACATCAGCGCTTTTGCGACTTTAGCAAATGTTTCAGGCCACTTATTTTCCAGTGGAATTTGCCACAAATATTTAAAGACTATATCTACAGGGTGGGCCGTAAGTTTCCATACATAGGAAAAATTAAACGTTTGTTTTTATGTTTCAGATACCCTAAGAATATACGTTTGACGTAAGATCTTGTTTACTGATGAAGCAAATTTTTACGTCAATGGAGAGGTTAATCGGCAAAACATACGTTATTGGAGTAATGCTAACCCTAACTGGCTGAGTCCGACGAAGATGCAAGGTGCCGGTAAAGTGATGGTGTGGGCCGGGATATGGGGTGACAGAATTATTGGACCAATTTTTGTCAGTGGAAATCTTAATGCCGAAAGGTATCTTAACATGTTGCAAGAAGAGATTTTCCCATCCCTGCTAAACGAGGAAGGTAACTTCCCAGTTTACTTCCAGCAAGATGGAGCTCCACCTCATTATGGTCTTCACGTGCGTCGGTATTTGGATCAGCAGTTTCCGGATGCTTGGATTGGTCGGCGTGGTCCTGTGGAGTGGCCTCCCAGATCCCCAGATCTCACCCCCCTTGATTTCTATCTTTGGGGGCACTTGAAGGCCATGGTGTATCAGGAAAAGATACGAGACATAAATCATCTAAAGGAACGTATCACCAACGCCATTACAAGCATAACGTCAACTGTGCTAATGCGTGTTCATCAACAGTGGGGAACACGTATTGAAATGTGTTTTCAAAACAATGGCAACCATGTAGAGCATATTATATAAATAAAAATGGTTGTCCATAAAAAAATGTTTATTTTTCCTATGTATGGAAACTTACGGCCCACCCTGTATTATGAAAAGGATGTAACGGTAGCCGCCATTATACAACGAATACCTTTGCATGTCTGTTAAATCAGCCTGCCAAATAGAATCAACCGAGGCGGCTAATGTCTTGGCATTTTTAAACCTTCTTCACCGGTTTATGAAGTGTATAAGCGTCCTGCTCACGCGAAAACCTCTCAACATCTTTTTTCTCTATTCCCTCGTCATAAACGGCTCTGTGCAGTTTATTAACATCCCCGTAGGAAGTTAGATTAGAAATGTCATAATAACTTTTTCCTAATATGTTAGCCATTTGCATTTTTTAGAGGCGCGCGGGTAGGGTTGCGCGTTGCTGCTTGGTCTCTTCTTCCTCTTCAGAGATGTTACCGCCGGGAGCGAAGGCGTGTTCAGCTGTGGTACATGCGTTGCTTGCCCCAAGTCTTTTAACCTGTTCTGGTTACCTATCGGCGTTTATGTGTGGATGTTTATTTGCTGTAATCTAGTTTTAATATGCCCCCATCCTGCTGGTGAGGGCCTATCCCACTTTCTCACCAAATCATGTACGAAATCAATGACGTCGAACCCTGTACCTTTGACCCTTCAACAACAATCTCACCTGTATCGGACCATTGTATAATGGGGCCCTCATTCAATAGATTATAAAGACTTAGCCCTTTACTCCTCAATGTATGGGGGGATTATTTATTAATACATGTTCGAGATGTTGCGGATCAGCACCGTTGTTCTTTACTTGTTCGCCTATAGCAGTGGTTCCCCGCTTGGTCACAACAGCCCCCCAGTGGCGTTTGAGAATCTTAGGGGGGGCGCTAGGAAACTAAAATTGTTTTATTCTATTAATAAATCACTTATCCTGTTATACAGGGTGTCCCAGAATTAACTATCTATTTCAATGAAATCGGACAATTTTTTTAAAAACACACTTTTATTTATGTTTATCATGTTTAATATGTGTTAAAAATGTATAAATTTCTAAATTTTTTTCATAATTTTATTTTCATAATTTTTTCATTATCTGGTCCAATGAAAGACCGTCTGAAGTCATAGAATGGCAAAGAGACTCTCCAAAAGTTAACGTGTGGCATGGAATGACCAAATCCAAAATTTATGGCCCATTCTTCTTTGCGGAAGCAACTGTAACAGGTACCGTCTACCTTGATATGCTTCAGCAGTTTCTCGAACCACAGCTTCTTGATGATGGCATTCTTGATAATGTGCTTCAACAAGATGGAGCACCATGTCATTATGCTCTAATTGTTCGAGAATACCTCAACAGACGCCTTCCGAATCGGTGGATTGGACGTGGAGGACCTCGACCTTGGCCTCCGCGTTCTCCGGATTTGACACCCCTGGATTTCTTTGCATGGGGTTTCATAAAAACAAAGGTTTATCGCCAAAAGATCTATGCTTCTTGTTGAAACACAACATTATCAAGAATGCCATCATCAAGAAGCTGTGGTTCGAGAAACTGCTGAAGCATATCAAGGTAGACGGTACCTGTTACTTACAGTTGCTTCCGCAAAGAAGAATGGGCCATAAATTTTGGATTTGGTCATTCCAAGCCACACGTTAACTTTTGGAGAGTCTCTTTGCCATTCTATGACTTCAGACGGTCTTTCATTGGACCAGATAATGAAAAAATTATGAAAATAAAATTATGAAAAAAATTTAGAAATTTATACATTTTTAACACATATTAAACATGATAAACATAAATAAAAGTGTGTTTTTAAAAATTTGTCCGATTTCATTGAAATAGATAGTTAATTCTGGGACACCCTGTATTATTATCTTTATGAGGGGGCCCACCAGCAAATATTGATGGACATAAGGGGGTGATGGCCAAAAAGTGGTTGGGAACCACTGGTCTATAGGCTCGCCATGGTCAGTATCGCCCCCATGTTCGACAACTACGGGGAACTCCATCGGTTTCTTATAATTTTCGTACTCATGAAGAAATTTTTGCAGAGCTTCTTGGTATAAGATTCTTTTCTCATCAGGAGACTTTTCACTCTTTAATAGGTCTACCAATTCGCTTTCCATTCTTTTAAGCCTTCTTTTACGGGGTTCTAGAACCGTATCTCGACTCTGTGTTTTGTAGTGAAGCGTACACATCGTATGGAATCACGACTACTTTCTTTATTACATTAAACTAGACAATAAAGGGCCCAAAACTGAAAATAAGATTGGGAGAAATGAACCCCCTCTTTGTCCAATAATTCGTTTTTCCTTCCCCACAGTTTGACTTTTACGAGCGATTGTATGTATTATGTTCTTGTAACGACGTAAGCGAGACTTCTGAGAGGGTTTCAATGGTACATTACATTTTATAACGTTAAGACAGATTTCACGGATGCATTTTAAAAAGTCGGTGTCAGTATTTTTAACAAACAGCTGCTGCAGTGCCCGGAGCAGTCGATGATAGATTTTTATTAACTCACGGTATTTCTTTAACATCTTTGTCATTCTGGAATATACACCGTTTCAGCCTCGTTTGGAAATGTATTCGTTCTTAGAAGCACCTCAAACGTGTTTCGCGGGTGAAGGTCACAAAGCAAATATCCGTAACGTGGCTTGTAGCTTCTTAATAAACTTCCAAAAAACTCCTTACGCTGATTCGGGAACATTTGACTGGCCAGTCCCCCAATTTGTGACACATCTCTACGTTGGGCAAATAAGACTAGATATTGTGTGTTTAGCGACACATCGCGCATGTATCTATTTTTTGAAAAATAGATTCTGATTGATGACGAATACGTTTATGTTAAGATGGTGGGAGAACACTGTAAATGTCTCGGCAAACGTTTTATCCATTTCTAACATGAGATCGTCAATTACAATAACAGTGTGCTCATTACCCTTTATCGAACTAACATCATAAACACCTTTGTGGAACAAAATATCATCTTGGTATTCGTTGAATACGGTCTGGGATGACTTTGTGCACGAAATTTGAGAACAGTTCCCCTTATTTTTAATGATTTTAAGCATAAACACGGTTTTGCTACAGCCAGTAGGGCCGGATATAATGCAAATAGAATGGCTCGTGGACCTGAATTTTTCTACAGAATCCATCTCTAACATATTACACGCTTAAGTGGAACATTTACAAAATGTAATAAAATTTTAAGTGATGCTCCTTATACTGTATTCTAGTCTTGTTTTTCTTCCGGAGAACCGTGAATGATGACGAGAATGAGGTACTGTACCAGCAACATGTCCCCATCGTAGATATTGCAGATGAGGTTGATGATACCGATGATAGTGTAGTTGTTGTTGTGGCTACAGACTGCGCCATCAGCCCCGCTAGCATTCCGGAACCCTCAGCAACGCAACTGTAGCACCCCCACTCGACAATTCGAGAAGAAAGCGAGTGCATAACAACGTCCCCATTGCTGAAACACCTTCCACGTCAGGTGTAAAGCGCGTAAAGCTCTCCACGAGTGCGTCGGCCGTTAGATCCACAGTAAGTTCTGAAAATGTAATAAAATCCCAGCCCTCTACGTCTTACGGTACAACCCATACAGTGACTCCTTCTACAAATAAAACTGTACCCCTTTATTCCTATTCAATACCACCCCAAGCTGTGCCCTCCACCTTGTCAGCAACACCTCAATCTGTAGACAGTAGCATATCATTCGAGCTGGTACGCAGCGCTACCCCTACTCCAGCCCTGACTAGAAACCGATAGGTAGTCAGGGTCGACCCGCGATCCATGTATAGCAACGGTGTTGAACACGGACTGCGGTGCGTAGTTGAGCGTATTGTGGAGTTTGCCCTTCAGAGCAGTGAGGGACGTGAAGCCAGGACGCAATTGTCCCTCGGATTCTGGTCAGATGATGGGGATAGAGACGATTTTGGGGTAGTAATACCCTACAGACGTCTGGCTACCGTAGATGTTAGAGTACACTTTGGGTCGTATAATACATGCCTCTCAAAGCAGTACCGAACTTAATATGGACAACTTCACGCTAGATACAGAACACGTTTTTCGTGTTCCGGGCCATAAGGCCACACCTTATACTCTTAACTATGGCAGTTATCAAATATTCGGAAACCACACAAACCTCGATCGTGGTTGCGGCTTTATAGCAATAGTCTTGGCTCATATGTTTACTGTGCTAAATACGGCTGCATATAATATCTGGTTGCCGACGGTTGTGCAGCGTGCACGTAAACTGGCCACAGACTGCAGGCTCGAATTTGACTGTGATATGAAGCCTGAAGAGTTGAGAAGTGTAGAGCAGGAAATGGATGTGCGTATAGTTGTATTTGGATTGGATAATCGTTGTCGGAATGTGTTTTTAAAAGCAATGTGAGAGAATGTAAAGGGTGTCCCAGAAGTCTTGGAGGGGTTTTATTTGGCTATAACTGTTTTGTTTGGGGATCAAATAAAAAAAGGTTTGTAACACTTGAAAATATATTTATTGCGATTTTAATTACAAATTTAATATCTGGTGAAAATCTTCATTTTCATTGCTTAAATCTGAAATCGCTTTAGCGTACGTTATCCGACTCTGATGATCTTGTGGTTTAATTTCTTGAGCAATTTGAATTTTGTACGGGTAAAGATTGATATCCTCTTAAAATTCGATGTAAGGAACTTCTTGAATGTTTAATTCCTGGCTGCGTCGTCGGACTGATGTGGATTTTCCTCAACGCTTTCACGAACTATCTCAACCCGAGATGGACTTCGGCTTGTTCGAGGACGCCCAGTCCGTGGTTCGTCTCCCTGACCCTTTCCCATACGAAATTTAGCGACATACCGTCGAATAGCTCGATCAGAAGGAGCAGAAGGT
This sequence comes from Bathynomus jamesi, assembly GCA_023014485.1. NCBI lineage: Eukaryota > Metazoa > Arthropoda > Malacostraca > Isopoda > Cirolanidae > Bathynomus > Bathynomus jamesi. The sequence continues at coordinate 867,495 of JAJOZX010000539.1, forward strand.
GTGTTGAATTTTAATCGTAAAGCTCTTTGAGCGGCAAAGATGGAAGAGTTGTTTGTCATATAAAGTTCCACAATAGCCACTCTTTGTTGCACTGTCCAGGATTCCATTTGCGTTAATCGCAGCAACGGTACTTTAATTGAAAAATAAAAATAAATAAATTAATCAAAAAAGAAAAAAGTTACAGCCAAATAAAACCCCTGCAAGACTTCTGGGACACCCTGTACAAAGCCTCTACTTATTTTAGGATTGTCGGGGACAACGTATCTTCCCATCCGTAACATTAGGGCTCTTTACGCGGGTTAAGATAAAAGCCGAAAATATGGCAGGCATCACGATTTGTGTTAGGGTTGTCTCGAGTTTGCGGATGATATAGTGAGACATTGTAAGGATTGCTACATGGTATGCGAGCAGTGTAAACGATCCAAATGTCAAAGTCGAGTAATTGAAGCTGAGAAGAGGGACTATAATGTATGCAAAGGCGGATTAAGACACCTCGAAGCCCCGGGGCAATGAAGAATATGGGGGCCCTTTTCTATAGTTTTTTATGAACAATACATGTACAGTACATACAGTAGTACATTTATACGAATTATATGTACGGTGCTCAAGCTAATTGAGAAACAAACTTAAAAGAACCTTAACACAGTGTATTTTCCCGTTTGCCAAAACCAAACAGTATTAAACAAACTTTACTTTAGGGCCTATAAAACAGGGAACTTGTCAATTTGTGTACTCTGTCATATTTAATGAAAGAAGTTTGCGAAATCTCGAATTACAGTAATCCCTTGCCAACCGCGCGGGTTCTGCAACCGCGGTTTCGAGTATCCACGCAAAATTTTCTGTGTACCGTTTTGGCTACCGCGGTCTACAGTTTTGCTTAACCACGGTTTTTCGTGTCCTCACCGTAGCAATCATTTATTATTTCATTTATATTCGCATTTATAAGTTTAATCATGGCCTCTAAGCGTCGAGTTGATATTCATAGTGAGGTGAAGATTATCCCATCAATATTAAAGGTAAATAAAAGTATTCTTATTCACTATTAATATTTAATGTTGTTTTGTTCGTTAATGTTCATGTTAATATATATATTAATGTTGTTTTGTTTGTTAGTGTTCATGTTAATGTTAATATACACATTTGTCAAAAAGAGACCAGGTTCTTATTTAATTTATGATTGGAATTTAAAAATTGCACTTAGTGGTTAGGATGAAGAAAATATACAAAAAGAAATTTAAATTATATTTATAATGAAAACTAAGTTACTTAATTAAATGAGTATGACATCAGATATATAATGAAACTATAAGGAAATTAACTTAAATGAAGGGTTAAAGTGACTAAATGAAATGGACTAAACATAAATGACAAAGAAAAGATAAATGATATATATATATAATTATGGGCAGGAAAGCTTATTGCTCAAGTTAGGAATCTAGTGGATGCCGAGATGTATCCGACAGCCTCCAAGTATCTCTCTTAGTGAATTATTAACAAAACGTGTTTTCCTTCGCCGATGTGGTATCGGAGAGTACCAGCATTCAAGAAGAACCTTTTTAAGAATAATACGAATTATGAATGCAGGATATATACTAAAATTGAAGACATTTACATTACATAAACAAAAAAAAAAGAACCGCAATAATACAAATATTCAAACAACTTCTAAATATATTCTAAACAATATAATAAAAAATAAAAGTTACAAGACAAGTCGAGCTGTATTCACCAGGAGGTAATGTATCTCTAACAGAAGTGAGGTTAGAGACGACTTGTCATACAAATCACATCACTTTTTAGGAAACGAACGTATGAACACATTCTGATCGTTTAGAAAGGTCACTGTGGGTGTAGAATTGTAATTTTATAATGAGTAATTCTAATCAAGAAGAGTATCTTCTTGACAAAATTAATGTTGTCTTGTTCGTACGGTTACATATTTCTCATGTTTACTGAGTGAAGAGGATGCGTAATTAAGGAAACAAGTGAGTGTCAACCACGGCCGTGGAACCTAACCCCCTATTTCCCATAAGCCTTTAGTTTTACCAACCACGGTTTTACCAATCACGGGGATTTTCAGGAACGTAACCCGCGCGGTTGGCGATGGATTGCTGCATACCATCGAAACTTGATTGGATGGCACCGTCAAGCATGGGGGCCTGAGGCTTCAGCCTCAATAGCCTCAGTGATAATCCGCCACTGAATGTATGTAGACGGACATTTTTCAATAATAACCGTTTTGAATTCCATAAATCAAGTGAGACGTGTGGAAAATGAGAATTTGTGAGTGCAGCATGTTTCATATGATGGACAATTGGGAAAAATTTGAGCTTAAATGTGATGAAATTTGTTGTGCTACATGTTATGAGAAATATAAGGCTGATGATATAAAACATCTTTGTTATATGAAAGACGCCAAACCTAAAAATAAACCTTGCATAACTGTATACTACGACATAGAGACTTGCACGGACGCTGAAACCAAAGAGGTTATCCCACATTTACTTGTAAGTCAGACTATCTGTGACGAGTGCATGAACGTTGAGTGTGATGAATGTCGCAAATGTGGTAAACGAACAAACATTTTTAAAACGACTGCCCACATCCCTGTGAAGCTCTTTGTCCTATATTGTCAAACTAGCAGACCAGTTAAAAAAAATAACTGCTTATTCTTGCCCATAACGCTGCAAAATTTGATACACAATTCCTTTATAAGGAAATGCTTGAACACGAATCATCAGATATTTACAGGTGATCCCTTGAAAGGAGGAAACAAGCTTATACAGATGCAAATAAGAGTTAATGTTCACTTTAAAGACACCCTGTTAGTCACATCTTCAAAATTAGCTTAGCTACCCAAGGTGATGGGCATAAACGCTGAAGTTTCAAAAGGGTATTTCCCTTACACTTTCCTCACTCGCGACACTTTAAATTAGGTAGGTCTACCACCCCCAAACATTACTTTAACTATGACAACACAAGTGATAGTGAGCGTGAAGACTTTGATCGCTTCTACAACAGTTTTAATGAAGATAATCCTTACAGTATAGCGAATGAATGTGAGCGTTATTGTGTGAATGACGTACGCGTATTAGAGTATGCTTTCAAGCCTTTAATTAAAAGAATGCACATAACCCGTTTCAACTGTGATCCGCTATAAGCCGTAACCACGATCGCTTCATTGTGTTTTTACTGTATTGAAGAATAACTTGAAGCCGTCATTCCCCGAAACGTCCTGCGAAGTTATGTGTATAAAGCTATTTACTAGCTCACACATACAACAGCAGACAGATGTATGCATAAAACATGATCGTAACACGGGGGAAGTGGCCATCAAGATCAATGGCCGTGTTTTTTGGGTAGATGGTCTAAGCGAAGACCACGCCACTGTTGAGAAGATGGCATTCTCCTTTAACGGTTGCTGATTGGCATGGATGCCCGCGTCCTGAGTGTGGTATCATAAGAGACATCCATGGCAGATCTCCTGCCGACAGTCTCGCATGGACCCGTACCGCGACCAACTTATAAGCTCCCAGTTCATTCACAAATTTAGTGGGAACAAGAATATGATGCCTGGATGGTAGCCGATGAGCAGTATCGCGAAGAAATAAGGGCTATCAAACGTACAATGGTGCTAGACCCCCTCAAATGCGGCGATAGTTTGCTTGGAGGACGCATAAACCCCTTCAAACTATACTCTCCACCTACGGACGGGGTGAAGATTCATTACTACGATTTCTGTTCATTATACCCCTACGTGATGATGAACAATCCGTACCTCGTAGGCGCACCTAAAAAACTCGTGGGTTCGCCCTGCCCTGCCTGTCATCGAAGAGTTCTCGGCTAATTTGAACGAGAACTACTTTGGTCTTTCTTTCGTAGATGTGCCCCCCCCTCGCGACTTATGGATGCCAATCTTCCCTGTTGTTATAGACCACAAACTCATATTCCCTCTGTGTGTGAAGTGCGCAGAGGAGAACAATGCGGACTGTAATCACACAATCAACCAGAGGAAGATCAGAGGCGTTTATACAAGTCCTGAGCTGTCCCTAGCCATTCGTCACGGGTACACAATACTGAAAATATGAGGTGTGGAGGTTGCAGAAGCTCCCCAGCCTTTTCACACCATATATAAATACTTTTTTGAAGGACAAGGTAGAAGCTTCAGGCTCCCCGCGAGGAGTTGAGACCAAAAATGAAAAATCGGCGTATATTCAACGCTACCGTGATCGTGAAGGGATACAACTTGAACGGGACCAAATTGTGCAAAGTTGTCCCTAAATCGTCTTTGGGGAAAATTTGCCCAGAATACAGACAAGGGAAACTTCCATCTAGCTCAAAGTTATAACGAAGTGTGGGATTACGCTAACGCCATCGATAAAGAGGTCATGCAGTTCGTGAATGTGGTTAATACGTACATAATAAAGTACAACAGAACCGAATTGGCTACAGATACATCACGTGTCACAAACATACCTGTAGCCAGTTTTACAACAGCCTACGCCCGCATCAAACTTTGGAGTCTACTGCATTCTCTTGGACAGAGGGTTCTGTACGTAGATACAGATAGTGTGATATTCACGGAGAGGGACGGTAAATATATGCCTTCTATTGGGGAATTCCTCGGAGAGTTGACTGACGAGATCAGGGATGAGTATGGAGATAGCGCCTACGCTGATTCTTTTGTCTCAACAGGACCAAAGACTTACAGGGTACGAGTGAGGGTGGGTGAGGAGTTCAAATACATCGTGAAGGCTAAAGGTATCGCTCTTAACCAGGCGAACCGGCAGATCGTCAACTATGATTCGCTGAAAGAGCTAGTGAGTTTAGAAGATGATGGAAATGAGGGTGACCAACCACCCCACCTGTTTGTAGGAACTCATAACTTTCGGGCACAGAAGTTGGGGGCGTGAAGGAACTTAGGGGGACGAAAGTGTGTCGTAACACATACAGGAACCTACGACACCTGGCACCTACGAACTCTTCCCTTTGGATACCGTGATATGTGAATATTTGCTATATAAATAATTGTTATATTAGTTATTTACTTGACGAAATTTTACAATTTATTTATTTTTCCTATTTATTACGCGCATTTAAAATAAATTGTTTCAGCTGGTGTTTCATTTTCTCCTCTGTGTGTATGTGTGTGTGTAGAAGAAAAAATCTATGCACCACCCACTGTATGTTACTGGCCAGAAAAAAGAGTCACGCGGCTCCTGCTACTAATCCATCTGGCGGGCCATATCTCCTTCCATCGTGTTCAGTTTACCCCCGCAAGCCCTGGTTCTCAGACGTATCTTTTACCTGTTGAGGAATTCTCGTGTGGAAGAAAAATAACGATGGCGACCGATGATATTGCATGTTCTACATTCCTGAAGTGGTACTCGCTAAAGTCTACAAATGTGGTGAATACTCAAAGAATTTTTAGTCACCCCTCCTTTGAAACCTTTAAAGTAGGGCCCTGCGAATCACATTTTCTTTTTTCGACTCGAATTTCGAATCAAATCATCCCAAACAAATCGAATCGAATCAACTGTACACATATAGATTAGAGTGTTTCCACACAATTAGTAATGAGCATAAAATTAATTAAATGTTCTTGAGAACAAAGTAAATGCTTCTAAAAAAATTTATTAAGTATTTGTTCATCAGGAGGAACAATGGTATTAAAGTATGATGAAAGTGTTATTGCAGAAGAGATTGGTCTCAATATATAGATTGAAATATAATCTAAGTAAAAAGAAAAGTGTTTACAAAAGTGTTCTCCAAAACAACAACACTGATGTTGTTTACCGGACTTAATGGAGATTCGAAAATATCGAATCGGAGCCCAAGCTAACGAATCAAATCGAATCCTCTCTCCCGATTCGAAATCAAATCGAATATCGAAGCTTCGCAGGGACCTACTTTAAGGCCACATTAAATTATGCGAAGCATGAGGAGCAAGACGTCCAAATACTTTATGGATATTCTGGTAAGAGCATTGCTGGGTTTCGCGGTTCAGACGATGAAATGGAATATGTTGTAGGATAAACTGCACTAAAGTGTCCGTATATCATGAAGTGAAAGAATCAACGCTTGCAGAAGAGAAACAAAGGATCTGGGCTGTGAACCTTTTTGATGATTAGTGTGACAAGAGGTATTATACCATGTTACATCACACCGAGTACGCGTAGACTGGGACGATGAATGTAAACCTTGTGATTATGGACAGTTTAAAATATTTCTACCACTACATCCATGTATATCATAATGAGATGCGCAGCGAAATTGTAGCTAAAGGTTCATGCGAATTTTTAGTAGAGTTTAGGGACGAGTATCGTTTGTCCATCAAGAAGGCAAAGTATGGACACTTGTTTCTCTAAAATAGATAGCCAGAGTGCTAATAAATTTTATATGTGCATAGTTCTTGAGAACGTACAATGGTAAATACAATTACTCCTGATTGTTGTAGAAGATATATGGTGCGCATTCCAGGAAGTGTGCGTGTTAAATCATTAAAACCGATGTTGCTTCATGTATCGCAGATGGAAAAATTCTCTAAACGCCTACCCAGTATAATGGGTTAGTTTTAAATATTCGGATAATTCACCAATGCGACTCGAGTCTTTCATGTTGAAACAATCTTGTACACGAATCGGCATTACTAACGCTTAGCGGCGATCATGACAAAACCTGTGACTAGCGCCCATCAACACAACTCCCACCTCCCCAACCGACCCGCACAGTCCCGTCGAGTCAAACAGCGCACCCGCGGCTCACCGCGGCTCATAATCGCCTCGAGTTTGACCCGACTGGACGTTCTCTCCTCACAGGATTAATAGAAAACTATTAAAAGATGGAACTTCCGTTGAACAGCATCCTCAGTGCAGTATATGATGTGTCCGTGTTGAAGTCTGTGCGTGTATTTAGGCGTAATACCGGTGCTATTAATTATGTACTGGAAACAAAATGTAGACAATCAAACTCTGGTAGACGCAATGTTATTTATTAAAGTGTTGAGGAGATGAACAGAATCTTCGTGGTGGTTGAGAAGTGAGGTGAGGAAGTTATAAAATACATGTGGGTGTAGGCACAAAGAGAGAACAGATTAGTGATGCACCCTCATACGCCATTATTTGTACGCTATGCGTAAACAGTGATACAAACCAACCATGCGTTGATATACGGTTGATGTGGAAGAATGCGGGAGACAATAACGCCGTTATCCCCATGCGAAGCCGTTTCATTTTAGACAGAATGTTTGAAGTTGTCGGTTTCCATGAACTAAAACCTATATTAGAGCACGTGTTGCTGATATTCGTTATTTTGACACGGTGCTTGAATACGCGTACACCGCCCTGCTCGATGATTTTACCAAGTGTAGGGATGAACAAGGCGAAAATGGTTTGGGGCTGGATACGTATTTAGAAGATACAGACTCCTCGAAATATGAATTTTGGTACAAAGGACTAGAACGGTGCAGGGCTGAACTCGCCTTCACTGTTCACCCTGAAGAATTATTTCTTTATATAAAACTCAGTTGTTGACACAATTTAGAAACATACTTCAATTGGCGATATGAGATGTGAAGAAGATTTTACAGTTGAAAAGGTCGGCGCGGAAAGAATAAATGCCCGTCTGGAAAGGTGTGTTTATAAACTTCAATTTAATGGTAATGTTGTAGCAAACGATGTCATCTTTGTACGTGCTTTTGACTGTATCCTATCCGTGTTTAAAGAGCGTGATAGTTTGACGCCCAATTGTAAAGTGTGTACAAAAATACTGTTAAACGAGTTGAAAGCCCTTTATATTGAATATAGACACCCGCATACTTTGAGTGGGAAGTTAATTTTAAATCGCATTTATTGTGTGGTATAAAGCAATGAGGATGTAAATGTGGACTCGATTACGTGCGAATTTACTTTTATTTTCACAATTTTATTTTCACATCTGATAGATTATAAACACATCACGATTATTGAATACGTCAATAATCGTAAGCCGATAAAAGATAATATAGGCCCTCTAGTGGATGCTAACGGCGCTTTGGCTTCTGACGCTCAGGCGATGGCGGGTATTTTCAATAACTTTTTTACGACAGTTTTTACCGTAGAAGACGTAAATAATGTCCCCGACGTGGACGATATCGTTCCATTTAGTAGCGAGACTATTTTGGATGAAATAACTGTTTACGAGGGTGAGATTGCGCATTATATCGATAGGCTAAGAGTTAGCAAGGCTCCAGGCCCTGACGCTTTTTATCCCAGACATTTGAAAGATTTGAAAGACGTTATTGTAGGCCCCTTAACGAAGATTTTTAATCACTCACTCGAAACGGGGATTATTCCTGAAGACTTCAAATTAGCTAACTTCACGCCAATTTTTAAAAAAGGCGACCGCACAGTAGCTAGCAATTATAGGCCCATTAGCTTAACGTCAAGTGTCGTAAACTATTGGAATCCGTCGTTAGGGATCGTATCATCGATCACTTAGAAAGTCGAGATTTGATTAATAGTAGTCAGCATGGGTTTCGAAGCCATAGATCTTGTTTAACTAATTTGTTAGAATTTTATAACGAAATAGTGCGCGAATACGATAGGCATAAAGCGGCTGACGTTATTTATTTAGGTTTTAAAAAGGCGTTCGATACAGTTCCGCATAGAAGATTAATTGCGAAGGTAAAAGCGCACGGTATACGCGGTCAGTAGCTAACTGGTTAGAGGAATGGCTTCATGCTAGGAGACAGAGGGTCGTTGTTAATGGTAGTGAATCGGGGTGGTTGGATGTAGGTAGTGGTGTCTAGGATTGACTAGTAACGTGTCAAAATTCGCGGACGATACTAAAATAGGCGGTAAGGCTGTTAACGAGGACGATACAAATAGGCTCCAAGATGATGTAAATAGGATTATGGAGTGGACGGATAAGTGGCAGATGCAATTTAACGTAGACAAATATAAAGTTTTGCATATAAGTTCTCGTAACAATAATTACATGTACACGATGGATGATAGAGAGTTAGCGAGCGTTGACGAGGAAGTAGATTTAGACGTACGCGTATCTAAGGATTTAAAAGTTAGGAACCAGTGCCTGGAGTCTTGCGCAAAAGCTAATAGGATGTTAAGCTTCATAGCGCGTATTTTCGAATTTAAATCGAAGAATATTATATTGCCCCTTTACAAGTCTCTAGTCAGGCCTTATTTAGAATATGCCGTTCAGTTTTGGTGCCCGTATTTGCGTGAGGATATTGATAGGTTAGAAAGGGTTCTGCGTCGTGCCACGAAACTAATTCCGTCATTGCGCAACAAGCCTTATGAAGATAGGATTAAAGAGTTAGACTTGCATTCACTTGAAACTAGGAGATTAAGGGGGAGCTTATTAAAGTTTTTAAAATCGTTAATAACATCGATAACGTAAATTTTGACAAATTGTTCACTTTCGATCTTTACGTTTAAAGTAATTAATAAATGGAATAATCTTTCCGCGTCAGTCGTTAGCTCTACCAGTGTTAATATGTTTAAGAACCGTTTAGATAGGCATTTTAAAAATATTAACGTTGTTTAAAATAAAAAACAATTAGTAACAGGAGCTCTGGGGATGGTGGTCGAGGATGAGTCTGTCGACGATTAATGCCAGCTTGTGACATGCCAGCGTGTGATGCCAGCAATAAAATTTTAAAAAAAATTAGACGAACACGAACGTAGATGTAGCTGGTAGAGTAAACTAACCCACTTTTTGTTATACTCGTCTTACTTTTTTTTTTTTTAAATCCTCTCCTTACTTGCATGTCTGTAACTCTCTTTACTTGCATGTCTGTAGTTTGCATGGTATGACAGTGAGTTAAGACTGTGTTTGCATGGTTTGTAAGCGTTCATATTTTATTTCTTTTCATCTTTCACCTCTCTTCGACTATTTTTCCGACTTGTCGGCAGTGGCCAGCGGATGATGATGGGGAGTCTTTCTTTCTCTTTTTCTAAATGAATGTTAACCCACGAATGATAGGTTTTGCCACTTACTTAACCCCTTATTCTCCTCTTTTAACCCCCTCCTCTTTCCTTTCTCTCGGGCTAACCTTGGACTGGATCTTAGGGTCTTTGTTAGCCTTAGCTTCTGTAGATCTGTAGATAGTCTCCCTGCTTCTCAATACACTTAGTCCAATGATCTACAAGCTTCCTAATGCCATCACAAAAGAATGTTTTTGGCTCTGTGCGTAGCCAGTCATGCAACCCCTCCTTCAGGTCATCATCATCTTGGAATCGCTGACCTCTCAAAGCGTCTTTTAGTGGACCAAGCAGGTAAAAATCCGAAGGTGCCAGGTCTGGACTGTAGGCTGGATGGTTCGAGAACTTCAAATTTAAGTTCTTGAAAGCATTTTCTAGTCTGTGCAGCGGTATGAGGGTGCGCATTGTCGTGTAACAGAATAACACCTTCCGACAATCTCCCTCTCCGTTTTGTGCGAATTGCTTGCTTTAACTCATTCCGAAGCATGTCAGAATACGATGCACTTGTTAATGTAGTTCCACGCTCTAGATAATGTTCAAGGATAGGGCCTCGTGTATCCCAAAACAGTGTTAGCATAACTTTACCTTTGAACTTCCTTGCCACGGGAGATGTTGGATGCTTCCATTGCATGCTTTGTCGTTTGCTTTCTGGTTCATGGTGATGGATCCAGGTTTCATCTCCAGTGATAATGCGCTCCAAAAAGTTTTCACCTTCATTATGATACCGCGCCAAAAGACGAGAGCAGACGTCCATACGATTACGCTTGTGCTCTTCTGTCAACTGTTTGGGCACCCATCTTGCACAAACCTTGTGAAAGCCAAGAATGTCATGAACTATCGAATAGGCTGACCCTTGACTGCTGTCTAAGGAAGATGCAATTTCTTTTATTGTTAATCTTGTCATCGAAAATCATGGCTCTGGCTTCTTCCTGCTTGTCACCACTGATTGATGTTGACGGTCGTCCTGAGCGCTGAGCATCTGTCACACATGTCCGACCTTCCTTGAACATTTGAATCCACTCGTACACACTTCGCCGTGGTAACGCATTATTCCCATACTAAGCACATAAACGCGTGTGAATTTCAGCTCCTTTCACACCTTCTGCCCACAAAAAACGAACCACGGATCTCTGTTCTTCCAGAGTACAAACTGAAAGCGGCGCAGCCATACTCACTACTCGTACGATATGTGACAGCTACGAGTAGCCTAAATAAACCCATACTGTTCCTAGCCTAAATAAGCCTGTACTGTTGCTAGCCTAAATAAGCCTATACTGTTACTAGTCTAAATAAGCCTATATATATCTCAGTTTGGCTCGTTATTACGAGTACATATTATATATACTCTATTATCACTGAAATAGGAAGTGCGGATACTTATTAAAGTACCGTCGTGTATATATATATATATATATTAGTGGTGGACCGGATATCCGCGTCATTTTTAACACCCGCATCCGCACTTCTGACTGCGGATGGTCTGCGGATTTTACCTCTAATAAATTATGCAATTTACAATTACATTGGCTTATAAAGTAGCTTATAAGGCCCAGTCATGCACATTTCATGTAAAGTATTAATAATTATTAATGAACAAACAAATATATAAACCTCAAAATATAAATACCTGGTAACACAGAAAATTGAATGAAACTTGTTTCATTGAATTTTCGCTGGCTGAAACTCTTGGGAAAGTTATTATTTTTATCATAATGAAAACAAGAACATAAGAAATTTATGTAAAAACTGCCTGTACATTGGCAACGACCAATTTTTACAAAACTGAATAATTATCAATTTAAAACTAATTAATTATCAAATTAAAACTAAAAATAGAATCTCTGGATCCAGAGGATCAAGTCATAATAGACTACTATCCACAAATATGTTACACTCTATATCTATTTATAACCGACATGCAAATATATCAGATCCAAAGAATCCAGTCAATTTCATTACGGTATCCATTAATACTAGTACCTTGCCAACCAAAAATAAGTCACGGTCCATATCGATTGCGGATCAAGTCAAAATTTACAACCATATACATTACAATATATATACTTAGGAGGAAAAGTGTAGGTGTGGCTGTAAAGACTGTACAGTAATGTAGAAATGTGTGTGCACCCATTTTGGGTCTCCCATTTCAAGGTGTTTGTGGGGCAAATGAAGATCATGAGTTTTTCAATACCTCACAGTACTATGGGGGGCACCGCTCGGCAGAGGAATCTCTTTAAATGGGGTGTGTAAGGACAGAGAGTATCCCCTAACCCAAGATGCTGCCTCCCTATATCCCACAACACTTGTGTTGAGCTGTGGGATCTATCACCACAAAGCCTTAATTTTACTACCTTAAACTATACTCAATCTATCAACATATGCGTCTAATCGATTTTTAAACATGTTTATAGAAGTGCTACTAATTACTTCTACCGGCAAACTATTCCAGCTATTTACTATTCTATGCGTAAAAAAGTTTTTGGCAACTGCTGTCTCGAACCTTCTACTTGTCAACTTACACCCCTTATTTCTAGTTCTATTATATTGAGATATTTCGAAAAAGCTATCTCTATCTACGTTATCGAAACCATTCATAATTTTGAACACCTGGATTAGATCACCCCTTAGCCTCCTAGTCTCGAGTGTAGTCAATTTTAACTCCTTAAGCCTATCCTCGTACAACTTTGACCGAAGCGACGGAATCATCTTAGTTGCTTGTCTTTGAACTCTTTCGATTTTGTCTATATCTTTGCGCATATGCGGATTCCAAAATTGGACCGCGTACTCTAAATGGGTTCTAACTAATGATTTATAAAGAGGAACTATAATATCGCGCGATTTGTACTCAAAATTTCGAGCTATAAAACCTAACACTTTGTTCGCCTTATTGACCGCTGCTGTACTTTGTTTCGCTACTTTTAAATCACCAGTGACTATAACTCATAAATCTTTTTCCTGCTCTACGCTTGTTAAATCTTTCCCTGACATGCTATACGCAAAATTACCGTTACGCGAACCTATATGCAAAATTTTGCACTTATCAACGTTAAATCTCATTTGCCATGTGACTGACCGCAAACTTTGAAACTGTACTGACTAGGCCGACATCTAAATCGTTAATATATATAAGAAAAAGCAAGGGGCCCAATACAGAACCCTGAGGAACGCCACTCGCTACATTAGCCCAACACGACTCCGCTCCATCAACGACCACCCTCTGTTTCCTACCTCGCAACCACTCTTCTAGCCAATTTATTACTACACCCCTGATTCAAGAGCCTTAGTTTTTTCAATGAGTCTTTTGTGCGGCACGGTGTCAAACGCTTTTTGAAAATCTAAATACACTACATCAACCGCCCGATGACTGTCGTAAACGTCAACCACGTTTTCAAAAAATTCTAAAAGATTAGTTAAGCAAGATTTGTTTCGCCTAAAACCGTGCTGCGTATTTCTAACTAGTTTATGTAATTTTAAGTGTTCGACTATACGATCCCTAATTATTGATTCCAGTAGCTTACCTACAACAGACGTTAAACTGATTGGCCTATAATTTCCGCCGCACCTTTATCGCCTTTCTTAAAGATAGGTGTTACGTTTGCTACTTGAAATTATCTGGTACGCACCCCTCAGAAATAGACGCATTAAAAATCTTTGTAAGCGGCACAACAATGATATCTTTTAATTCTTTTAGTTGTATGGGATATATGGAATCTGGCCCCGGTGATTTACGCGTTTTCATTTTATCAATACAGCGCATTACTTCCCCTTCACTAACCACAATATTATCCAAAATATTACCATTATCAAAAGGTATTATGTCTATGACCGTAGGGATATTCGTTACATCTTCTATTGTAAAAACTGACGTAATAAATTCGTTTAGCAAGGTAGCCATTTCCTTGTTTTCAGAAACTAGCTCTCCGTTAACATTTTTCAACGGCCCGAAACACTTTTTACTGGATTTCTATTGTTGACGTATTGAAAGAATCGCTTGGGGTTTTCTTTAACGTCACGAGCTATGGAGATTTCAAATTCGCGCTTGGACTTTTTTATTACACTTTTCGCTTCACGCCTTAGAGATATGTGGTTGTTTCGTAACCACAAATTGTCTTTATAGCACTTATGTAGCCTATAAGCCCTGTCTCTACTCTTTATAATGTCTCCTACTCTAGAAGTAAACCACAAGGGCTTGTTGTTTACTTTCGCACGCTTAATTTTGTACGGTACACATTCCTCATTTATAGTCCTAAATACTGTTTCGAACGATTCCCACATTAGTTTTGCGTTGGAGTTCCCCATTACGTTTTCCCAATTGACATGTGACAATTTATTTCGAAATTTACTAAAGTTTGCGTGCTGGAAGTTAGGAATTTTAGTCGAGTTAGCTGGTTTCGAGTGACTTACTGAGAGGACAAACTCTACCATATTGTGATTGCTGTTGCTTTAGGTGAGTTCGAACGACGGTTCAGGATCGACCTACGGTCGACCCCTCTGCAGCATCCCGCCTCATTTGCGGGATTTGGTGAAGGAGGAAATTGCTGTCTGATCTCCTCCTGCACTCGTAGCCAGCCACGCACGGCTGGTCAGGGACTTTGCACAGGAATCTGTCCAGCTGCTTCTTGAAGTTATTCAGGTTGGAGTGCTGGAGATTCCTCACTTCTTTTGGTAGGACATTGAAAACCTTTGGGCCTCGTATTCTGAGGGTATTTTTCATTCTCTTTTTCATGGGCCCTTGTCCCACCGCAGCTGGGATCGTACAAAATCTGCCTCTTCTCTCATTCCAGTTTGTTTCTATTTAATTTCTAAGGTTAGGGACAGAACCTTCAAGTATTTTCCATATGTATATTATTGTGTACCGCTCTCACCACGCCTCGGTGGTGTAGTGGTTAGCGTCGCTGACTACGAATCCATCGGCCCAGGGTTCGAGACCCGACGGCAGCCGGCGCGCAGCAAAACCCAGCTGTTCATCCTTTCACACAATAAAGAAAGTGGTTGGTAGATAAATGGGTACCCTAGGTGGCCTAGTGGTTAAGACGTTGGGCTGCTGATGCGGCGTGGTTCGGATTCCACGTTAAACTGTAGGTCTAAGGTGGAGTGAAAAGCTTGACCTTCGTCAGAATGAACAATTCGGGCGGAAGCTAACCAAAGGTTATATAATATATTAAGTGTTGTGTATTCTGATTTTGTTGTATATAGAATTCTTTTGTACTAGCTGTATTATTTCTTGTTTTGATGCGTATATATATATATATATATATATATATATATATATATATATATATATATATATATATATAATATATGTTAAATAACTCTAGTGTATATTATTCCTGTTTTGGCATCTAATGTATATGCAATTCTGCTCTGCTGGTTACGTTGTTTTTGTTTGTTTTAAATATACTGTACGTGTTAAATAAATCGCATATGTATTATCCTTGTTTTGCACCTAATGTATACACATATTTACCGAGTGTATTTCATGAATGAAATAACTTATATTAAATAGACAGAACGATGTAGTTTTTATTTCTCCTTTACACCATATAAACAAATATTAATGGAAATGAAGGATGTGTATATATATGTATATATATATTATATATATATATATATATATATATATAAACGACACTGTGTGTGTGTGTGTGAGTATCTAAGGCGACTGGCTGTTTCGACTGGTGAGGGTTGGGAAGCCACTAGGACGGCTACATTTTACTTTAAGAATTTGTTGTGAGTGGCGGTGCCGGTCCAGTTAGCCTATATATGTATATATAAGTCACTAAACTAAGGTGACTGGCTGTATTCTCTGGTTGCTTACCCTCTAAAGAAACTGTCTGACCGCCGATTACGCCAAACGATTGCTAGTTCTTATGTCAAATGGCTGTGACCATAAAGCCGCCCAGGAAAGTTTGTTAAGTTTGTGTATGTGTGTATCGTTTGTCTGTATTTTGTGTCCCTCTAAAGAAACTGGCTGTGAGCCGTTTACGCCGTACGATTGGCTGTCTCATGCCTGCCTTCTAAGCCAATTAGCTGTGATGCTAAAGCCGCCCAGGAAGGCTTGTGAAGACACCATTATGCGATACGCGATGCCAGCGAGAACATCCTGTCTCTCTCCTTTCTTTCGTTCTTGTGCTTTAGTAACCTTGTTAGGTTAGGTTACCCACTCCACATTTGAAGGGTCTAGTCCCGGCCCGCATACACGTCTTAATAAAGGTTTTACTTTTTCTATACAAACCTACATGTATACACACCCACATATATACACATACAGTCCATATATATATATATACACACACTTTTGTGGCCCTGAGTTGCCAAGTTAGGCTACCCTCTGCCCCCTCCCCCCCTTGGAGCATTATTGATCATGTTGCATTCAATTGATTTGCACTCAACATTTTTGCAGGTATATTACTCATACCCGACGTGGAGGGCTTTCGAAAATCCTCCGACAACGGTCGCTTCATTCATGGTTCCTCGAACCCTTCTTCCAACAACCGAGGTAGAGGGTTTCTGGTTGATCCTTCGATCCTGCTTTCCAGCACTCCAGAATGATGGTAATATGTCTCGAAGCTCTACAAGCTCTTGCTGGTTGGGTACACCATTCATTATCCTGGAAAAGAAGAACAAGAGACACTTAGTGAATATAAGGGATAACATTAAAATATCTGGGAAAGGTTTTTTTCAGGTAAGAAGGGCCAAGAGTGAACGCACGCAAAAAAGCGTACTCCATACAGAGGCGGACAAGATCCTTACACAGAGACAGGAACTGAGTAGGGGTGAAGAAACCACGGAGCCAGTACAGCACACCTAACCTCTTAGAAGCTGTTTTAGAAAGAGAGTACAGTATATGTGATCTTTCCAGGAAAGATCACGAGAAAAGGAAACGCTAAGAATGTTAAGAGAAGAAGAAGGATCGAGTTGTGTATTGTTGAAGATAAGGGCTTGGTCGTGTGGAAGATTGTGACGAGTAGACAGATAAAGAAACTGAGTTTTGTAAACACTGAAATCCACAAGGTTTTCTCTAACCCAATCAGAGTTAGGAGAAAGAGCAGAGGTCAGGTGTTCCATAGACGTCCTACGCGAATCTTGGAGTGACTGTTGAGAGGAACGCTTTATGAAGCGAGTGGAGGGTAGAATGATCGGCACAGGAGTGGATAGGACAGGAAGTACGATTTAATAGATCACTGATAAATAAAGGGAAAAGAGTGGATGATAGGACATAGCCTTAAGGAACACCACTATTAACATCTTCAGGAGAAGAACTGTGGACATCTACAACTGCAGCTATAGATCGGTCAGAGAGGAAATTAGAGATCAAGACAGATTGAAGAATAGAAACCGAAGGATGGCAGTTTCGAAATTAAAGATATGTGCCAGACTCTATCAAAAACTTTTGATATATCGAACGCAAGAGCAAAAGTTTCACCGAAATCCCGAAAGGAGGATGACTAAGAGTTTGAAAGATATGCAAGGATATCGCCAGTAGAACGTCTCTTGCGGAACCCATACAGATGATCTGAAAAAAGATTATGAGAAGAGAGGTGTTTTAGAATGTTTCTATTAAGGATAGATTCAAAATATTTAGAAAGGCAACAAATCGAAGCATTTGGTCGATAGTTGGAGGGTTGAGACCGATCACCCTTTTTTGGGACAGACTGAATGAAAGCAGACGTCCAACAGGAATGAAAAGTACCAGATGAAAGGCAAATACGAAAGTGTTTACATGGGCAGCATGTCAGCTTAGAAGCACAGTTGTTGAGAACATTAGGAGGGTCACCATCTAGAAAGGTCACCATCCTAGAGTTGAGCCCAGATAAGGCAGAAAAAACATCTTTATAAGAGATTCCAATTTCAGACATAATTGAATCAGAGGGAGGAGATGGAGAAACAACACCGGAATCGCGCAGGGTTGAATTCGGGGGCGGGGGGTCTGAGCAAAGAGTTCAGCTTTATCAGGAGAAGAGACGACAACTGAGTCATCAGAATGGAAAAGGGGAGGGAAAGAAAAAGCAAAGTTATTGGAGAGGTTCTTGGTTACGTAACAGAAAGAGTGAGAAGAATTAGAATTGGATAGGTTTTTACATTTTTGTCTGATGAAGGAATTATTGGCGAGTCGAAGAACAGATTTTGCACGATTCCGGCAGAATATAAGCTTAGTGAGTCAGGAGTTGGATGGCGACGGTACATTCTAAAAGCCTCCTCTCTGTTGTGGACATCATTAGAACAAGGAAAGTTAAACCAAAGTCATTTGTATTAGTAGTTAGAATAGAATATGAAATATACGCCTCCATACCCGCGAGAATCACCTCCGTGATGCGCTCAACGCATTCGGAGGGGCCCCGGTCACGGAAGCAGTAATCATTCCATGGAAAATGAAAGAAGTACTACCAAAGGGAGTACACTCTCAATCAGCGGCGCCAATTTGCCAAAGACGGCGCCTCCTGGGAAGACCCAAAGGTCGAGCTGGAGCGATAGAACAGGAAACAAATATAGGACTGTGGTGAGAGGCGCCGAAGAAGGAAAAAGTTTGACAGGGTAAGAAGGGCTGGTCACCCATACATGATGTCTCTAGAAAAATTTAAGTTTACAAGTCCATCAACATGTACTATAAGTGCACCTACAGGGTGTGGTAAAAGTGTTTATGCTTAGTTATTAAAGATAAAGACGCACTATTCTCAAAACCTGTACACACTATTATATGGAGCTATTCCACCTACCGAAGTCTGTTTTTGATGACTTCAAAGATACTCTCTTATTCCATAAAGGAATTTACGACATTGGTTCAATAAAGAATAATAAACGTACGGTGAATGTGAGTGACGATCTTATACTAGAAACGAATAAACGATTGCTTGGCCGTTTATGGTATTTCCCATCATCTTAACAAAACAACGTGATATACGAAAAGGAGGGTTATCCCTACCTGTCCTTTTTTCAGTTTTAGGCCATTTATTATCTAGTTTTACATAATGAAGAAGGTTGTAGTGCTACCTCACGAGGTATAGTCTTCACTACAAAATACAAAGCATGATACATCGCTAGATTACAGTAAACACAAACTTAAAAGAATGGGGAGTGAATTGTTGAATATATTAAATAAACAAATACATCCTGATGAGTAAAGATTTTTAAACCAAGAAGCTCGTCAGAAATTTCTTCAAGAATATGAAGACCATAAGAAACCTATGGAGTTACCCCAGTTATCAAACATTCTGACGATACTGAACATGTTGAAACTAGAGACGAACAGCTCGAAGGCAATGGTGGGACTCATACCACCTTTAACAGTACATTGAGGAATAAAGGCTTCATTCTTTTTAATCTGTTTAATGATGATCCAGTTATACATTAATCTAACACAAGCGAGATTGCTGTGGGAGGTTCTATGGTGCAGGGTTCGAGTATTGTTGATATCATCCATGATCTGGTGAGAAATTGGGAGAAAACCACCTCCACCAGAATGACATCAGATTGAGACAAGAATGCAGTAAAAAAAAATAAAAAAAATAAAAAAAATAATAAGACTTGCGAACCAAACAGCACACATCCGTGCTAATTACGTCTAGCCTAAAACCAGGAGAAAGAATGGACGGAAACGACTAATCCTACTCAACCCTGGATTCTTTCAAGAAAAGTTTGAGCAAAGATGGACTCATGAATTTTTTTTAACGCTATGAAATCTAAAAATGTGATTATGTACTATGTTCAAGCTCTAGTTGACGAATAATACGTTGGCTATTATAAGAGACCTAAATAAGGTTAATAAAAATATAAAAGTTTTGACACATTTTTTGGTGAATTTTGAGTTTTTTAATACCTGTAACGCTCAAATAAATTGTATTTATCTGAGTAAAATATATAAACTACCTAGAGCTGCTTTTTTGTACACATGGGCTCGCGTATAAATTATTAGGGTGTCACTTAATTGTATGGTAAGAATTGAACCATGAAGAAGTTTCGGTCTGACCCTCTAGAAATGTGACATTGCATGTAAAAACGCAGATTATGAAGTTTCATGAGAAAATATTAATATTTCGAGGTCGCTCAAGGCCATTAAAATTTTGATGACGCGTCGTTACTTTTCCTAAATTGAAATGCGCTTCCTTTCTATGCCTCACCCCAGTATCATTTCGGTCGCCTTAATGGTAGGCTGTGTTTTCATTAGTGTGTTATTTTAGTCTTAACAGTAGGTTATGTGTGTATGTGTTTTTTATTGCATAATAACTATAACACTTATTTTTTATTTTCAGGTGTAAATTTATATAGCAAAATACATTTATCTAATGATGGAGACTCGAAAGAAATCTAAGGTTTACTTGATTGACAAGTGTGAGAATGATATTAGAGGTGGTAAATTGCCATCAAATCTTCAGGCTCTGTCCTTTTTTCTTCATTTACATATAAAAAAGAAGACGATAAGAGAGGCTTCGTCAATGGTAATTGAAAAAATTGAGGATTTTTGGAATCGTGCCCGAATTCCAACTCAACACAAACAGGACACAATCAGAAAACTGGAAAAACTCTTCTCACGATGGAAAGCATTGAAGAAAAATGCATCCCACAAGACAAAAGTACAGGTTAAGAATGAGAGCATGTTCAAGGACTGTTTTCACGACCTCTTTGATATCGCTCATGCAAATGCCCTCGACATAATCAAAATGGAGGAGATAAGCAGTTTCTCATTGCTCAGCGTGAAAAAGGCCGTCGTGGAACAATGTCTTCTGTTGGTATTGTGCTACATCAGAAGGAGGCAAAGAAGAGAAACGTGTGTTGAGCGAACAAAGTCGAAAGCGAAAGGCAGAACAAAGCAAGGATTCCTTGTTAGATTATGTTACACTAGAGAACAGCAGTTCATCAAAGTTTGAGGAAGAGGAATCAGAACCTGAAGCTGTTCCTGGAACAAGTAGGCAGAACCCCCCTTTCAAGGGGTGAAGAAAAGAAGTCATCACGCCTGGTCTCACAGCAGTTCTAGATCGCTGTAAAGTATCTGATCGTGCTGCTACTATGATTATTGCTGAGACTGCGAAAAGTCTCAGCCATGGTATCCCTGATCTTGCTGTGAATCGAGAGACCATCCGACGTGAACGAAAGAAGCAAAGGGAGGCACTCTCTATGACCATCATGGAAAACTTCAAGCCGAATGTACCTCTTACTGTACACTGGGGTGGTAAATTATTAAATTATTACCGGAAATTACTGGAAAGAAAAAAAATTGATCGTCTTCCTGTCATAGTAACAGGTCAGGGAGTACATCAGCTACTTGGCCCTCCAAAGTTCATATCTGAAACTGGAAAAGCACAAGCTGCAGCTGTCAATGAAGCTCTCCGTAAGTGGGATATTGAAGAAAAGGTCCAAGCTATATCCTTCGATACAACTAGCTCCAATACTGGTCTAATGGCTGGGACTTGCGTTATTTTACAGCAGACGCTGAACTGTGACCTACTCCATCTGGCCTGCAGACATCACATCATCGAACTTTTGGCTGCAGCAGCTTTTAAAGAATGCATGGGCCCCACATTAGCTACAGATGTCCAACTTTTTAAGAGATTTCAAGGAAAGTGGGACGACATTGATCCAAAGCGGTATGAAGACTCCACCACTGACGAAATTGCCACTTCTGCTGTCGCTGATGTAAAGGAAAGTCTCATTAGCTTCTCTAAATCTGCAATGACTACAAAAATCCCGCGAGATGACTATAAGGAGCTACTTGAACTGGCTTGTCTGTTTCTTGGTGCTGTCTCTAATCGCGGTGTAGTTTTTCATGCTCCCGGAGCGATGCATCAGGCACGATGGATGTCAAAGGCAATCTATTCCTTAAAGATTTGGATGTTCAGATCACAATTTAAGTTAAAAAAACCGAGTTCGCGACTTTTGCATTTTTATTGTATGCATCTATGTGAAAGCTTGGACCACGTGCCCTTGCGCCATTAGTGCTCCCCAAAATTACCTTCATCTCCTACAGTCACTAATAAAGTATTCAAACATCCATCCACGCATTGCCATGGTAACGTCACAGAAGATGGCAGCTCATTTATGGTATTTGTCTGAAGAGCTGGTGGGTCTTGCTTTTCTCATGACGATGTCCTCCCTCATATAAAAAATCGCATGGTCATATCTATGACTAGTGTTGATGGACAAGAGAACCTTCCAAAGCGTGTGGTTGTTGACCTGGATACTGTGAAAGAAAAAAGCTTGAAAAACTTTGTAACAAAAAACACAAAATCTTTGTTCACGAAGCTCAACCTCCCAGATGAATTCTTGGAGAAAACTGCTGAGCAATGGGAAGAGGATACTCATTACCAGACTGCGAAAGAGACTGTAAAAACTCTAACTGTAACAAATGACTTCGCTGAACGTGGAGTTGCTCTCATCCAGGATTTTTCTGGATACCTAACCAAAGATGAAGAACAACTCCAGTTTCTTATCCAGGTTGTTGAAGACCATCGCAAGCATTGCACATGGGGACAAAAGCATACCTTGAGTGGAAATAATGATTAATCATAATGATTACGCTACTGTCTGATGTTAATGTACTTCATCTTAATATTATGATAATGTCTTGTGCACTTCCTGCTAATGTAGGAACATAATAAATTGTTTAAACACATTTCGAAATTGTTTATATTCACACTTTCTGAGAATTTCGTATCTAATACTTCGAAGACGTTGAGCGACCTCTAAATATTAAAATATCTCAATAAAACTTTGTACGCTGTTTTTACATCATATGGCATACTTTGATGGGATCAGAGCACGGAAACTTAAAAGTTGAAAAATAAGTGACACCCTAATATATATATATTATATATATATATATATATATATATATATATATATTATATATATATATATATATATATATATAATATATATATATACAGGGTGTTTCAG
Source organism: Bathynomus jamesi (assembly GCA_023014485.1). NCBI lineage: Eukaryota > Metazoa > Arthropoda > Malacostraca > Isopoda > Cirolanidae > Bathynomus > Bathynomus jamesi. The sequence continues at coordinate 890,369 of JAJOZX010000539.1, forward strand.
GAGGAAAGGTCAATACTTCGGGAGGTGATAGTATAAGTCATTGTGAGAAAAAAAGTTCATATGAACATGTGTCTAATTCTGAATGGTTACGGAGATAGAGCTGTTTGAATCTACAAATACAAAAGCATTGTTAATGGTAATCAAGAAAGAGAAACCAATTACTGTTTCTAACATTTAATGTTTAAACACTGGCATTTTGAATGGTATCAGATAGAGAAATGACAAATTTGTTACAGTTTACAATACGTTTTCGAAAATCCCACCGTCAACCTCAGTGCACTTTGCAACTCGTGTGCGAAGATCGCGTGTTGTTCGTCTGAATTGATCTTGACGTTCCTTTATGTGGGCAGCAGCATCCAAAAATGCGCGCGAGCAATTCGTCTCGTGTATCCACCTTTCCTTTGTAAACTTGACTTTTCATCCACCCCCACAAACAATAATCTAACGGAGAGAGGTCTGGAGACCTTGGTGGCCATTGAATGGGACCACCGCAGGGGAGAGGAAGAGCTGCGCGCGTATAAGATTCAAAGAGCTCTATTTCCGTAACCATTCAATATATATATATATATATATATATTATATATATATATAAAATATTGTATGGGTTTCCTCCTGCTGAGTGAGGCAAGGTCCCTCGTTCTCTCCTTCAGTGTTTAATGTACGGATGGCTTAATTGCTTCAATTAATCATTCGTGAGTTGGGTGTTGTATAGATGACATGAAAATAAATATTTTAGTTTATGCTGCTAATACTGCGTTAACAATTCCTACTGTTAAGGCTTGGTTTGTCTTTTAAATACTACGAATTATGTTCGTAGAACCGTAGTATTCTTTTAACGTTACAAAACCTACGGGCATGAAATTCCATCCCAAACACTTTAATCACCCAGCTAATATTAGTTTCAAAATGAGAAATGAAACAATAGAGGACGTACAGAAGTATAAGTATTTGGTCAATTTATCACCAGTTCTTTGAGTAATGAATCGCATATAAGAAGACAATGTCGAAACTTCTGTGTTGGGGTAAATATGTCTATAAAGAAGCTAAAGATTCCTTCTTTTACACCTTCTGCACCAGTTCTGGTTTACAACGCCCTTTCAGAATCCCACATAAGATACACGGAGATGTTCAGACTTGTAATTCTTTGCTTACTACAAAGTATCTAATCTGTCTCTACAATGTCTCATAGTACACAGATTTATTTTTAGTTTATTATTGCTGCTATGTATTTATTACTATTATTACTAACTTATTATTATTACTATATTATTATTATTATTATTATTATTTCAGTTTGTATTGTTACAATTTGTGATATGCATCATTAACCTGACAATAAAAGTTTTCAATTTCATTCTCGCTTTCATTTATATACAGTGTATATATACAGGGTGGGCGGAAAGTAGCTCCCTATTTTGGATTGTAAAAAAATACGTATATTATCCATTTATTTCAGAAGAAATATGAAAAGGTAGGCATACATGGTAGGTTTTCTCTAAAATTCAATGTGGGCTCCAACTCTTTCCACCAGCTTCTGGAGCCGCCCAGGAATGGCGTCCACTGACTTTAGCAGGAACTCCGGCGGGATGGAGGACATGACTTCCCGAATTCGGTCCTCCAGTTCTTCCGATGTCCTCGGTTTGGTGCGGTAGACTTCTTCCTTTACCCAACCCCAAAGAAAGAAGTCGCACGGTGTCAAGTCGGGGCTCCTGGCTGGCCATTGATGTGGACCACGACGACCCATCCAACGCCCAGGGAAGTGGGCATCCAGCCACTCACGGACAACAAGAGCGAATGGCCAGCCAGGAGCCCCGACTTGACACCATGCGACTTCTTTCTTTCGGGGTGGGTAAAGGAAGAAGTCTACCGCACCAAACCGAGGACATTGGAAGAACTGGAGGACCGAATTCGGGAAGTCATGTCCTCCATCCCGCCGGAGTTCCTGCTAAAGTCAGTGGACGCCATTCCTGGGCGGCTCCAGAAGCTGGTGGAAAGAGTTGGAGCCCACATTGAATTTTAGAGAAAACCTACCATGTATGCCTACCTTTTCATATTATTTCTTCTGAAATAAATGGATAATATACGTATTTTTTTACCAATCCAAAATAGGGAGCTACTTTCCGCCCACCCTGTACAGGCCATACGGTCTGTGTTATATATATATATATATATATATATATAACACACACAGTGTATATATATATATATATATATATATATATAGTGGCCAACTGAAGTTGGCAGAGAAGTTTGCAAACATCTATACAATATTCCATCAACGCAATTACCGATATAACTGGACGCAGCTTCGCAGCGTCTTCTCTCTCTCAGCCCAACCAGTGACATCAGAACTTTCGCCATGTAAGCACCATTTGTGCAGGGCCCCATTGGCCGTTGTCATTCACCCAACTTTATATAAAGACTAATCAATACCTCGCGCTTTATTATTTCAAGTGTACACATTACTGCAACTGTAAACGACATGTTTGTTTCATTCATAAATCATTCATTTTGTGTAATAAAGGAAAACTCATTCTATCAGTCAACCTAATTAATAACTTAATTAATAGCATTCTTTGATCTAAAAGATCTGGTGACCTCTGCCTCAACATTTATTAATAGCAATCACTTATAACATTATCAGTTAACAGTAATTATCATCATTTATTATAGTACCGATTTACGCATCAAACTGGCTACATTAATCAGTCAGAAATCATAACCATAAATTGGCACTATACATATATATATATATATATATATATACGGGAAGACCAGGCAAAAATGCTCAGCGCTCTACCCGATGAATTTATGTTAACACAAGATATAACAGAAAATACAAGAAAAAACAGCTGCAGCTGCCTAGATTTGGTATTTACAAACAACAGCAACCTAATTGATAACATAGAAATATCCCCAACTATAATATCTGATCACAACATTATTGAAATAATATAAAAGCAACAGGAAAGGAAAGAAGACACACACGAGAAAGCAGCAAATTCGAAATTTTTAATTTTCACTCCAAAGCTATAAACTGGGAAGGTGTTGCATCCAACATGGAAGCAATAGATTGGAAAACCATCTCCAACTGATTTCGACTTTACGACAGATGATATTAAACAAGCTATAGGGAAACTAAAAGCACACTCGGCGGCAGGAACTACAAATGGAATGCTACACTGCTCAAAAACTGCAAGAATGCAATCGCTAAGCCCCTATATTGGATATGGAGACGATTACTCGACACGGGAGAAATACCGAGCATCCTGAAGAGGGCAAATAGTTCCAATATATAAAGGAGGAGATCGATCCGAGGCCAAACACTATAGGCCAGTGTTGCTTACATCTCGTCTCACTAAAATATTTTAAAGAATAGTTAGAGAAAAAATCTGACTTTTTGGAAACTCGGAAAAATTAAACGATAATCAACATGGATTCCGGTCAGGCAGATCATGCCTATAACAACTAATGGAACACTATAGCAACATTATTGATGCATTTGAAAGTAACAAAAACTATGATGTAATATACACAGACTTTGCCAAGGCGTTCGAAAATTGTGACTATGGAATCATAGTATGCACATAAACTGAAATATGTGGGAATAACGGGAAAAGTAGGAAAATGGATATATAATTTACTTAGTGAGCGGCAGCAAGTCGTTACAGCTCAAGGAATATCTTCATCATAATCAGAAGTCCTTAGTTCAGTACCACAAGGAACAGTATTAGCTCCACTACTCTTCATAATCATGCTAACTGACAAAGCTGAGAACGTTACCAGTGACAGTACAGTAACATCCTTTGCCGATGACATAAAGATCAGTAGAAAAATAAGAAACCCAGAGGATATAGGATCTCTACAAACAGACATGAACAAAATGGACGATTGGTCGGAAGGCAACAATATGAAATTTAACAGAAATTTCAACTGTTAAGGTACGGAAGAAAGGAGGATCTAAAATCCATGGAATACTATACCTCAAATGGACCGGAAATTCAGAGAAATTCTAAAGCAAAAGATTTAGGAGTTGTAATGACTGATGATGTGAAATTTGAAACACAAAATAAGAAAGTAGTAAACGGAGCAAAAACAATAACTGGACAGATACTGAGAACCTTTAAACGAAGGGATAGGAATATAATTTCTCCACTGAAAACACTGATCATACCCAAGTTGGAATACTGCTTGGTCCTAAGATCTCCATATAAAAAAGAAGATATTGCTCAGCTAGAAGTGATTCAGAGAAGTTTTACAGCCAAGATCAATGGGTGCAAAGAACTAAATTACTGGGAAAGGTTACGTGAATTAAACCTATATTCACTGGAAAGAAGGAGAGAGGTAAGTAGTATGAACGCAAAATGGGAGAGTGCAATGCAATGCTGCAAATGTTGATCAATGTTGCAAAGGGAGGGGGTGTTGCAAGGGGTTATGCACCAAAGGGGAGGGGTTATCCCCAAGCTGCAATGAACTGGGAAGGGGTTATACAAAAAGTCAATGCTGCAAAGGGGGAAGGGGTTATGCAACAATGGGGAGGGCCCGGAGGGGTTATCCCCTAAGCTGCAATGAAGGGAGGAGGGAGCTTTGGGGGGAGAAGGGGGATGACCCCCCCCCAAAGGGGTAACCTTCTCCTAAGAGAGGGAGAGAAAGGAGGATGAGGAGGGTCTTTGGGGGAGAAGATGGGATGTCCTCACTCCCCCAAAAGGAAACCTAACCTAAGCCTTAACATAAGAAGGAAAGAGGGGTATTCGCCTGGCTCCAGCCAGACGCATAATGAGCATCCAGGGGCCAGCATCTGTTATATAGAGGGTCTGGAGTTGCAAGATACCACTTATTTATATATGGAGGGGTTACCAGAGAGCACTATATATTTATTTATTTATATAAGGAGGGTTACAGATACCACCATTTTAATTATTTATTTATATAAGGAGGGTTACAGATACCACCATTTTAATTATTTATTTATAGATGAGTTTCCAGAGACTCCTATATAATTTAATTATATGCAGGGTTACCAGGCAGCACCATTTATATTATTTATTTATTTATTAAAGCAAGAGAGACGTTCTCCTTAATTTGCTCGAACTAATTAAAACACATTATTTATTTAATTAACAATAAAAGAAAAATGCCTGCAAAATAACAGTACACGCTTTTTATATATAAAAGAAAAACAATAATTATTTTAACTAACTTCTTCGAAAGTGTCTATTTACTTTTGTCATTCCTCTGTGTCTTCTCAATACAGTTAACTAAGCGGAAGCTTTACACTGCTTACAAGAGACAGGAAAACGTGCCTATTGTATATACTGTAGGTCTAAAGTGGAGTGGAAAACATAGATAAATGATTTTAACTTCAAATTAATTATGTTTTTTTATAATGAAAATTCCGCGAAATCAAAGTTAATTCTCCTTAATTGCTCGAATTATTTCAATACATTTAGACGCGAAACGAATCAAAAATTAACAATACAAGAAATACACTCGACAATTAATCCATGGCTTAATAAAAGAAATAAATAAAACCCCATTAATCCAATACCAGACGAAAAAAAACAAATGATATAGAAAATAAATGTACAAAAATAATCGAGAAAGACAGATGAATCTAAAGGTATAAACTCGAAGCACAGGTGAATCGTCGACCAAAAAGGTTAACCGGAAAGGTCCATTTGACCACATTAGTGCTAGACCAACTACGAAGAATCTCTCTCGACTCCTTTTGTTTTCATTATTACCATTACTAATGAAGTTAAAAACTGAACTTAAATGTATACATAAGCATCGCGTAATTGTTTTCCATGAACAAATTATTTATAGGCTAAAATTAGCCTTTCATTAAGTAATGAATTTCCTTATCATATTCCCATATGCAACAATATATATATATATATATATATATATATATATATATATATATATATATATATATATATATATACACTGTATATATATATATATATATATATATATATATATATATATATATATATATATAAGGTGGTGCAAATACATTTATACAGTAGTTATAGCAGCTAACTTGGTTTTCCCTCTCCCCGAATTGTTCATTTTACTAAGATCAAGCTTGTCACCTGCCTTAGACCTACAGTTTAACATTGAATCCAAACTACGCTCCAGCACGGGCGGGCAAAAATTACAATGTCATCGTCCGGACTCGATCTCTCAACCTCCGATCAGCACTCCACCGTCTTAACCACTAGGATACCTAGGGTATCCATTTACCTACCAGCCCAACCAGACATTCATTTTCACGAACTAAACACATTTTAATCACACTCCTACGCGAGAATTGGCAAGTAGAAAGTGAAGTCGAATAGATGTATCTAAAATGGGGAAAAATTGAGGATCGAGTAGTATGACCGCAAATAATAATGCAAAATATTGTCGTAATAGAGTGCAAGTGGCAATTCACCTTCAGATATGAAAATAAATATACGGAGAGAATGAACCGATATAGTTGTAACCAAAATGTGAAAAGTTGAGATCACTCTGAGAATAGTATGACCGCAAATAATAATGCAAAATATTGTCGTGATAGAGAATGCAAATGTTGATCAATGTGCAAAGGGGTGAGGGATATTGCATGAAGGGGCGGGTTCCAAAATGGGAAAACAGAGAATAGTATGGACGCAAATAATAATGCAAATATTTGAAACCATCGTGGTAGAGATTGCAAGTGGCAATTCACTCATACACCTTGAGATGTGGCATTAAATCTACGGAGAGAAAATAAAGACACCATTATTCAGCCAGTCAGGACGTCCAAAGCATGGACCCGTAATATAGGTGTTACGATTGGTACGTAAATTTAACATAGCCGCGCCCAGTTACATTAACAACCAATCAGCAAACTTACGAACCGCCTATTAGTCTTTTGGGGTGGTGCTTGGGGATCATGCATATAAAAGGAAATATTTTCAGCTGGGAGTCACAACAGTTATTTTCACCAGTGAATAAACATTCCCTCCATCATGAGTCAAGAACTTTACAGGTTACCGGATTTATATCAAGATGGAGACACTATCGCGTTGTGTACAATTAATCTTTTTAACGCAGCCGACCGGAACGGATTATTCCCAACGCAAACAGTTGAAGATACTTGCAATGACGCTCTTTACGATCCGACGCAAGGGACTGCCGTAGAAATGTAAGTAATTATGTGCCTGTAATTTTATTTCTTGTAGCCAATTATTCGCGAACTTATTTATTTAGTGTGCCTGTCATTAGGAGCAAGAGCACTGTTCTGAATTATTTCATCATATATATGGAGGGTTGTAGTAATTCATCTCATCACATTTAAAATGCTTCATTTAAATAGTGGGTATCCGCAATTATAGATTAGCTTGCAATTAATATTATGCTAAAGTCCTGTTTTGATTCGTTGAATTTTTTTATAGCAATCCTTTGCAAGTTTCAAATAATTTTATTAATTCAATAATAAATGAAATATTATTCGGCATTTTCTCTTAAAGGAACTTCTCTGAGCGGTTCGAAGATATCTTCACATTGTAATACTCTTACTATATGCATACTCTGTATATGTTTTAAAAATTGGTTTTTATTAAAAAAGATTCAGTACGAACTAATTAATTGTTCTTTCTCCTTTAAGGTCCGATGAGGATTTGACTCGCGTTATACAATATTTTTGTTTTGAAGAAACGCATGTCGTGGACCTCAATACGGAGGTAGAAGTTTTACCGAGCAGTCAACCCAGCAATTGCCACATCATTAACAAAATAATGTACGTTTTTTTCTTTTTCTTATGATTCGAGATTTTTTTTCGGGTAAGAAGACGCAATGTATTTTCTTCAATTTATTAAATGAAATAAATCATGTTTTTAGCACAATAACCATCTTAAATAAGCTACAGAATACACAAATTAATATTGGATGCAATTATATATATATATATATATATATACGAACAAAACATCATACTATACAACGAGTGCGCACAACCGGAAAACGGCTTTTTATCTGTCTGCAAACGTTTTATCCATCTCCAACATGAGATTGTCAATTACAATGACTGTATGTTCATTTCCCTTTAACGAATTAACGTCATATACACCTTTGTGGAACAAAATATCATCTTGGTACTCGTTGAACACTGATTAATACGTTGAACAGCATTATATAACTTTATGCACAAATTTTGAGAACATCTCTCCCTTCTTTTAATGATTTTAAGCATAAACACAGTTTTACCACATCCTCTAGGGCCAGATATAATACATGTGGATGGGCTCGTGAAACTGAATTTTTCTACAGAATCCATTTCTAACACGTCACACTCCTAAGTGGGTCATTTACAAAATATAATAACTATTTAAGTGATGTTCCTTATATTCTACACTCTTGTTTTTCTCTTCTCTCACAGAAATGTGAATGACGATGAGGTACAGCACCCCATCATCGATATTACAGATGACCCCGACGACAGTGTAGTTGTGATCACAGACTCCATCCCCACTGCCGAATCCACACCGGCGATTCCTGTAGCACGCGACAATTCAAAGCGGGGGCATGATGAAGAGCCCTCCACGTCAGGTATAAAGCGTGCCAGGATTGCGCCGGTTGTTAGACCCCCAGTAATAGAGCCCCAACCCTCTACGTCTTACGGCACAACCCCTACAATAGTAACTTCCTCAAATATACCCCCTTATTCCTGCTCAATTCCGGGTACATCCTCCACAGCAGCAGCAGCTTCTTGTTCTGTAGAGGATGTCATAACATTAGAGTTGATGCGCACCGCTATCCCCACCCCAGCCTTGACTAGAAATCGGTATATAGTCACGGTTGATCCTAGATCCATGTATAGCAATGGTGTTGAACACGGACTGCGACGCATAGTTGAACGTATTGTAGAGTTTGCCCTTCAGAACCGCGACAAACGTGAAGTCAGGGCGAGGCTGTCCTTCGGGTTCGGGTCAGATGATGGGGATGTAGATGATTTTTGGGTAGTAATACCATTCAGACGCTTGGCAACTGTAGATATAAAGTATATATTAGGCTGTACAATGCACGCCTCTGAAAGTACTATAGCCTTCAATATGGACAACTTCACGGTAAATATTGACCGTGTATTCCGTGTTGCGGGTCATAGTGCCACACCTTATACTCTTAACTTCAATTCTCAGGCTATTTAGAGGCGGCATATAAACGTCGATCGTGGTTGCGGTTTTATAGCAGTAGTCTTAGCTCGTATGTTTACTGTACTAAATACACGGACCCAAAAAATTTGGTTGCCTACGGTAGTGGAGCGTGCCCGTAAACTAGCTGTAGACTGTAAACTTGAGTTTGACTGTAATATGGGTCCTGAAGAGCTGAGAAGGGTAGAACAGGAAATGAATGTTCGTATAGTTGTATTTGGAATGGATGATCGTCGTAGAACTGTGTATGTTTTTAAAAGCTGTGCGAGAGATCGTACAAGACCCCTACTTATTTTAGGGCTGTCAGGGACAACTTATCTCCCTATCCGTAATGTAAGGGACCTTTACGCGAGTTATGATAAAAGTCGAAAATATGAAAGGCATCATGATTTGTGTAAGGGGTGTCTCGAATTTGCGGATGATATACTGAAACACTGTAAAGATTGCCACATGGTATGTGTGCACTGTAAACGCTCCAAATGTGAAAGCCGTGTCGCTGAAGCTGAGAAGAGGGATTGTGTTGTGTGTAGACGCGCATTTTTCAATAATAACTGTTTTGAGCTCCATAAGTCAATTGGCACGTGCAGGAGAATGAGAAACTGTGATTGTGGTAAGTTTCACATGAAGGATAATTGGGGAAAATTTACGCATAAATGTGATGAAATTCACTGTTATACCTGTCATGAGAAATATAAGACGGTTGGAGTAAAGCATGTATGTTATATAGACCTTGTATAACTGTGTACTACGATATAGAAACATACACGATCGCTGAAACCAAAGAGTTTATTCCACATATACTTGTAAGCCAGACTAACTGTGATGAGTGTATGGAGATCGAGTGTGATGAGTGTCACAAATGTGGTAAACGGACAAACGTTTTTAAAACGATTGCCCACGATAGCCCTGTGAAACTCTTTGTGTCCTATATCGTCAAATTAGCGGACATGTTAAAAAAAATGACTGTGTATATTCTTGCCCATAATGGGGCAAAATTTGACACACTTTTCCTTTATAAGGAGCTGCTTGAGCAGGAGTCATCTGAGATATTTACAGGTGATCCCTTGAAAAAAGGAACAAACTTATGCAGATGCAAATAAGAGCTAATACAGTTTAAAGACACTTTATTATTCACACCTTGTAAATTAGCAAAGCTACCCAAGGTGATGGGCGTAGCCGCTGAAGTTTCAAATGGATATATCCCTTACACATTCCTCACTAGCGAAAGTTTAAATTACGTTGAACTACCTCCAATCAAACATTACTTTAACTGTGAATGTATGAGTACAGAAGAACGTGAAGTTTTTGACAGCTACTATAACAATTTTAATGAATCTAATCCTTATAATATAGCTGATGAATGTGAGCGTTATTGCATGAATGAAGTGCGCGTGTTTAGAGTATGTTTCCAGGCCTTTAGAAGGATGTATAGACCGTTTCAAATGTGATCCATTGCAAGTCGCAACCACGATCGCCTCATTATGTTTTACGGTGTTCAAGAATAACTTCATGCCTAAAGACACCTAAGCCGTCATTCACAGAAACAATCCCGGCAGTTATGGGCACAAGGCTATTTACTGGCTCATACACATACAGCAGCAGACAGGTGTATACATAAAACATGCCCGCAACACGGGAAGTACCCATTAAGGTTAATGGTCGTGTTTTTTGGGTTGATGGTCTAAGCGAAAACCGTGCCACTGGTGAGAAGACTGTGTACTCCTTTAACGGTTGCTGGTGGCACGGATGCCCCCGTCCTGAGTGTGGAATCGTAGGAGATATCCACGGTAGATCTCCTGCCGACAGTCTTGCTGGACCCGCACCCGCGATCAACTTATAGGCTCCCAGTTCACTCACAAGTCTTGTGGGAGCATGAGTATGATGCACGGATGGAAACAGATGGACAGTACCGTGAAGAAATAAACACGATCAAGCGTTCAATGGTGCTGGATCCTCTCAAATGCGGTGATAGCTTGTTCGGAGGGCGTACAAATCCCTTCAAGCTATACTTTCCGCCTACGGAGGGCGTGAAACTCCATTACTACGACTTCTGTTCTTTATATCCCTACGTGATGAAGAACAATCCGTACCCCGTGGTGCACCTGAAAACTGGTGACCTGACCTGCCCCCATCGAGGTGTCTCACAAATTTGAACGGGTACTATTTCGGCCTTTCTTTCGTAGATGTGCTCCCCCCACGCGATTTATGGATGCCGATCTTACCCGTCGTTATAGATCACAAGCTCATGTTTCCCTGTGCGTGAAGTGCGCAGAGGAGAACAATGGGGATTAATCATACAACCAACCAGCGTAAGATCAGAGGTGTATATACAAGCCCTGAGCTGGACTAGCTTTCGCCATGGCTACAGAATATTGAAGATACATGAGGTGTGGAGGTTTCAGAAGCTACCCAACCTTTTCACGCCATATATAAACGCTTTTTTGAAGGATAAGGTAGAAGCATCAGGGTATCCGCGAGGAGTTGATACCGAAGATGAAAAATCGGCTTATATTCAACGTTACCGTGACCGTGAAGGTATACAGCTTGACCGTTCCCAAATTGTAAAGAACCCAGGCAAGCGCTTTAGTGCAAAGTTGTGTCTAAACAGTCTTTGGGGAAAATTTGCACAGAATACTGGCAAAGGGAACGTTCATTTGGCACAAAGTTATAGTGAAGTCTGGGATTATGCCAACGCTCCCGATAAAGAGGTCATGGAGATCGTGAATGTAGGTAATACTTACATAATAAAGTACAACAATACCGAATTGGCCACAGATACCTCACGGGTTACAAACATACCTGTAGCCAGCTTCACAACGGCCTACGCACGCATCAAACTTTGGGGCCTATTGCATTCTCTTGGTCGGAGGGTTTTGTACGCCGATACAGATAGTGTGATATTCACAGCGAGGAGGGTGAATACATGCCTCCTATTGGTGAATTCCTCGGGGAGTTGACTGATGAGATCAAGGATGAGTATGGAGACATCGCATACGCCGACTCTTTTGTCTCAACAGGACCAAAAACTTATGGGGTACGGGTGAGGGTGGGGAGGATATGAAATATATCGTGAAGGCTAAGGGTATCACGCTCAACCAGGCGAATCGGCGGGTCGTTAACTTTGATTCGTTGAAGGATCTAGTGTGCTTGGATGATGATGAGGGCGACCAGCCATCCCAACTAACTGTAGGACCCACAATTTTCGGGCGCAGAAGCTGGGGGCGTGAAGAAACTTAGGGGTACAAAGGTGTGCCGTAACACCTATAGGAAACGTTACCAGGTGCCTGGTACCTATGATACCGTACCCTTTGAATACCATAATCTTTGATTGTTATATATGTCTATTGTTAACGATATGCCTATTTTATTTATAACATTTTATTTACTACATTAGCGTATACACATTTATTACATTTATTATATTTTATTTATAACATTAGCGTTTCACTTTCTCCTTTGTGTGTGTGTGTGTGTGTGTGTGTGTGTGTGTGTGTGTGTGTGTGCGTGTGTAGAGGAGAAAGTTCTAAGCTCCGCCCCCTGTATGATGAGTCACGTGACTCCTGTTACTACCTGGGCATATCTCTTCCCTGCGTGTTCAGTTGACGGCTACAAGCCCTGGGTCTCAGACGTGCATTTCCCCACGAAGACAAAAAATAGTAATGGCTACCTTTAATATTGCGTGTTCGACGTTTATGAAGTGGTATTCAGCAAAGTGTGAAGATATGGTGGAGCCTGAATGGCTCCCTATTCCACTCTCCTTTGATACTTTTAAGACTACATTGAACCGTGCGAAGCTTGAGGAACAAAAGGGACAAATACTCTACGGTATTCTGGCGAGAGCATTGCAGGATTTCGTGGTACATGTGATGTATTGAAGTATGTTGCAGAACTAAACTTTATAAAAGGTTACATATACCGTGAAGTAGAAGAAACAACACGTGCAGAAGAGAAGCAACGGTTATGGTTAGTGAGTCTTGTTGATAAGTGGTGTGACAAGCGATATTATGTCATGTTGCATCATACCGAGTACTCGTACCCTGCGACTGAGAATGTAAATCTTATCATGGAGAATCTTTAGTATTTTTACCACTACATTATTATATATCATGACGAGGTTTGTAGTGAGGTTGTGGCTAAAGGCCTGCGTGAGTTTTTAACAGAATTTAGAGACGAGTATCGTCTGCTAAACAAAAAGGAAAAATATGGGCATATGTTTCTCTCAAATAGTGCACCGGAGTGTGAATAAAATGTGTTTTGTTCGTGAAAATGAACAAAAATATCTGGTGCGCATTCTGGGGAGTGATAAAACATTTAAACCGGTATTGTTTCATGTATCGGAAAATTTCTCAAAACACCTACCCAGTATAATGGGTTACAAGTATTCACGTTGGAACAACGTCGTACACGTTTCATCAGCTTATGGTGTCACTCACTCCTTCCTTCGAGCCGATCCGCTCGCCTGTAACTCATAGTCATCTCAGAGCTTGAACCGAGTGGACGTGCACTCCTCGAATACGATGGAACTTTCTTTGAGCAGCATTCTCAATGCCGTATACGATGTGTCCGTGACGAAGTCACTGCGCGTGTTCAGGCGTAAAACCAGTGCCATTAACTATGTACTGGAAAAGACTTGTAGAAAAACAAACTCTGGTAAACGGAATGTTATTTATTTAAGTGTTGAGGAGATGAAGAGTCTTAGTGGTAGTTGAGAAGTGGCGTGAGGATCGTTATAAAATTCCTGCAGGTGTAGGTACAAGAAGAGATCAGATTAGTGATACCCCCATATGCCATTGTTTGTACTTTGGGTATAAATAATGATCAGCCATGCATTGATATACGACTGATGTGGAAGAATGCCTCTGATAATAACGTTCTTGTCCGTACGCGAAACCGATTCATCCTCGGATACGCTTTATTTTGATACCGTTCTTGAATAAGCATACACCGCTCTGCTCGACGGGTTTACCGATTGTAGAACTGAACAAGGCGAGAATGGTCTAGAGCTGGATGCTTATTTAAAACGTTTAGACTTTGTGAAATATCATGAACTTTGGTACAAAGCACTTGAGCGGTACAGGCTGAGCTCACCTTCACCGTTCACCCTAAAGAACTATTTCTTTATATAATGAGCAGCTGTCGTTACGAATTAGAATTTTTCAACTGCCGCTATGCATTGTGAAGATGAGTTCACGGTTGAAAAGCTCGGATCGGTAAGAATAAACTATCGATTGGAAAGGAGTGTTTATAAACTTGTATTTAATAATGATGTTGTGGCTAAGGATGACCTCTTTGTGCGTTCTTTTGAATGTATTCTAACCGTGTTCAAAGATAACTTATCAACCGAATGTAAAGTGGGCACAAAAATAGTAATGAACGATATGAAAGCAATTTAGATCGAGTATATGTATCCCTAAAACTTGAGCGGTGAAATAATTTTAAAACGTATTTACTGCGTAGTACAAAGCAATAATGATGTGACTGTAGACTCGATTACGTGCGAGTTTAGTGTTTTAGTTAAGTGAAGTAGAACATAAAGTGTATATATTTTGATGTATATTTATTTTCAATATATTTAATTATTTAATATAATTGTGTGTTTGTAGGTGTATAATATATATATATATATATATATATATATATATATACAGTATATCAGGTCATCCCATAAGTAATGTCGTTTTTTACGATAGATTAAGTTTAAACTAGACCTACTCGGGTTAAGCATAAATTTTCCAAAGGTTATATCTAAGAGGAGATCTATCGTGTTTCGCTACATACTTTACAGACCTTGAGCAGTGAAGACGTGTGTTTTGCTTTATGTGAACCCCTCATAAACATGGCGGTACCGGAAGAGCATATCAGGCATATAATGCTTTACGAGTTCAAAAAAGGGAATAGTGCTACTGAAGCAACCCAAAACATTCAGGACGTTTATGGCAACGATATTCTGCATGTGAGGAAGTGTCAAAGATGGTTTCAAAAGTTAAGGAATGGTGACTGCTGTTTGACAGATGCAGCACTCTCTGGACGCCCCGCTGAGTTTGATGATGACCTGCTGTTAGCCGCACTTGAAGAAGACTGTTCAACAACTGTCGAAGAATTGGCCCAGAAACTCAATTCATCCCCGTCCGCCATCCATCGACAATTGCAACAACTCGGGACAGTGCCTAATTTAGGAAAATGGGTGCCACATGAATTGTCGGTCAACAATCTGAGGGTGCGGTAAACATTAGCACAGCTCTTCATTCCCGTGAACTCCAAGATCCGTTTTTGCACCGTTTAGTGACTGGTGATGAAAAGTGGATACTGTACCAGAATGTTAAGCGCCGTCGACAGTGGGTTTGTGCCGGAGAACCAGCGACACCACAGCCAAAACCAAATCTTAACCCTCGGAAGGTGTTGCTTAGTGTTTGGTGGGATAAAGGTGGTGTAATACACTTTGAAACCTTACCACACAACCAAACAATCACCGCTCAAATCTACTGTCAGCAACTGGATCGATTGAACACTGCACTAAAAGAAAAGAGACCTTCTTTGGTTAATCGGAAAGGAATCGTGTTCCACCACGACAACACACGTCCTCATACCGCTCGGATCACTTCTGCAAAAATTGAGGAGCTTGGGTGGGAAAAACTTCCACATCCTCCATATTCTCCAGACCTTGCGCCTTCAGATTATCATCTCTTCAGGAGTCTGCAAAACTATCTTGACGAGAAACAGTACACTTCTTTAGATGACCTGCACACCAGTCTTTTTACGTTTTTTGCCTCAAAACCGCCTGAATTTTATAAACATGGCATTGAAAAGCTTGTAGGACGTTGGCAGAGTGTCATTGATTCTGATGGAAAATATACACTAGATTAAAAAGTTTCAGTTGAGTTTTTTTTTGTCCTTCAAATTCCGATCTAAAAAACGACATTACTTATGGGATGACCTGATATATATATATATATTTCTCCTGTACTATGATATTAATGGTTATACTCCATCGTTTTGTATTTCTTATATTATTTTTTACTTTATTTTTTATTATATAAACATTCCTCTCGTATTTCTTATACTATTATTATTTTTTATTTTATCTTTTTTGATCATATATATTCCATCGTTTTATAGGATTGTATATTTATTTTTGTATATATTTCGTGAAATTGATTTCAATAATTCGTCTAAATAAACAGAATGATGTAATGGTGTTTTATTTAATTCTTTTGGTTGTATATATAAACGATATTATTCAATTATTATGTATGCCAAATGGCTGGTTACGCCTTCTAAACCGACTGACGGATTTCTAAGACAATTTTCAAGAATATATGCATTAATTAAATAAATAGAGCAATTTGGCAACTCAACCCTAATAATGTACACTTGAGCAAACCATTTACGCCTTCTAAGCCAGATTAAGCCTTTTAAGCCAGTTGGCTGATTAGGACCTTTAAGACAGCGAGCGCTTGGATGAACTCACATTATGCCTCTGGCTGGAACCAGGGGAACACCCCTCTCTCCTACTTAGGTTAAGGCTTAGGTTAGGTTTCCCTTTGGGGGGTGAGGACATCTCGCCTTCTTCCCCAAAGACCTTCCTCCTTCTCCTTTCTCTCTCTCTCTTAGATTAAGGTTACCCCTTTGGGGAGGTCATCTCCCCTTCCCCCCCAAAGCTCCCTCCCCACTTCATTGCAGCTCGGGGATAACCCCTCCCCCTTGTTGCATAACCGCCCGTTTTCAACATTTAATTGTTGCATAAACCCCTCCCCTTCATTGCAGCTTGGGGATAACCCCTTCCCTTTGTTACATAACCCTCTCCCCCTTTGTTGCATAACCTCTTGCAACATTCTCCCTCCCTCTTTGCAACATTGCATTGCACTCTCCCATTTTGCGGTCATACTAATAGGTACACCATAATTTACACTTGGAAAATAACGGAGAAACTAGCCCTAATCTTACTCTGAACCCTATAACCCTCCAAACAATAGTGGAAAGTAGAAAAGGAAGACTGTGTCGTGTTCCCAAATTAAAGGCTAGACAGGGAAAATCCTCAACCCTGAAGGAAAATAGTTTGTTGTGAGAGAACCAAGATTCTTTAACCAGCTGCTCAAGGAACTAAGGACACGAGTGGTGTTGCGGTGGATATCTTGAAAAGAAGATTAGGCGCCTGTCTCAGAACAATCCAGATGAGTCGAGCGTACCTATGTGAAGCGGAGAGGAAAAGAAACCAACTCTCTACTTCACCAGGCCAACTCGAACGGAGGGGCGCCAAGCTTGACTTTTGTGAAATGAGGAATCATCGCTGGAACATTTGAAATGTTGAAAAGTTGAAATTTACAATATATATATATATATATATATATATATATATATACTGTATATATATATATATATATATATATATATATATATATATATATATAATATATATAATATATATATATATACCGTGTGTGTGTGTGTGTGTGTATATATTGCCTATAGTTTTGATTTTTTACTTTCCTGTGTGGTTTGAATCAACTGAATACACGAAAGGCCCTGGAATCATTTTCACTTTTCTCTTGGAGATTTGTATCATTTATTTAATTTACATGTTTAAATCTGAAATTCATCATGTTTATGCGCCTCGGTGGTGTAGTGGTTAGCGTCGCTGACTACGAATCCATCGGCCCTGGGATCGAGAACCGGTAATGGCAGGCGACGCGCAGCAAAACCCAGCTGTTCATCCTTCCACACAATAAAAAAATTGGTTGGTAAATATATGGGTACCCTGGTTAACTTGTGGTTAAGACGCTGGGCTGCTCGTGAGGCATGGTTCGGTTTCCACGTTAAACTGAGGTCTAAGGTGCAGTGACAAGTTTAACTTTCGTCAGAATGAACAATTCGGGCGGAAGCAAGACCAAGGTTTATATATATTTATATAATATATAATGGATATTTCAACATTTAATCATTCCCAACCTTTCTACAATCAGCTTATCACCCTCATAATAAGATATTGTTTTCAATATTTGTCACCGTTTAACCTTTGTATATTTTAACTATTTTTTATCTTTCCATATTTTATACACTTTTTATTTTTAAATACTTAATATAAATACATTATTAATATCATATGAGTACATCAATATAGTGTTGTATATATTTTTTGCTCATCATATTTATTAACTTTTTTACATTAGTTTTAACTTTTATAGCACTGATGATGGAAATTGATTTTTTTCCGAAACGTCTGTCAGTAAACGTGTACCATCTCTTCATCATCTTATTCCTCACTATATATACAGGGTGTTCGGAAAGTCACTGTGCACTTATATAATCGAGATCGTCCACTCACGCTTGATGACCTGAAAACTGCAATAACTGCGTACATAAGGTCCATTTCAAAAGAAGAACTGACAAAGGTGTTTCAAAATAAAATAAGACGGGTCCAGGCCTGTATTGCTGTTAAAGGACATCACTTTCAACACCTTTTATAAGTTCTGATGGTCCCATCCATAACCTCTATCATATATGCAATGTTATACTATTGTATGCTATTAAATAAATATAAGTGCACAGTGACTTTCCGAACACCCTGTATAACAAATTCTGAATTGAAATTCAAGTCAAAGATGAGTAAAAACAAACTCTGAATGTTTGCATGTAAAGTGATAAGCGACAATAATTTAGTATAATATTGTCACACAATACTGTCATATATATATATATATATATATATATTATATATATATATATATATATATATATATGAAGAAAAATCTGGGCTACCACAGTATGCGATTTAACTACGATTGGGCGGTCTACCTCTTAATCATAGCTTCTTATCTTATTTACTAATTGCTTGTTTACATCCCAATGTCAATTGCCCTTTACGATTGGTTAGGTTTAGTTATGATATTTTCGTTAGTTTTAACGAAAATATCATAACTAAACCAAACCAATCGTAGGTAGACCGCATACTATGGTTGCACCGAAAAATCTTAGTTGTACAACGCTGGACAAAGCTATTAATAGTTTGGAGTTTCCACAATAGTGTGTTTTAAAATAGAATTACTATTTAGATTCTACCAATTTATGTAAATCTCTTCACCACATGTACCTATGTAGCTTTCACGAACTGTAGGGATATTGGCTTGGGAACTGAGAGATTAATTATCAGCAGAGAGAAGACTATAAGAATTCTCTCCCTCAATTACTTATATATTATCCTTTAAAACTTAGAAAAGTTAAACCTTATAATTAACTCTAATTATTCATGTACGAAAAATGTCTAAGAATAAGACATCCAAAGAAAGCAGTTCATCAAAATTTACACTGAATAATAACACTTAAAAGGAAATAAGCTAATGAAATGTTCAAAATTTAGCATCTGAAGAGTTTGGCTGGATCGCAGTAACTCGAAGTAATTTGAAAATATGGAATAGTTAAATTATAACACTTAAATTAAATGAGCTGTATTCACACACACACACACACACACACACACACACACACACACACACATATATATATATATGGTGCGGCATAAGTCGCTTTACCGAAAACAATGAAATCACCTTGCGAAGAATAATATTTATTCTTTATTACAGAAATTGTTCAGTGTCCTCCATCAAGTTTAATACACACATTACATCTTTGAACCACTGAACAACAAACAGCACGACTCAGTTCTTTGTTATTATTCAAGTCTTGAACTCTTGGCGTATCAGTCTTCATGCGATCGAAGTCCCACGGCTTCTGGTCGTAGACTCTTTGATTATACCTCACATTGAATAATCACATCACATTGATTATTCAGTGTGGGGTATAATCAAAGATAGAGTCAACGGCCAGAAACCTCTGAACTTCGATCACACGAAGACTTTGATACGCCAAGGGTTCGAGACTTGAATAATAACAAAGAACCGTGTCGTGCTATTTGTTGTTCAGTGGTTCAAAGATGTATCGTGTGTATTGAACATGATGGAGGACACTTTGAACAATTTCTGTAATAAATAATAAATATTATTCTTCGCAAGGTGATTTCATTATTCTCGGTAAAGCGAACTTATGCCGCACCCTATATATAGGGGTGTCAGGAAATAATTGCCCCCCCCCCTGTAGAGCAAAAACTAGAAGAGATAGATAAAAACCGGTGAGACCACTTGAAAGAGCGTTAAAATCTGAATAAAAACCATTATATTCTATTCCTGTGATTTTAATTCTTACCATTTTTTTCCCCACAGAAACCATGGCATCATCTATTTTGAACGATTCAAAGAAAAAGCGAGTTCTTGACCGCATTCGAGCTGTCACATTTCGTGAAGCAAAGGAAGCTGGTGCAACTTTCATAACTCGACACTGGGTGGCTGAGAGATTAAAAAGATCAGAAGACTTTGTCAAAAGGAATTGGAATAAGAATCCTGAAGATTGTGAAACAGAATTTCGAGGAGGAAGACCGGAGAAATTATCTCAAGAATCGAAAGACATTGTGCTTGCTGCATCACGGCGCCGAAAGAAGAGCTGCTCTGAGGTAGCGAAAGAGATACTTATCCGTCGTGGTAAGATAGTCAATCGGCAACTTGTGCATCAATTTCGAGTTCGCCAAGGCTTGAGTGCTTGGCATGAAATAGCTAAGCCACGGAAGAGTGATCTTAATATTGAAGATCGGCTATGGTTTTGTGATTATCTTGAGGAATGGACGGAAGACGATTTCCTTCACTTGGTTGTCAGCGATGAATTCTTCGTTTATGTCTCCAGAAAACCAAATTTTCAGAATGATCGGGTTTGGGCAACAACTCCTGATGAAGTCCCAGACGACCAGAAGTATCGAGAAATAGTAAAAAATCCAGCATGTGTGGGTGTTTTCATTATGTTCTCTATTCGGAAGCTCATCTGGGTTATCAAACCAAGAGGAACCAGTTGGGATGGGCCTTATTTTCGAAATGTAATTTTAGCCCAACATGTAATTACGTTTTTGAAAGACCCCGTGTGTGTTTTGGATGTTGAACAGGCAACCTTTCTTCACGACAAAGCCCCCTGTATGAAAGCACTTGCGACTCAACAACTGCTTAAGGACAATAACATTGATTTTTTCGGAAATAATGAATGGCCTGGCAATTCTCCCGATCTTAATGTCTGTGAACATGTCGGATCCATCATGAAGGATCGGGTGGAGTCCTTAATGCTGGAACAACCCATTCAGAATCGGTATTCAACAGAAATTATGACTGCAAAGATCAACGAAGTCCTTGAAGAAATGAGTCATGATACCGATCTCTTTGAGACACTTCTGGGATCATACCCCCGTCGATTAATGGCCGTCAGAGCTGCAAATGGGGGCAACACCCGATATTAAAACAAGTGTTTTTATTCAAAATTAAACGCTCTTTCGCGTGGTTTTGTCTGTTTTTTTCTATTCCTTTCAGTTTCTTCTGTACAGGGGGGGGGGGCAATCATTTCCTGACACCCTTTATATTGAATAGAAATCAGAAGTGGTCTATGAATTATCAGTTCTTAGTTAAAATATGCAAAGTTTATGATATGTAAACACACACACACACACACACACACACACCACACACACACACAAAATACATCGTAAAGGTGTACATATCAAATGGTAATTAAAACTTACCTATCATCAGCAAAGATAAATGAACAATTATATGCTATGTTTAGTACCATGCAGCATGGAAACAGAACAAGTACTTACAATGAAGTTATTGCGTCGAACTTTTACAGGATGGTTAATGTAGTCTGATACAATAGAGCAGGTCATAAAAAATGTGGCTCTCAGACAGGTGTGCAGGTTTATACAAGTGATGCTGACCCTATGACGTAACACCCAATTAGATCTCTGCTTGGTCATCATCACGAGTCCAATATGAACAGTTCAAACATCGAATTTTTTATCTAAGCATTACTACTATATTTTGCCCCACCCTTTTTTCTTAGCTAAATAATAGACCATGGGGGTGGAATGTCTTTTGGGACGTAAGTTTGAACTTTCTGCGCTTCACATAACCAGATTTTTGCAGTTTGAACCTCCCCTCCTTGTATAAAACCGCTTTTAAACGCCCTTGTATAAAACCGATGGTTAACGTAGTTTCGAAAATGGCGTCTGACAGTGATGTGCGTCGTAAACAGAGAGCTGTTATCGGGTGCTTTAACCACAGAGAAGGAAACAGTAGGAAATATTCACAAACG
This sequence comes from Bathynomus jamesi, assembly GCA_023014485.1. Taxonomy (NCBI): domain Eukaryota; kingdom Metazoa; phylum Arthropoda; class Malacostraca; order Isopoda; family Cirolanidae; genus Bathynomus; species Bathynomus jamesi. Next base: position 912,724 of record JAJOZX010000539.1, read on the forward strand.
TTTACGGAGATGGTGTTGTTGATCGAAGCACAGTTGTACGCTGGTCTAAACGTGTGAGATCATTGGAGAGAGGGAGAGCCAGCCTCAATGATCAGCCACGCAGCGGTCGCCCAGCATCGGCTGTGACATTTCACACTGTGCATCAGTGTGCAACGTGCTAACAGCATTATTCGATCAAATCGACGCGTCACATAAAAGAAGCTATTACTGGAGCTAGAATTACTGAAGGAAGTGTGAATACGATAATTCAGCAGCTGGGATACTCAAAAGTGTGTTCACAGTTTGTTCCTCGCCAACTGACTGAAGATCACAAAGCCCAAAGAAAAGAAATTGCTTCCGAGTCGTTGGTTCAATACGAGACAGAAGGGGATGACTTCCTTTCACGAATTGTGACTGGGGATGAGACTCGGGTACACCACTTTAAACCTGAAACAAAACGCCAATCTATGGAGTGGCATCACGCAGACTCGCCACGCAAGAAAAAGTTCAAAATTGCTCCCTTTGCAGGAAAGGTTATGGCTACCATCTTCTGGGACATGAAACGGGTGAGTCTGGTGGACATTATGAAGAAAGGGCAATCAATCAACTCAGAGGCATATATTGCTACCCTACAGAGACTCCAGAGACGTATAAAGCGAGTTCAACCGGAGAGAAAACTGGGAGACGGCCTTCTTTTGCACGATAGCCCAAGACCACACAACAGTTTGCAAACAAGAGAGGCCATCACAAAAATGCGCTTGACTCTGTTACCTCACCTTCCATATAGCCCGGATCTGGCACCTTCACACTTCTATTTGTTTGGGCCAATGAAGGATGCTATTCGTGGAAGAAAGTGGCTCGAGCGGAACCCAGCGGACTTTTACCAGCAAGGAATAAAGGCCCTTGTTTCGAGGTGGAGGAAAGCCGTAGAAAAGGATGGAGACTATGTGGAAAAATAAGAACTCATAGAAAAAAGTATGTAACTATTTGTGTACAAAATTTCTGGAACTTAGAAGGAAACTTGGAAAGAAAAAAAAACGTGGGCCAAAATATATTGAGTGGCCCTCGTATATGTTATATTAAATAATAAGATAACATTAGAAGCACAAATACAATTTTTTATAATAATGTTGAGGAATAATATTCTCTTAAAATAAACAAATGCTATAGTCACTAATATTAGGTGAAATACTAAAAATTTAGATCATGACAATAAATCCAGATTTGTAGAGAGGGTAACTAAAATGAACACGTATAGTAGCCAAACCTGTGTAATGTATCATGAATTGAAATAAATTTGTCTTAAAATTTTACAAATAATTTCACACCGAATCAGCTAATGAAAATTAATTACATATTAAAATATTAAAATTTAAGGAGACGACCGGGGTAAAATAAAATTAATAAAACTTTTGTACAGAGACGGGAGGCATGTTAATCTAACGCGCTTCATCTTGTCAACTAGAATTACTTGGTAAAGAAATGTATAATAGAGAAAATTTATAGTTTATTCACGTTGAAAATAACGATGGTAATATTAAGTCACAATAATAATTGCAATAATAATGATAAGATGCCCAGCTGTACCAGTGTGTTACATAATTTCGTATTTAGAATTGTACCTACTTTCGTTGAGTCTGCCAGTAAGATAATAGAAACCATGATCAGTGGGCCGGTAATTGACATATTTTATAGAGCTCAAATCTCGTGGCAATGCTGTACTGTTGTATGTTCAATATGTATGGTGTTTCACCGTCATATATAGCCCCCGTTCCAGACAACAACTACCGTAAAGAGGAAAGAAAAGTAGTGGAACAAGGAAATGTCTAAACTCTAAACTGATTAAAAATAAAAAAGAATAGCCAGTGAGTTTCGAAAATTACAGTTAATCAATAAATAAGTTAAATACTTGTATAATGTTTGTAATTCTTGAGTCTCACATCGATTGTTTTTGTTTTTTCACTAAATCTTCAAACGAATATATTGCCTTTTCAGTCGAGCTACGTTATTGTTATTATCATTATTGCATATTACAGATTTTGGGGTCTAGTGAATGCTTTGTTTGATCCGCGTAAAAAAATAAACCTGAAAAACAAAAAGTTTAATAACATTTATTCGGAAAATTATAAGGAATTGTGAACAGCCGTCAGCTTAGAGAAATGTTATTATAGTAACGTAAGTAAGTGCTAGCTAGAGATAAGATTAGTAATGTTCCTGAGAGAAGATTCTTAACTTACCTGTATACACCGTTTTAAATTTACAAATTTCATAGTATTCCTGTAAAACTCGCTATCCGATTTCCTTTGCGGCAAGAGGTTGAGATTTAGGATTTTAAGATACACTTGCTTATTTATTGTGGTATAAATATATACAGGGCGTCCCAAAAAAATGTATACACACTTTAACAGCTGATAGCTCAATTGATGTTTCTTTCTTTCCAAGTTAAACCCATTAGAATTAATAATGGCAGTCAGACTAAGCTTTGAACAAAGGAAATTCATTCTAAAATGCTACTGGAAGTGTGAAAACGCAGTTGAAGTGCAAAGACAGTTTAGGAGGGAGTTTCAAACAGATCCACCAACGCGACTTACCATCACTCGAATTAGAGATAAGTTTGAAGCCGATGGAACTGTTCAGAATGTCCACAAGAAGCGTTCCGGAAGACCACGGACATCGACAAGCCCCACAAAGCAAGAAAGAGTACTGGAAACGTATCACCAAAGTCCAAGAAAATCTGTGCGGCAAGCGAGTCGTGAGGTAGGAATTTCAGAATCGTCTGTCCAACGCATTTTGAAGCGCTGTCAATGGAAAAGTTACATTCCAAGATTAGTCCATGCTATTAATGAAGATGATCCGGACCGAAGAATGGGGTATTGCGAGTGGTACTTGGCACGATGTGGATGTGGATTGGACGAAGGGGTTTCGTAGAATACCCTCCGCGTTCACCAGACCTCACACCACTAGACTTTTTTTTATGGGGATACTTAAAAGACAAAGTCTACGCTATAAAACCTGCAACAGTCGCTGAATTGAGAGCAGCCATTGAACGAGAATGCACACAAATACCAAACGAAATGTTTCGTGATGTTTGCGATTCCATTGCTTCGCGTTATCAGCAGTGCCTGGACCAGAACGGACGTCAGTTTGAAAACAGGCGTTGACAAAACAATTAAATAATGTCTGTAGATTCTATTACATTTTGAAAATGAAATGTATTTTAATAAACACTGCCTTTATAAGTATTTAAAGTGTGTATACATTTTTTTGGGACGCCCTGTATATATATATATGGGAATGAACTCAGAATGGTCCTCTGAGTTTTTTATGATACACACAGACAGTGCATGGAACAAGGAACTCTTCTGGGATAATTAAATCCACTATAGTCCGAATAAGTAATGGTAAATGACAAATACCATAGTTTTTCTTTTTCATGATGCTAGCCCGACGTGGGCAACGGGTCACTCGCAAAGAGGTCCCATAAATATAGCTTCCCTCACCAGCTATCTGCAAAGCAGACAGGATCCAGCTTTGGGACATGGATCTAGGGTTTAAAGCACCTAGCCATGCTACATTTAGAACCTCAATATAAGCAAAAGACTCGCTGCCTTCACGTCAGATTGAATGCATCAAAGAAAAAGAAAAAGGGGTAATTATTATATTTTTAGCCAAAAACCAAAACTTAAACCTCAACTGGCAGAATTGAGGGTCCACTTTTCAAGGCACATAACATGTCCGTTTCAAGATGGGAATGAACTCAGAATGGTCCCCTGAGTTTTTTATGATACACACAGACAGTGCATGGAACAAGGAACTCTTCTGGGATAATTAAATCCACTATAGTCCGAATAAGTAGTGGTAAATGACAAATACCATAGTTTTTCTTTTTCATGATGCTAGCCCGACGTGGGCAACGGGTCACTCGCAAAGAGGTCCCATAAATATAGCTTCCCTCACCAGCTATCTGCAAAGCAGACAGGATCCAGCTTTGGGACATGGATCTAGGGTTTAAAGCACCTAGCCATGCTACATTTAGAACCTCAATATAAGCAAAAGACTCGCTGCCTTCACGTCAGATTGAATGCATCAAAGAAAAAGAAAAAGGGGTAACTATTATATTTTTAGCCAAAAACCAAAAACCAAAGCTGGATCCTGTCTGCTTTGCAGATAGCTGGTGAGGGAAGCTATATTTATGGGACCTCTTTGCGAGTGACCCGTTGCCCACGTCGGGCTAGCATCATGAAAAAGAAAAACTATGGTATTTGTCATTTACCATTACTTATTCGGACTATAGTGGATTTAATTATCCCAGAAGAGTTCCTTGTTCCATGCACTGTCTGTGTGTATCATAAAAAACTCAGGGGACCATTCTGAGTTCATTCCCATTTTGAAATGGACATGGTATGTGCCTTGAAAAGTGGACGCTCAATTCTGCCAGTTGAGGTTTAAGTTTTGGTTTTTGGCTAAAAATATAATAGTTACCCCTTTTTCTTTTTCTTTGATGCATTCAATCTGACGTGAAGGCAGCGAGTCTTTTGCTTATATTGAGGTTCTAAATGTAGCATGGCTAGGTGCTTTAAACCCTAGATCCATGTCCCAAAGCTGGATCCTGTCTGCTTTGCAGATAGCTGGTGAGGGAAGCTATATTTATGGGACCTCTTTCCGAGTGACCCGTTGCCCACGTCGGGCTAGCATCATGAAAAAGAAAAACTATGGTATTTGTCATTTACCATTACTTATTCGGACTACAGTGGATTTAATTATCCCAGAAGAGTTCCTTGTTCCATGCACTGTCTGTGTGTATCATAAAAAACTCAGGGGACCATTCTGAGTTCATTCCCATCTTGAAACGGACATGTTATGTGCCTTGAAAAGTGGACGCTCAATTCTGCCAGTTGAGGTTTAAGTTTTGGTTTTGGGCTAAAAATATAATAGTTACCCCTTTTTCTTTTTCTTTGATGCATTCAATCTGACGTGAAGGCAGCGAGTCTTTTGATTATATTGAGGTTCTAAATGTAGCATGGCTAGGTGCTTTAAACCCTAGATCCATGTCCCAAAGCTGGATCCTGTCTGCTTTGCAGATAGCTGGTGAGGGAAGCTATATTTATGGGACCTCTTTGCGAGTGACCCGTTGCCCACGTCGGGCTAGCATCATGAAAAAGAAAAACTATGGTATTTGTCATTTACCATTACTTATTCGGACTATAGTGGATTTAATTATCCCAGAAGAGTTCCTTGTTCCATGCACTGTCTGTGTGTATCATATATATATATATATATATATATATATATATATATATATATATCCGCGGAGAGAGAGAGAGAGAGAAATTTTCTCGACATATTTACGTGTGACGATTCACGAAAATGTATATTCAAAACAATTAAAATCCTGCTTATTACATATTAAAATAAATAAATAAACAATATCATTGTTTAAAATATATCATTTAAGAACTTTTAGTACATTAAAAATGCACAAATCACCTTGTTGCTACCGTTCAAAAAGTAATTTTCTTTAAATAGCTAGGAGACATCGTATGGAAAACATTAGAAACTTTATTATTTGTTGCACAGTAACAAGTAATCGCATAATTATTTCCATGTGTCATGGAAAAAAATACATAATAAAGTAAATCAGTACATGTTTAAAAGTAAATAAATAATTATGTAATTTAACTTCATAAGGGTACTTCATAAAGTAAAATTATTTTAACTAAAATTAAATTAATACATTTTTTATATTTTTTTAATAATATTTCTTAAAAAATTTGGTACTTACGTATTAACGGGTGACCCTAAGTAACTTTAAAATTTACCGCGCCATAGCTCTGTGTGTAGCACTATGTATGCGTCCGCCATGCTCGGTTAGGTTAATTGAATGCCCGGTTAGGTAATTTGTACGCCCTTGACGATTGGTTAGGTTAAGTCGTGATATTTTCGTTAAAACTAACGAAAATATCACGACTGACTTTAATCAACCGTCAAGGGCGTACAGTTGACCTAACCGGTAGAGTGGATATCAGCATATAGGGACAAAAATTATTTTCTTAACTTTCGAGTTCGGAAGGTCGAATTTTGTTCTTTATTATAAGAAAAATTGGCATGCCACTTTTTAAAGCAATGAAATCATATTTAGGGGTGGCGCACGACAGTATAAAAATGTATAGTAATGTACTTTTAATCAATAGTAAAATACCTCATTTATTTCTTTGTATAATTTGCAGAAATTATTATTGAAATATTTATATGAAATATTCATATGTTTTCAGATATATAGTTGTATTTATGATATAATATACTACTATTATATAATTTAACTACTTCTTGGGACTTTTGGCATCTGAAAAACTGGCAAGGAGCAAGCTGCAACTCAAATCCTCAGTTAACTACATGCTGAGGAAGTGCGTATGTGGTAGTAATTCGTGCTCCACTTATTTCACGGTTAGGAGTTTCACGCCCTAAAAGCTTCAATTTTTTTGCAATCATGGCTCGTACTAGTTATAGTACTCGCTCTAAAACAGATATCTGGCTTGTTGGTCTAACTTTACCAAACATATTTGGCGATAAATTCCCTTCTCGGCAGCAATTTTTTGCACATTTTTTTTACCATCATTCAGAGATGAAGCTCCCTTTGAAAGATAGTGCTAAGAACGCTTTGATCAATGTTTTGGGTTTCTGGAAGAACGCCAGTATTCCAACTGCGCATGAACATGACCTTATTAAGCGGTTGATCAAACTTCATTATGAATGGAAAGCATTACGAAAACGTAAGTGCCGTCGATCTCAAAAGCAAATTTCCAATGAAACACACTTCACATCATGACTCAATGAACTATTTGACATTGCACACGAGAATGCTCTGTCTATGATGAAAATAGAAGAAGATAAGAAATTTCTTATTGCTCAGCGCAGTGGAAGGAAAGGTCACAATAGCTGGCATTGATAAAGTGACAACAATCAAGGAAAGAAATAAGATAATTAGAGAGCAAAATTTATTAGCCGCAAGAGAAAACATGAAAAAGAAATACAAATAAGCAAAGTTGCAACAATTGAGTCAAGTACCAGTAGTGATAATGAGTCGATCCATTCGGAAAATAGTACATCTCAAAAATTAAAAAGGTTTCTCAGGGTGACACCCAACCACAATTGAAGAAAGCAAGACCTCAAAACATAATTACTCCCAAATTAGCCAAGCTCTAGACCGTACAAAGACCAGCAACCGAGCAGCAGCTCATATCGTTGTTGCTACGGCATAAAGTTTAGAATATGATGTAGAGTCACTATCGATCAATAAAGATTCTATTCGCACTAAAAGGATAAAAATTAGAAAAGAAACTTCAACTAATATCATTGAACACTTTGCTCCAGAAACCCCCCTAGTAGTTCACTGGGATGGGAAAATGCTACCTGATACCACTGGAAAAAAGTTTGTTAGTCGTTTGCCTGTGGTAGTGACTGGTGAAGATATCGGCAAGCTTCTTGCAGTCCCTAAACTTACCTCCGAAAGTCAAAAGCAATTGCAAAGGCTGTTGTTGAAACTGTAAAAGAATGGAATTTAACCAACCAGATCAAAGCTATGTCGTTTGACACCACGGCAAGTAATACAGGAAAGAGAGGAGGGGCCTGCATCCTGAGTGAACAAATGTATTTGGCGTCCTTTATGGTCCCTCATCAGGACCTGATATTGCTTTATTTAAGCGATTACAGCTAGAATAGAGTAACATTGATAAGAGTAAGCTTCAACCAGTGATTGGTGATAATGAAGTGACCTTAGACATATCTGAATGGAAGGAAATAATTGAATTGAGTAACATTGATAAGAGTAAGCTTCAACCAGTGATTGGTGATAATGAAGTGACCTTAGACATATCTGAATGGAAGGAAATAATTGAATTCTGTAAAACTAACCTAGAAGAACGTCAACCAAGAGATGATTACCGAGAAACCTTAGAATTAACATTGTTGTTTCTGGGAGAAGTACCCCCACGAGGAAGAAGAGTGATGCAACCAGGTGCTCTACATCGTGCACGTTGGCTAGCAAACGTAATTTATTCTACAAAGATTTATCTCTTTCGTTCACAGGTTCGTCTTACATCAAGAGAAATATAATCTTTAAGAAGCTTCAATTTATTCACTACAAAGATTTATGTAAAAGCGATTGATGATCGCAGCTCTAAAAAATGAAGGAGATAAATGCCTACCAAATAGAATTTGTCCAACGATTGCTGAAGGAAAAGATCTGTCATCATTTGTCACAGCAAACTTTCGACAACTGTTCTCAATTTTAGGGTTGGAAGATGACTTTCTAACTTCTGTAGATCCAGCTCAATGGGAACAGATTCCAGATTATCAAAACGCTTCCAAGATTCTTAAAAGCATGAAGGTTGTCACTGATATAGCAGAAAGAGGAGTAGCATTCATAAAGGACTTTAACGCCTCTGTAACGAGAAATGAGGAACAGACAGTTTTTGCTTCAGGTCGATGAGGAACATTGTAAAACATTTCCAGACGCAAGAAAGAAAACATTAGTTGAAGGTCTCCAAAGTTCAACCAGGTGACAATGAGTTGTCAGAACCAACAAAACCCTCTGCATTGAGAGAATAATACTCACCCTTATGGGTGAGGGGGACCTGGAGCTGAACTCAAAAAAGACTGTAAGCTAAAATCTTCTGGACTCTTGCAACACCTCTTAAACATTTCCGATTTGTATACAAATTGGTATTCTGAGTTTTTTAGGGAATAAGAACAATATTATGGGTTCCGAACTTAACTTTTTGAAGACTATGTTTATACAGCCACCCTACTAACCGGGCATGGCGGCGCATACGTAGTGCAACACACAGAGCTACGGCGCGGTCAATTTTAAAGTTCTGGCTCCCCCGCTGCCGATACCGGGAATGCAGACCAGGCAGCGGGGCTGGATCTGCTACCACCCATTCAAGATGTTCTGGGTCTCTACCTGATTCAATTTTCTTAAACTTCTGCAATATTCGTGGCCTTTTCTCAAATTTTCAATCTGTTGAACACCACCTCTCTTCCTTTAAACCTCATCTTCTTTTCCCCACTGAAACTCAGGTGTCTGGAACGACTGACAGTAACCCCTTTTCTATAGTCTCTTACTTTCTCTATACTCAATTTCACTCCAAAGGTGGACGTTGCGTATATGTACGCAATGACGAACTCGAATCTTCCGAATTCTATACCTTCTGGCTATGGCTTACATGCCAATCTCAAACTAAATATATCTGCGTTGTTTAATTTTCCATAATTCTACTGACTATCCAAAATTCTTTGGCTACCTCACTTCCAAAGTGGAATACATTCTTTCCCACTCTCCCTTTGCTCAAATCTCCATTTTAAGAGATTTCAATGTTCACCACACCTTTGGCTTTCCTCCCATTTCAGTAACATCCCTGGTGAACTAGCTTACAACTTTTCTATCCTAAATGATCTAGAGCAGATTGTACAGCACCCTCCGTTCGGTTCCTCCGACCACAATCTTATATCTGTTTCCTGTTCTATCGCTCCAATTCGACCTTTGGATCCTCCCAAGAGGAGGCGCCTTTGGCACTTCGGCGCCGCTGATTGGGAGGCCCTTAGGCAGTCCGGATCAATGAAAGAAAGCCACCCCAGCCTTCTTTAGTTAGCTTTATAAGGTTAACTGACGAAAATATCACGACCTAACCTAACGAATCGTTAGGTCAACTGTATGCCATTGACGACTGGTTAGGTTAGGTCGTTATATTTTCGTTAGTTAGCCTTATAAAGCTAACTAAAGAAAGCTGGGGTGGCTTTCTTTCATTGATCCGGCAGTCCTTCTGTGATTTCCCATGGAATGATTACTGCTTCCGTGGCCGGGGACCCTCCGAGTGTGCTGAGCGCATCACGGAGGTGATTTTCTCGGACATGGAGACGTACATTTCATATTTTATTCCTACTCTAATGCAATAAAACTCTGGTTCAGCTTTACTTGTTCTAATGCTATCCGCAACAGGGAGGAGGCTGCCAGAAGGTACCGTCGCTATCCAACGCCTGACCCTCACTCAGCTTATATTTCTGCCAGGAATCGTGCAAAATCTGTTCTTCAACTCTCCAAACATTCCTACATCCGACAAAAATGTGAAAACCTATCGAATTCTAATTCTTCTCACTCTTTCTGGCATCTAGCTAAGAACCTCTTCAACAACTTTATTTCCTCTTCTTTCCCTCCTCTTTTCCATTCCGACGGCTTAGTTGCCGTCTCTTCTCCTCACAAAGCTGAACTCTTCGCTCAAACTTTCGCTTACAATTCAATCCTGGATGATTCCGGTGCTGTTCCTCCATCTCCTCCCCCCTCTGACCTTATTATGTCAGAGAGGGAGTCCTTTTTGAAACACCCTACTGTAGGGTCTATAGTAAATTTTAACTTTCTGTATTTGTAAATGGCTAATTATGCATTGGGCACGCAGATTTGGTCTAATAAAGTGGAGTTTTGTATGGTACTATGTAGTCTTGTTGGCTTAGTTATAGTTAAATTTAAGCCATTTGCGGCAACAAGATTGTAGAAGAAATTAGCATCATTATTAGCGTTTATTTTAGCGAGATCGATGTTTAAATCTCCCGCAATAATGCAGTTATTATTGATATGATGAGAAATTAAAGTTGTATCTATGCTCGCAATAAACGTTGGCAAGTTACCATTTGGTGGTCGGTAGATGCCGAATATTAAATAGGAAATATTATTTATATACACCTCAACTGCTACGGTTTCAGAATGATCATTTATGCCTGTGAATTGCTCAATATTTTTACTTTTATGATTAGTGTCTTTATAAATACTTACTCCGCCGCCTCTGTTATTATTTCTTCATATGTCGTAGCTCGTGTAGCCGGTATATTAAAAAATGACTTATTAGTTTCATTTAACCAGGTCTCGGTCAATATCATATATGTGAATCTATATTGTAACAATTTTAGATTGGCCGTTAACTCATCAAAGTGATTTGCAAGACTTCTGATATTTAAACTCAAAATAGGAATGTTTCCATTATTGTGTCGCTCGTTGAAGAAAGTATCCACTGTCACATAGTTTCTATTTATTGTATTTTCAGACTCAATTATTTCGTTCACAGATGTAAGAGTGTTTGTTTATATATATATATATATGATCAATTTCACAATCGAACACGTGCAATGAATGAATGATGCAAATCCACAATAAAAAAGAAGTGATTCCAAGGCCTTCGAATAATTTTTTTTTCCGTGTGGGTTTGCATCATATATATTGGAGAGGAGGGGCAACAAGCTTGACCTTCGTTAAATGAGGAATCATCGCACGGAACATTTGAAAGGTTGAAAGGTAAATTTCAACCTTTTACGATGGCCAACTTTGTCGTCCCTCCGCTCGAGTTGGCCTGGTGAAGTAGAGAGTTGGTTTCTTGTGCCCTCCACCTCACATAGCCAGGTACCTCAGGCTCATCTGCAATTGTACTGAGCCAGGTGCAATGTTCCCTCTAAGGTGTGCGCGTGTGCGCGCGCACACGCGTTGTGAAACCCGCGCACACAGCAAAATAAAATGCGCACAGGCTCAGGCGTATCATAAGTCACGACAGTAAATGAAGTAATTTAAAAAATTTCAGTTTAATGAATTCTATAATGAACAAATTAAGAAACCGCTTGAAAGAAAATCATTTGGACATGCTCATGCGAATTAAAAGTTACCTGAATGATGACGGATGTATTAATCTTCATAGAGTTTATTTGGAATTGGCAAATGCTAAAGATCGTAGGGAGAAATCATAATCATACTTAAATGAAAGGCACTTTCATTTAATGTTAGTTAGTGTTATTTAATGTTTTGATTATATTTTATTTTATTGAATTTTATTATTTTTTATTTTATTCCTATTTTGTGAATGGATAAAATCATGTATTAATCTCGATAATCTATTTTAAATTGCTAAATGCTAAAAATTGTTTTGAGAAATGATAACTAAAATAGTAATTTTCAATTAATGTTATTTTTATTTTATGTCTTTATTTTGTTGAGTTTTATTTTACTATTTTTTATTTTAGTCATATTTTTAGAATGGATAAAATGTTTTCTTTTTTAAGAATATATAATATTGTAAACAGATTTTTAATATCCATTTAATAGTACCGTAATGATCAAGCTATCACCTTATGCAAATAATATTTATTAAGTATTTAATGTTTATATATATTTAATTTTGAAGCTAATAGCGCTCAGAAAAGTTTGCACAATTTTTCACCATGAATCTAAATGTATGCACAACGAAAATTTCTTGCGCACACGGACTAAAAAAAATTAGAGGGAACATTGGCCAGGTGTCTAATCTTCTTTTGAAGATGTCCACTGCAATACCACTCGTGTACCTCAGTTTCTTGTGCAGCTAGTTAAACAGACTTGGTCCTCTCACAACAAAACTATTTTCCTTCAGGGTTGAGGATGTTCCCTGTCTAGCCTTTAATTTGGAAACACGACACAGTCTTTCTTTTCTACTTTCCACTGTTGTTTGGAGGGTTATAGGGTTCAGAGTAAGAGTAGGGGCTAGTTTCTCCGTTATTTTCCAAATGTAAATAATAGTGTACCTCTCTCTCCTTTCCAGTGAATATAAGTTTAATTCACGTAACTTTTCCTAGTAATTTAGTTCTTTGCACCCGTTGATCTTGGCTGTGAAGCTTCTCTGAATCACTTCTAGCTGACCAATGTCTTCTTTTTTATATGGAAATGTTAGGACCTAGCCGTATTCCAACTTGGGTATGATCAGTGTTTTCAGTAGAGGAATCATTATATTTCTATCCCTTCGTTTAAAAGTTCTCAGTATCTGTCGTTCTTGAACGGTTCTTCTCTTTGCTCCCTTCTTCCGTACCTTAACAGTTGAAATTTCTCAGTGTTAGATTTCATATTGTTGTCTTCCGAGTACTTGTAGATTCTGTTCATGTCTGTTTGTAGAGATCCTATATCCTCTGGGTTTCTCATTTTTCTACTGATCTTTGTGTCATCGACAAAGGATGTTACTGAACTGTCATTGGTAACGTCCTCATCTATGGTCACACTTGTCGAATGCTTTGGCAAAGTCTATGTATATTACATCATAGTTTTCATTACTTTCAAGTGCATCACTAATGTTATTGTAGTGTACCATTAGTTGTGATGGGCATGATCTGCCTGACCAGAATCTATGTTGGTTATCATTTAATTTTTCTGAATTTCCAAAAAGTCATGGATTTTCTGTCTAACTATTCTTTCAAGTATTTTAGTGAGATGAGATGTAAGCGACACTAGCCTATAGTTTTTGGCCTCGGATCGATCTCCTCCTTTATATACTGGGAGTATGTTCGCTCTCTTCAGGATGCTCAGTATTTCTCCCGTGTCGAGTGATCGTCTCCATATCCAATATAGGGGCTTCGCGATAGCGTTCTTGCAGTTTTTGATCAGTGTGGCATTCCATTTGTCCGGTCCTGCCGCCGAGTGTGCTTTTAGTTTCCCTGTAGCTTGTGTAGTATTATCTGTCGTAAAGTCGAAATCAATTATACTTTCCCCTTGTAGTTCTTCTTCAAAGAACGCGTTTCTATCGCATATCAGTTTGCCAGTTTTTAGGATACTGAAAGATGATTCGTACTGAGCTCTTAATATTTTGGATACTTCTTTTAGATCATCAGACCAATCAACGATTTTATTCAGATCTTCCTGAATTTTACCTCTATCTTCGTCATTAATCGCCCTACCACCTAGCTTCGTGTCATCCGCAAACTTTGAAACTGTACTGACTAGGCCGACATCTAAATCGTTAATATATATAAGAAAAAGCAAGGGGCCCAATACAGAACCCTGAGGAACGCCAATCGCTACATTAGCACGACACGACTCCGCTCCATCAACGACCACCCTCTGTTTCCTACCTCGCAACCACTCTTCTATCCAATTTATTACTACACCCCTGATTCCATGAGCCTTAGTTTTTTCAATGAGACTTTTGTGCGGTACGGTGTCAAACGCTTTTTGAAAATCTAAATACACACATCAACCGCCCGATGACTATCGTAAACGTCAACCACGCTTTGAAAAAAATCTAAAAGATTAGTTAAGCAAGATTTGTTTCGCCTAAAACCGTGCTGCGTATTTCTAACTAGTTTATGCAATTCTAAGTGTTCGACTATACGATCTTTAATTATTGATTCCAGTAGCTTACCTACAACAGACGTTAAACTGATTGGCCTATAATTTCCCGCCGCACCTTTATCGCCTCTCTTAAAGATAGGTGTTACGTTTGCTAACTTGAAATTATCTGGTACGCACCCCTCAGAAATAGACGCATTAAAAATCGTTGTTAACGGCACAACAATGCTATCTTTTAATTCTTTTAGTTGTATGGGATATATGGAATCCGGCCCTGGTGATTTACGCATTTTCATTTTATCAATATAGCGCATTACCTCCGCTTCACTAACCACAATATTATCCAAAATATTACCATTATCAAAAGGTATTATGTCTATGACCGTAGGGATATTCGTTACATCTTCTATAGCAGGGGTTCCCAAACTTTTACCACCAAGGACCCCTAAATATTAATTCCGTACGGACATAGACCCCCCACAAAAAAATTATGAATTCAGTTACAAACTATAGTATATTTCATAAACATAGATAGCTTTTAAATTAATGTAAAATTAAACATTCTACGCTCATTAAACCAGTTTAATAAACACTTACCGAATGTCTAGTGTGAAATGGAAATTTATTTTAATATAGTTAATGTTACTATTTTTCCAAAAGCTTAGAGACCGCCTGGAAGCTTCCTACAGACCCCTGGGGGTCTGTACAGACCACTTTGGGAATCCCTGTTCTATAGTAAAAACTGACGCAAAAAATTCGTTTAACAAGGTAGCCATTTCCTTGTTTTCAGAAACTAGCTCTCCGTTAAAATTTTTCAACGGCCCCAAGATACTTTTTTGGATTTCTATTGTTGACATATTGAAAGAATCGCTTGGGGTTTTGTTTAGGTTAAAGATTGTAAATTTCAGTTTGAAAATAAGTTTTATGCTATGTCGTTTGGATTGGCGATGGGAAATCTCCTCTCACTTGTATTAGCTAATTTATATATTATGAATTTTTTTTAAAGTACATTGTTGCCTACTATCGTTAATTTTAACCTTGTCTGGTACCGGTATATAGATGATGTTTTATGCCTTTGGCCTAGCAGTTTGGATGTTGACTTATTTCTTGGTAGGCTAAACAATTTAGTCCCATCTATTAAGTTCACTGTTGAAAAAGAAAATGATGGATGCCTATCTTTTCTGGATCTAAAAATTCGGAGATGCATGAATCAATTCAAATTTGAAGTTTTCCGTAAGCCTACTAATAATAACTCTTATGTGCATTTTTATTCTGACTATCATCCCTCGATTAAATCTTCTATTTTCTCTGCTGTTTCTTAGAGCATTGAGAGTTGTCAGGCCTGAATTTTTAGATTCCGAGTTATACAATATCATGAATATTGGTACTAAATTATGTTATCCTATTTCATTTCTAGAGAACTGCCTTAGGAAAGCTAAGAAAAGGTATTATAATAGTGTAACTGTAAATGAATTTCAGCGTAAAAATAGCCTTAGCCTACCTTACCATGTAAATTTTAAATATCTTCCGACCTTACTTAAAACAGTTGGTATCAACGCCACTTTCAATATGATAATAAGAGTAGTTATGAATAACAGAAGGGGTTTTGTGTTTATATTTTACCACCACATCCACTGGCACCTTATACGAAATGTTGACGTGAGGTCAGAGGAAATATCTCTCGTTGTGGAGTAAAGTTACGTCAGTTTGGCTGAAGAATGGTTCGCGCCAAATGACGTCAGATCACGCCATTTTGTTCGTGTCTCTCCCAACCAATTATAAGCGTCCACGCTGAATGACGTCGCATATCTCACGTCAACAAAACTGTTTTCAGTGTTATTGGATTACTAACTTGACTGGTTATAAGGGAAAAGAAAAGTAGTTTATTCATCATTATTTATGTTATTAAATGTTAGAAAACCGTTCTCTTAAAAGTTTTCCAGTTGCTGCCTTGCAGGTTGTCTCCAACAAAGGAACACGCCAGCTGATGTACGGGGATCACCCCTTTTAGTCAGGAGGCTTATGGACATTACCGTTACAAGGTGAAGAAAAGCACCAAATTTTTCATGACTTTCCTAAGGTCAATATGATTGGTTTCAGAAGGGAAGTCAGGCAGAATATGGATACTGAAACTCCACTAGAGGGCGGGAGGCTGAGGTCATATGACGGAGGAGACCTACAGCTTTACGTGGGATCCGAACCACGGGTCGTTTACATAATCTGGGCGCAGAGGACGGTCTCCCATCCAACTACTACCCAGACCCAATGTCACCATATACTGTATATATAGTATGTATAATTGTATATATATGATACAACTCAGAATGGTCTCCTGAGAAACTTTTATATTACACACAGACCGTGCATGGAACAAGAAATTCTTCTGGGAAAATTTAATCCACTATAGTTCGACTAAGTAATGGTAAATGTTAATTTATTTTTTTATTGGGTTCAGAATCCCAGCTGAGCCTTGAACGGCCAAACTCTGAAGGGCTACTTTAACTTATAGCCTAAGTTAAGCTTTATGGACTTGGAGGTCCTATTCGGTCCTACATCAGGGTCGCTGAGTCGATGTGGGCCTATTTTAGGCCTCAGTAGCATAAATTGAAAAAAAGGGGCACAATTTGGGTAATATTCGTTTTAGCACACATCGGTGTTTTTCGATTAAAACATATTTTTCTGGTCAATTTTTAGTCGTTTTGCAGGGGGGGGGGTCTCTACTTGAAACAGAAATTTCCGAGGATCAGCGAGGTCAAAATCAAAGAAGGGATATTTGTGGTCCCGCAAATTAGAGAATCATGAGAGACAGCGCGTTTGATGAAACTCTAAGTGAAGTTGAAGGAGCAGCTTGGAGAGCATTTAAAGTAGTGAACACAAATTTCCTCGGAAACTTCAAGGCCGAAAATTAAGAGTCACTTGTTGAAGAACTTCTCAAGGCCTACAAAGACGTGGGGTGCAACATGTTGAAAATTCATTTTCTTGACTCACATCTCGACTTCTTCCCAACAAACTTAGGCGATGTTAGTGATGAGCATGGGGAACGCTTCCATCAACAAATATCTACGAAGGAGAAGTGATACCAGGGCAAGTGGAGCCCCAGCATGGTGGCTGACTACTGCTGGACATTGTCAAGGGATGGCCCAGAGGCGAAATACAAGCGTAAATTATCAGTAGCCACATTTTAGATGAATTCAATATGCATTTTCTACTTTGATATTGCTATTACGCCTATAAATTAGTTCAAATTTCATTTTCGATTCACTCAATATTGGTGGGTGATAGAAAAATTTTGAGGCCATTTTTGAACTCAGCGGTAAAAACCTATAAGATCCACCTATTTTTGTTCATGTGACAAATAAAAAGTTCGATTTTGTCGACCAGTGATATAATATTTTATCTGTTTCAGTTTGACTATGATAATCTCTATAAAATGTATGTTCACTAATTATATTTCCTCTGTTATTTAATCAATTGCTTTATTAATATTTTTAGATTTTATCCCCCCTCTTTCCGGGCCCCTTTTTCAAGATGGAAAAAGAAAAACTAAAAACTATAGTATTTGTCATTTACGATTACTTATTCGAACTATCGTGGATTTAATTTTTCCAGAAGAGTTCCTTGTTCCATGCACAATCTGTGTATATATATATTTCATCTGGAGAAATGTAATGGATTTACGTTGGACACTTTTAATTTGTATTAACTTTAATTTGTTTTCATTTGTTTTTCAGATTGAAACTTTAAAGTAATGGAACTAGATTGGACACTGTATTATTTGTCAGAAGCAAACATCTGAGATTTTAAAGTGCCCTTTGGACAGAAATGTGACAGGAATGACAACTGAAGCTTGTGGATGTTTTCTCAGAAAATGTTGCCGACTTTAGAACCATAGATTCCTGTCCAGTGAAAGTGGACTTTGGGAGCCATGAAAGGACTGAGAGCTTTGTTGACTATCATGCCAAGTGGCACAAATCATGTCATTCAAAGTTCATCAATAATAGCTGGACAGAACCAAGAAGAAGCTACAAAGTAAGGATGAGGCTAGTGAAGATGGTGTGGCAGAAGGGCGAAGGATGCATAAACGGCAGTCGGTGTAGGTTGAAAACTATATTCTGTGGTGAAGAAAATTATCTACATGAGTTCTTCACTTTGTCAACTGGTAAGAAAATGCATGAAATGGCCACAGGGCTACAGGACTGATCTCTTGGCAAATTTGCTGGAGGAGACCTCCCTGTAAGTGAAGCAAAATATCATCTGGAATGACTTGCCAAGCTCAGGAATCGGCACCGTGCATTTAAGCCTAGACATCCGATACAGAAGGAGAGATGATTGAGTCCAGAGTATATGTGGAATTAATCAGCTATATTAAAAAGTCTGTTGAAGTTATTAAAACTGCTCTCTGAACTGCATAGTCCTTCATGGACCGCTTCATAAAACTTGGTACAGTATCAATAAGCTAATCAACAAGATCAGGTTCAGTGAAACGTTGTTTACCCATTTTCCAGAAGTTCAAGAAGAATATGATGCAAGAAACAACATTCTCAGGTTTAAAGTTGGATTGATAATTTTATTGAGGGATGTTATGTAAAAGCGGGATTTTGGTGAAGATGCTCAGGTTCTGGCAAAAACTGCAAAAAGCATCCATGATGATATTTTCAACCATGACGGATTTAAATTCTCTGGTTGCTTCTCATCACGATGTCAACAAGAATCGTTTCCTTCTAGTCTCGTGTCTCTTCATCCTCAGTGGTACAAACTTAAAAAAATCAAGGCAAACAGGAATCTCAAGTCAGTCTTGGGCTCTCTGCCACTTATTCCTTATATCCATTATACCGGGTGTGTATAAGTAACAGAAGTGAAGAGACAAATCCGATTTGAATTATATTAACGCAAGTGAACATGGACAAGTAATATTTCTTACATGTACTTTATAACTACTGTATATTCGATAGTAAGGTTCTTTGTAAGTTCGATTGCTTTTCGAATGTTGTCTTGAAGGGCTTCCAATGTTTCTGGGTTGTTGAAGTATATCACATCTTTGAGGTACCCCCATAAATAAAAATCTGGTGAAGTGAGAGCTGATGAACGGGGAGGGTATAGATCTCTGCTGATGATTCGGTCTCCAAAAAATTGTTTTAAATGAGCCATAGATGCATTAGCCGTGTGCGCGGCTGCATTATCCTGCTGAAACCAAGCTTCCGCGATTTCCCGCTGAAACCAGGCTTCCGCGATTTCCCGCTGAAACCAGGCTTCCGCGATTTCCCGCTGAAACCAGGCTTCCGCGATTTCCCGCTGAAACCAGGCTTCCGCGATTTCCCGCTCGCTCAATGTTTCGATAAATTGATCGATAAAGCCACAGTACACGTTGAACGTTACCGTTTCTCGGAAAAAGGTGTAAAATAGGCTTTCTCTGGAAATGGCTGCCCAAACACCGACCTTAATAGAATGTAAAGATGTCTCGTGGTAAACATGAGGGTTTTCTGACGACCAGAATCTGTTGTTCTGGCTGTTTACATAACCGCTTAAATGGAACCAGGCCTCATTCCTCCAAAAGCAAGTTTCCAAGAATCTTTCATTCTCTTCTGTTACTGACAGTAACCATTCGCGAAACAGCACGCGTATACCTTCTGAACATGAAGTAATGAAATGTAGGCCAAGGCTATAAGCCTGCGGCCCGATCGCAAATGAGCTTGGTCGTCCGTATTAATTTCCGGAAAACGCCCTTGAAACGATAAAGGCATGATAGGCTCAGGCGTCAATCGACGACGTGACGAAAACCCTCATAACAATGCTCTCTGTGGGAACTGTAAGATATTTTCTCCGAATATGTTCTAAAGGCGTTTCACTCGCTGATTTTCATTCGGAGAAAGCATCTTCCATTTGCTTCCATTAAATGTTCTCACGTGAACTTTGATGGAAAGTTTAGCATCTTGACTCCACCAATCCGTCCTTCTCGCCACATAATTTCAATTTATCGTTGTTCTGTGCTTTGGGTTTTACAGAAATAGATATCCCATTCTATCAGACACCTGTCGCTGAGCATTGCATGATGTACCAATAAATCTGCATGTCGAATGGTCTTTATTCATAATTCCCTCAGTTTTAGTTTTTAGTAGCTCGCCAATTCCTCATGCACTTCTCTCCTCTCTTCCACATACAAACACGCATATTACAGAGCCATGGCAATATTTCAGTCTTGTTGATACAAATACAGGACTGTGGCTGGCTGAAATGACCCCACAAAATTAAAATCTATGACAATAGCTTAAAGTAGTAGTATGTGAAGTAAGTCGTGTACTTCGTTATATATTTCTATTTTATTCATTAGTATAATGAATTAATTTGGCTGGTTATTAATTTTACTGTGCTGCACTGTTGGTTATTAATTTTACTGTGCTGCACTGTTGGTTATTAATTTTACTGTGCTGCACTGTTGGTTATTAATTTTACTGTGCTGCACTGTTGGTTATTAATTTTACTGTGCTGCACTGTTGGTTATTAATTTACTGTGCTGCACTGTTGGTTATTAATTTTACTGTGCTGCACTGTTGGTTATTAATTTTACTGTGCTGCACTGTTGGTTATTAATTTTACTGTGCTGCACTGTTGGTTATTAATTTTACTGTGCTGCACTGTTGGTTATTAATTTTACTGTGCTGCACTGTTGGTTATTAATTTTACTGTGCTGCACTGTAAATCAAAATAAACTGAATTTTAAAAGCGAAATATAAGTGACACGCCTAAAATTTAATATAAAAAGGGTAGCCTGCTGAATGTAAAATTTCTAGCATTAAAATATTTGAGGCTTCGTCTAGTTCAATTTACAGCAGTACAGCAAGGAAAATCTATTCAAATACTGTAATAGAAATCGTTTGTCTCCTGAAAATAGGGAAAGCTGCTTTTCATCATGAAAAATTTAAGATTTTACAATTTTCAACATTAGTTAATTGTAGTTCATAAGAAGGAAAAGATCTCTATTTCTTATTTTAAAAATAGGAAGCTTTCTTCTCATTTCATTATGTATTTTTTTTTCAAGTTAACCTAACAGATGAAATATAACTAGTTCTCATATAAGTCATGGAAAAAGATAGTTGATGAAAATAAATCAGTTTGTATCGATGTGTAGGATCTGACCTTTCAAAGTCGACCCTGCGAATAACAGGTTTAGTTTTGTAGAACGAAATCCTAACTAAATTGGATAGTGAATAGTCCAGCGGTTCTAGTTACTGTTTAGGCCTATTTCGTTCTGAGTTGAACCTACACAGCCTACGAAGGGGTAACTTAAGCCAATAATAATAATAATATCATGTCCTCGGTCCTAATCGTTTGTTTATTTTTCATTAACACATTAAATACATGAGAGAAAACCAAACGACAAAGAATTTTTAAAAAAATTACAAAAGAATTCGCCAAGATTTGGTGCGCGTTGCCTTGTTGTGACGTCAGCGGTTGTCCCTTCACTGATTTCTCACGTTAGGAAGCAGTCTCAAATATATAATTAATCCTTTCCACCGATAAAGTCTCCTTTAAAGACTACATATGAGAAATGATTTACATTAAATACGAGATGTACTTCGAACTGATCAACTTCACTTTTTCCCCGGCCTATCCCCGGAATAATTTCACTTTAAAAACTGTTTAGGATAGGAAACTCTGCATATAGCCATATTATATATATATATATATATATATATATATACATTTTTTCATGCTCCTTCTTCCTATCAAAATTAGCAGTGTTTAAAGTCTGCTAACCATTGTGTTACTGCTCCAACAAAATTGTAAATGTACCAAGATTACGCAGTTACAATCTCATCAGATTATGTACAATACTTAACTATGATAATAATATTACACAAATATATCTCCAAGTTTTTCTTGCGGCATCCGACACTACCTTCATACAGTAAGTCCTTTGAGGCGACAAGCAGCGACCTTGAAATAACAGACATACGAACGACCGAACGAGCGAGACCTTTAAACTTACGAACGAAAGAACGAGTGAATTTTAACTGCATAAATTGCTCTCAAAATGTCCTCCAAATGTCATGTAAACGCCATAAAATCTGAAATGAAGAACCTACCAAATAAATGTAATTCCTTCTTTGACCTAGTACACAAAAGTAATATAATCAAAGACCTTGAGGCAGTAATAAAAGTTGTGCATCATAATAATGTGTGAAAAATGCTCTGTATGAATTGGTCCCCAATTAACCCACCCTTATCTCCAGTCTAACTGTAGAGTAGGTTAAGCCTAGCCTTGTAGGGGTCAGCCTAGAGATTCTGGAAATGGTCCAGAGCGGGCAGAGTAAATTGAGGTCCACAGTAGGATTCCTCACCAAATTAGGTTACGGTAATTTACCTTAGCTTTTGTTAAGCTATGAGTTGATGTTAGGTCTTAGACCACAATGTAGGCCTAATTTAACTGGACCTAGTTTATATGTTATCACTAAACTGGGGTTTAGAAATATAAGGTTGTAACATATATTCTGCTCGATTTTTTAGTTCATTCAGAACAAAAATTAAAGGACTTATAAGGACAAATTTGCTCGAATATTCAGTTTATTCACAACAAAAATTGAATGACATAATGACAATTAATCATCAATATAATTCCCTTCTTTTTCTATAACCTCCTCCCACCTGTAGGAAAAAAAATTTTTGCCACGTTCAAAGAAATCCCTTGGTTTCGAGTTAAAAAACCGATCACTTCATTTTCGATAGCTTTCCTGGATTGCAACTTTTGTCCATCTCGGTAGTGTTGCAGACTTCTGAATAAATGGTAGTCTGAAGGGGCGATGTCCGGAGAATAAGGTAGATGAGGCATTTTTTCCCAACCAAATGCCTCCAATTGGGCAGTGGTGATTCGAGCAGTGTAAGGGCGCGCGTTATCCTGGTGGAATAGAACACCTCTGCGATTAATTAATGCAGGACCTTTTTCTTGTAATGCCATCTTCAATCGTTGGAGTTGTTGGCAGTAGACTTCAGCTGTGATTGTTTGGTTATCTTTCAGAAGCTCAAAATGAATAATTCCTTGCATATCCCACCAAACGCATAGCAAAATTTTCTTTGGATGGGGTCCATTCCTTGGCTGAGGCTCAGGCTTTGTTTCACGGCTAGTGCCGAAAATGCAGTGATGTGCAAATATCGATTCGATGTTGAAGATTCGTTTGTGACAAATCATGCGGAACCCATTTTCCAACCTTCACTACTTTTCCTAACAGCTTCAGATGACGATGAATAGTCATATGGCTAACGCCGAGTTGCAGGCCAAGTTCTCTTACAGTTACCGTTGGGTTTTCCTCCACTGTTGCTTTCAGCAACTCTTCATCTAACTCATTTGGTCGTCCTGTTCGTTGATAATCTTTCAGATTGAAGTCTCCATTTCTGAACTTCTCAAACCATCTCCTACACATCCATTCGCTCACAACATCATTTCCATAAACTCTTTGAATGTTTCTTGCGGATTCACTAGCGTCAGATCCTTTATGGAACTCATACAGCATCACATGTCGAATATGCTCTTTCGTGGGCTCCATGTTTTTTCAATTACTGTAATATCATAGGGGTGGCGTTGTAACTGTATGAGAAACACCAGAGAAACTATTCATTAGCCTAATCCTACACTAGCCTAAGCCTACACTAGCTTCAGTCATTCTGTATCATTTTGTATCGTGATAAAACCTGTGCGAACCTGTCGCCGCGTGTATTTTGCAACACTTCTAAAACTATTTCACATTATCTTGAGGTTATTCTATTATTTATCTATCGTCCGTTTTCTAATCGAGCAGAATTTATGTTACAACCTGATACAATTGTTCACTTACTGAGTGTTATTAGATAAGTCCTGATTACTTCTTGGAGTCTTTCTTCTAGTTGCTTAATTTTTGAGAGCACACTTGCTGGTGGAGATCTTTTTCTGTTTTCAAGCCCCTTCGTTCGCCATGCCGTTCTTCCTTCAAGTCCTTTGTTCCCCCGCTTTTTCCACCAGCGTCCTTTTTGTTTGTTGGTTGATCGGTAGTGTATATCTACTACCGAGCACGCTCTATCACACAGTATATAAATACTAGTGTGGAGAATAACTCTGGTGAGCAACCAATTGGTTTCATCCACCCAGTTATTGACATAAAAGGAGTTTAATAATTGTTAGATTAACTACCTACCTACTCAGTGGATCATTTTCGTTACCTCCCAACTACCCACACGTATCAGTTTTTTTTCCATAAATGAGTTGCTAAAGAAGAACAATGCAAAACTGAAATATAGAAATATAGAGCTCGAAAAGAGCACTCCACATACACACGATGAGATAAAGGACTTTAAATCTAGCCTAGTTACTAAAAACACTCGCAATATGGAGGCGATAAAAACCTAGCACGATTCAATTAAGAACAATTTAAACAGTTTAGACCAGAGCTTTCCAAACTTTTAACGTTGGCGACAAACTATTTAAGCATAACAATTTTCACGACACATTAATTAATTTTTATTATCAAATATCAAATATCAGATAATTTTTCAGTAGGTGGTTTATCTTGTAGCCGATTTTGTTGATAGAAAAATCAAAATTTTCAAAAAACAAAAAACACTAATGTGTAGCGACACACCAGTTTGGAAAGCTCTGGTTTAGACGATAATTCACGTGCCAACTTAATCATAATGGGAGTAGCTGAAATGGATAGAGAAATAAACGGTGAAACTAAGAAGGTGGAGGACATGATAAAAGATAGACTGAATTTGAGGAATATCAAGATCAAAATTGCCTACAGATTAAAGAACAAACTCCACCAGAAAAAGTAATTTCTAGAGTTAAAGACACGACTGAATCTAAGACGTCCACGTCAGCTATAAAAGTAATATGTGAGGATGAAACTCACAGAGATTTAATATTAAAAACAGAGGCTAGTTGAAAGGATAAAAAATCTTCGCCAATGAAAACATATGTGAAGAAATTCGTAAAATACGTAAAGGAAAGCTCCCTAAATTCATAGAAGCGAGAAGGCTTCAAGAAAATGAGACTCCTTCAACGGAGAATACTCGATCAAAGAAGTTCATTTGTTAGTGAAAGAACATTCGAGGCTATGAAAACTACGAAAAAGCCAGCTGAAACTCGGCACACAGGAGACCTGCGAATAACTTCGCACAATCTCTTCAGTCGACTTTCCCTTTCTCGGCTCAACGAGGCGGTAACTCCTTATTCTTGCAGGCCCGTAGGCTAGCCAGCTTTTCTTAGGAAGGGTGGGGGTCTCGAATTGTATGGTAATGTAGCAAAAGTGGAGTGGGACGATACAGAGAATGAAACTAGAGAACAATATGCCGCACACAAAGATCGTCAGGGCCTGAGGGGCGCCTGAACACTTTCCTTCATGCCTGAATCAGATCTTATTTTTATATATGATATCACACACACTGGTCATAAGTGAAATAATTACACACATATATCTCCAGCAGTATTTGCTTTTGACTGTTAATAATAAGCTAAAAAAAATTCATTCCAAGGTTGGAAATGTATAAAAAAGCAGACTTAAAAAAAATTCTTAAATTCCCTTATTAAAAAACTTAAATATCACCAACAGAGGGGCTCGATCGAACTCATCGACCCCCCCCCCTAGCTACGAGCTTGTTCTTGTATTCTGTATTCAGTGAAATTGTTTGCGAACTACTGATAAAATGGCTTTCAGCGATAAAGACTTTCATAATATATGTCCCGATATAACTCATTTCATGTCATTAACAAAAAATTCTATATCCACTAGAGAGTATTTTGAACAGGAATCTGGTGTAGGCAATTGCATGGTCTCATCGATGGATGAGTTTTAACGCTTTCTATCCCAACGATTCCATATGGCATCAGTAGTATAGCCGCAAAAGGGGAGAGTGCAAGAATGTTGCAAGTTATTATGTAATGTTGCAAAGGGGGTGGGGTTGTTGCAAAGGGGGGTGGGGGTGTTGAAAAAAAAAGAAAAAAAAATAAAAAAATAAAAAAAAGAGTACTGGCCTTTGTTGCCGGTTGCAAGGGGCATGCAACTTGGGGGTGGAGTTCTCCCCCAAGCTATTCCCCCCAAAGGGCCAGAAAGGAGAGAAAGGAGGAGAGGTGTTCACCTGGCAGGAGCCAAGTGCATATTAAGACGTCAGCCGAGTAGGCGTTGTTTTATAGGCTCCTAATCAGCCAGAATCAGCCACTTGGCTGAGCCAAGGGGGGAGGGGTACACCTGAAGGAGAGAGAGAGAGACCTGAAGGAGAGAGAGACACCTGAAGGAGAGAGAGACACCTGAAGGAGAGAGAGAGTAGTGGCCTTTGATTGCAAGGCATGCAACTTGGAGGCGGAGTTCTCCCCCAAGTTATTTTCGTTTACCTAACCTGAGAGGCCTCTAAGGGGTTTTCCCAAAGGGCCAGAAAGAGAAGGACCAGAGGTCCTTGCTCGGCTGGGAGCCGAGCTGGAATGACTCCGTCAGTCGTCTCTCGGCCTTTTATAAACCTCTATTCTGGCTGAGTTGCCAGATAGCGCCATGTATTCAGTTGCTGAGTTGTCAGATCACGCCATGTATTCAGTTGCTGAGTTGCCAGATCGCAGCATGTATTCCAGATAGCGACATGTATTCCCGATAGCAATATTTATTAAATTGTACTTGTATATACAGGGCGTCCCAAAAAAATGTATACACACTTTAACAGCTGATAGCTCAATTGATGTTTCTTTCTTTCCAAGTTAAACCCATTAGAATTAATAATGGCAGTCAGACTAAGCTTTGAACAAAGGAAATTCATTCTAAAATGCTACTGGAAGTGTGAAAACGCAGTTGAAGTGCAAAGACAGTTTAGGAGGGAGTTTCAAACAGATCCACCAACGCGACTTACCATCACTCGAATTAGAGATAAGTTTGAAACCGATGGAACTGTTCAGAATGTCCACAAGAAGCGTTCCGGAAGACCACGGACATCGACAAGCCCCACAAAGGAAGAAAGAGTACTGGAAACGTATCACAAAAGTCCAAGAAAATCTGTGCGGCAAGCGAGTCGTGAGGTAGGAATTTCAGAATCGTCTGTCCAACGCATTTTGAAGCGCTGTCAATGGAAAAGTTACATTCCAAGATTAGTCCATGCTATTAATGAAGATGATGATCCGGACCGAAGAGTGGAGTATTGCGAGTGGTACTTGGCACGATGTGGATGTGGATTGGACGAAGGGGTTTCGTAGAATACCCTCCGCGTTCACCAGACCTCACACCACTAGACTTTTTTTATGGGGATACTTAAAAGACAAAGTCTACGCTATAAAACCTGCAACAGTCGCTGAATTGAGAGCAGCCATTGAACGAGAATGCACACAAATACCAAACGAAATGTTTCGTGATGTTTGCGATTCCATTGCTTCGCGTTATCAGCAGTGCCTGGACCAGAACGGACGTCAGTTTGAAAACAGGCGTTGACAAAACAATTAAATAATGTCTGTAGATTCTATTACATTTTGAAAATGAAATGTATTTTAATAAACACTGCCTTTATAAGTATTTAAAGTGTGTATACATTTTTTTGGGACGCCCTGTATAATAAACTAATGAACCACTCGTGTACACAAACCATATAAAATACCACAATATATGATTGTAGATGAGTCCTCACGAATAACGAAACGAAATGAACATTTACGATACAATTCGAAACACATGCACTTCATTCCCCTAAACCCTCCCACCATCTGTACTTGTATATATAATAAACTAATGAATCACTCGTGTGCACAAACAATATAAAATACCACAATATATATTTATATAGTTAATCAATTGGAAGATTCAACTTTATAAAATAATACAATATGTTTATATAGTTAATCAATTGGAAGATTCAATTAAAATTGAAATTAGTTAAAACACAATCCGCTATAACGGGATCGGTTTCGAAGAACACCTGATGGTTGAGAGACCTTCCCCCCAATCTCTGATAAGTATCCCTTCACTCCAAACGAGATGAAAATTTATGAAACACACGGGCCTCATTCCCTGCGAAAAAAAAATGAAAAAACGAAAATTTACGAAACAATTCATTTAAAAGTTGAAATTAGCCAAAACACATTCTCATTGCGCTTACGAAAAAACATATATTAACAATATATGATGGTAGATGAATCCAATTAAATTCTGTTTATTAAATAAATAATTTTACACACTTAATTTTCATTATAATATTCGAATATCAGTGGGGAAAAACGAACGGAAATGAAAATTTATGAAACAATTCAAAACAGACGATCATCATTCCCCAAACACGTATATATATATATATATATATATATATATATATATATATATATATATATAATAAACGAATAAACAACTCGTGCACGCGCACACACACACACACGCACACGCACATGAGGAAAAGGCGACTCTGTGGCATTTCGAATCGTGTCCCTAGAGACCTTTTCGGCCGAGGGTTAATCCTTTCGTCCAAGATATTCGAGCAAAAAGCACCGTTTACTTCAAATATTAATATTATCATTATTATTACTTCTACAATGAAAATATTTACGCGTAATTTGTATGGTATCATATTCTTAGCTAACTTCTCTGTTATTGAAAGAAATACACACAATTATATTAAATAACAATCCGCGAAAGAAATAAGGTAGGCATACCTGAATTTACTAATAACTATAATATATATATATATATATATATATATATATATATATATATATATATATAGAAAGAGAGCGAGAGTTTTGTTCAAATAAAGGAATCCAAATAATATTTCCATTTACTCAGTTTTCCAATGAGTTATTAGTAATATAACAGAATTAACAAAGTTACCCAATAAATAAATCGTTAGACTGAAAATTATCATATTCACAAATCTACACACTCACACACACACACACACACACACCTCTGTATATATTACGAAAATCAGGAAAAATGCCATACGTGTATTAATTTAAATGATCCTAAACGTATATTATAAGAAATTAATTACTATTTTCACCTTTTAAGAGAGTCATTTATTGTAAGAATTTAATTACTCAATATAAGAAATTAAACGCGCGCGTAATATATATATAACTCAAAACACACGTGCCTGCGTTGAAACCTTTGAAAGGTGTGGGCGTTCACAGAGGAATTTTTGCTGGAACCTCTCTCTCTCTCTCTCGTATCCCTTCACTCCAAATCTTAGCTTTCACACAAGCACACACACACACACCTGTATATATATATCATGAAAATCAGGAAAATAACAAACGTGTATTAATTTAAATGAAACTAACATACGAGCCTCATTCCCCAACCTGGCTATATATATATATATATATATATATAATAATAACGAATAAACTCGTACACACACACACACACACACACACACACACACTTCCGGAAACCAATGCATTTTTTCATCTCTCCGTGGAGCAGAAAAAATATTACGCGCTTTTCATCTTAAAGTGAATTAAAGCAATTTTATGAAAAAGAATATGAATTTCAGAACTAAGTTAACATTTATACAAGGCTAGAAGCTTTATCAACTCCTAATTTATTTCTCAATGATAACCTATATTTTTAATATAATTAATTAATTTTCTTTTTATCATAACTCAGCCGAGCAACGATGTTAAGCAACGTTGGAATCCAAAGGATACTTCCCTTACACTTTCCTCACCAGCGAGACTTTAAACTACGTAGGCCCACCACCCCCCAAACATTATTTTGACTGTATGGATGAACGTGAAGACTTTGATCGATACTACGACAGTTTTAATGAAAGTAACCCTTATAATATAGCTGATGAATGTGAGCGTTATTGCGTGAATGATGTGCGCGTGCTTAGAGTATGTGTCCAGGCCTTTAGAAGGATGTACATAACCCGTTTCAAATGCGATCCACTGCAAGTCGCAACCGCCATCGCATCATTATGTTTTACGGTGTTCAAGAATAACTTCATGCCTAAAGACACCTTAGCCATTATTCACCGAAACAACCCCGCAGTTACGGACACAAGGCTATTTACTAATAAAATAAATGTATATCTTGATAAATTTAATGTTAATGAAGTCGCCTTGGCAATTTCCAGTTCCGAGAAAAAGACTCTCAAAGCCATTTCTCTCTTTGTGCATATATATTATTAAAAATGTTAATTCTAAGACTATTTATAAAAGAAAATGGGATTTTGGCACAACTTGCATAATTATGTATTCTACAACTTGCTTATTGTAATTTTAAATATGTTATGAACGTTATACGCGTCACTATTAAATGTCATTTATATTATTTTTTTTTTTTACTTTCGATTTGATTTTGGATTATGTGTTTCAGCTTTGTAATTTTAATTTTTATTATTGAACAGTTTTAATTTTATACTTTAGATCTAGCTATCCACGTTTATATATTTTTGTCATTTATACATTTTTATCAGGCATTGAAATGCGATAGTCCCCCGAAACAGCGGATGCTGCCAAATATAATAACTTTTCTGCGCTACGTCATCGTCTTTATCCTAAATATAAAGTTTAATACAGTTCTTAGTACCTCTGTCGTTCAATTATTAATCTTATATGTTATAATGTTTCAGAACAATCATATGATCCCTTTCCAGATAAAAGCCTAGTCCAAACGTATTTGGTTTTAGAATTTATAAATCTTAAAAAGATATAGAAAAACAAGAAACACAAAGGAGAAAATGAATTCCTAACTGACGCATTTACATGCAAAATATACGTAATAATAATAATAATAATATCGCTAACAATAGACATATATCTGCTCTTATTTAGCTATTTGTTATTTGTAGTTAAACAGCAGTGAACATTCCTCAAACAGTAGGCTGTAGACCTGACATACTATGCACGAGAATTTTGTCAAATTTCCAGATTCCAGACAGTTCATAATACAGCTCAGTCCAGACCTCATTTTTTATGGTGACTGTCACTGGGACACATTTTCCAGATTGCTAGGAACAAATGAATAAAATGCCATGACTACAATCTTGTAGCTCACCAACCTTTTTCCTGAGCTTTAATTCTGAAAATTTTTTTTCATCAATACTATATATTTGGTCCTTAGTTATAAAGAACACATCATTTGATGTTTAAAGACTCCCAAGTTCCAGGAAAATTGAGATGGTCATTTCACTCAAAAATCTGACAAGATAATTGATCACACAGTTTCCAAATTAGTTGGTAAATTTATGAAAAAAGTGTGTGGAAACCATTCATGTGCAAAAGTCTTAGTTTGATAAAATATGGTAAATGTGGTACACAGTAGCTCTTTAGTTAATTTCAAGAAAAATTTAGACACTTTCATGAGTGAAAGAGATAGTTTGTAGATTGTATATCGTGTATATCCTTAGTTTCAGTTTTGTAGGCTCTTTTGGTGGAAGTAAATAGTTGTATATTAATTAGCTAGTTTGAGATTGACATTTTACAAAATTTTATTATTATTAAAATGTAGCTGATGACTTGGATTACCTCAATAGGCCCAAGTGCCTTCATGTTATCCAAATGTAATGTAACGTAATAACTTAGCTAAGAATACGGTATACACTATTCACATTCAGCAAACTATCTCTTTCATTCATGGAAGTGTCTAAATTTTTCTTAAAATTAACTAATGAGCTACTGTTTACCACATCATATGGCAAGTCATTCCAAAAATCTACTACTCTATGAGTAAAGAAGTATTTTTGTAGATCAAGTCAACAAGTCTGTTTTCTAATTTTCTTATTATGCCCACAAGTTATCCCATCAGTATCTAGTGAGAAAAAGTTATGTACATCTAAAGTGTCCAAACCTGAAAACATTTTAAACATCTGTATCATATCTCTCTTCATGTCTCTCAAAACTAAACATGCCTAGTTCCTTTAATCTTTTCCAGTATCCCTAACTACTGTCATCAAATGAATTAGCCACAGCCTACTAAGGGCCTATTTCTTTTTACAACATTGAATTGTAATTTTACTTCCATTTTATTACTTGGTAAGTTAATTCACAAATGTTAAATTATCTAAATAAGTTTTACTCATAAAAAAAAGCATATACCTAGATTATTACTACATTTGCAGTACAAAACCTTAAATTTAAGTAGCGTATTACTTCCCTTAATACAAGTGTACAGTACTTAGCTATATACAATAATGAATTCCTGAGTTTTTAAGCATGTGAATTATTGGCTATAAGTTCATATTCTTTTTTAATATGTGTTGTTTTATGTAAATTCGTATGTAAACTTATATACAGCTAATAACTCTTATGTTTAGACACTGACTCAGGAATTTATTATTGTACTCAGGCTTTAAGTCTGATTGTCTTCAACACTCCATGGCCTCACAGCCATAAATTGACAATTTATTATTCAGCTTGATACAGGTCTGTAGTTACTTAGGTTTTTTTAAATACTCCTCAATTTTAGATAAACAATCATTTGATAACTTGTACTGTCTCCCCATTTTCTCAGCAACTGTAGGTGGTTCAATTGACACAAAACATGTTGGAATGGAATCCAGCAAACATCCTCTTGTTCAGGCCATTTAAAAGGATTCTTTTTCATGAAATTTACTAATAGATCCTTCTCAGTATCACACACTTAAACTATGTTTCCAACAAACCAGTCACCTTCATAGAAACAGGCCACATATGTACCAGGTTTATATTGGTAAGCCACATTTTCTTGGACCAAAAATTAATTACTTTAGATGTCACAAATACAATTTTAAGGTATGTATATAGTATAAGGGTTTTATCAGCTATCATGTATTTATTTTGAAGTTGTAGCAAAGTTTGTTTAACCAGCTATTTTTATTTTTCTTGCTCTACTTTGCCCACAACAACAACCTTAAGGGTTTCAAATGTTCAATCAAGAGTTAAAGTTACATTTGCAGTTTTAAAACAGGTTTGTAATGGGTTTTTATTGATAAATGATGAAATAGAGAAATCTTCATTTCCTTGGTGGTTCCTTATTCTTTACATTCAAGGCCTATCCTAACTAAAAAC
This sequence comes from Bathynomus jamesi, assembly GCA_023014485.1. Classification (NCBI taxonomy): domain Eukaryota; kingdom Metazoa; phylum Arthropoda; class Malacostraca; order Isopoda; family Cirolanidae; genus Bathynomus; species Bathynomus jamesi. The sequence continues at coordinate 945,807 of JAJOZX010000539.1, forward strand.
ATTGTAAATTTTTAATTCAACCTGCGTCACAGGTTGATGTCTTAGTGACAGAATGGGGTTATCTGGCAAACTTTTTTCCTGAAACTGTACTGTGCATGTTTAAAACTAACATTTATTTCAGAAGTTTTGCGCAATGATTCCTCATTTCATGAAAGTAATATAAGTTACTCATTACTAAAACACTTGGTTTTGAATAATAAATATTACACCTTTTGGTTTAAAGAGAAAATATTGTGACCAAAAAGGGTTAAGAACTACATGTTTAAGTTTAAACGTTATTGTAACCCCTCCTGGAAATCTCTTCAGAGATAATTATGTGACTCTTACATGGTAAATTGGTGTCAATTGTTACTCCAATGAATTTTTTTTAACTTCTATTATGATAATAGACTTAACAATTCATTAATCCAAATAATATATATATCTATATATATATATATATATATATATATATATATATATAAATTTATGAAACTGAAAACTTTTAGTATTTCTTATATAATTTAAATTGCTGACAATTAGAAAAAAGAAAGAAATCAATAGTTTAACCAGAAACTAAATAAAATAAGCATTTAACTTGACTTTGTGCATATAACTAAACAAATATTTAAAATAAAATCCCTTCAATGTACAGTACAGCACTGAATAGAAAAATAAGCGAACCTACAAAATATGATCTTGATAAACATTAAATTTGATTAATATTCATCTTTTCACCCTCTCACGCGCAGTTAAATCAGTACAATATATTGAATTGCCATTGAAAACTGACTAAGAAAATATATATCTTATGTTGTGCAAATTTGTTGAAATGTATTTTTTTTTTAATAAAATATATTTCCTGTTTTGGCTATAATGTACTTTTTTCATAAAATATTTTTCCTGGTTGGGCTATTTTCACTACTCTGCGATTTAATTAGCTGATTGGGATTTGTTCTGGCTATTTTTTCAAATTGGATTCAGTTTAGTGGTGTTTGTGATAGAATTATGACGTGCCACTCGTGTGATTTTGACCTGAGTAGTCATGTGTCCTAGATGAAGACAAAGGATTGGATGTTTTTATCAATTACGGCGTTATTCTCTCATCCTTAACTTGTCCAAAATGTGACAGTGAGTGCCTAACACGAAAAGATCAGAAGATATTTAGGTGAAATAACCAATATCAGCCTGTTAGGTTAATTGAATGTACGGCTAGGTTAATTGAATACCTGGTCAGGTCAACTATACACCCTTGATGAGCCAATAAAACATGTTTATGGCCTACATTTCTAAGTTTAAACATTATAACTGAATGCTCAGAGTGTGAAAAAGTTTGAAGATAGCCAGTACTTGGACCTCTACTTTTTATTGTTTATGTTAATGACTTGGAATGTGGATCTAAATAGTAAAACCTCATTATTTTCAGATGATACAAAATTGGGGCAAAACGTAAGATCTTTAACAGATGTCATGAGAAAGCAAAAGGCTATTGATGAAGTAGATGCTTGGGCAGATAGATGGGTGATGAAATTTAATGTGGAAAAGTGTAAAGTTATGCATGTTGGTCGTGGCAAGGGCTGGTAAAAACCTTTTTTTAAAAAAGCCAAATACCAATGGTTTTTATAAAAGCCGATGGCTTTTTTTTTTTTTTTTAAATGACTTAAACCATGGTTTAAACCAAACAACCCTGATCATAACAATCCAGAATTTGAGTATAACTTGGTTGGAAGTTGGATAAATGAAGAAAAGAAGGAGCGAGATTTGGGTGTCAATGTGAATCATGCTCTTAAGCCTACAACTCACTGTATTGAAATTAGAAATAAGGATAATGTTAGATTGAACCTAATGCGGAAACTTTCACAAAAGATCGTAATAATAGGACAAGGCACTGGCCTTAAGCTTTTTCAACAAAGATGTAAATCGTAGTTAGTACAACATAGTTTTCAAACAGAATAGTAAAATTCTGGAATAGCTCAGATGAAGAAGTTGTGAGTTCCCGTACTTTGGAGACTTTTAAGAATAAACTAGATAAAATAATGCCCGAAAGAGATATTTGGTAATGATGTTTTGTTGGAGCAGGCAATGGTGTGGTGAAGAGGAACGTGAACCCTTCCCACATATATATATATATATATATATGTGTGTGACTTTTTCACACTCTGAGCATTCAGTTATAATGTTTAAACTTAGAAATGTAGGCCAGAAACATGTTTTATTGGCTCATCAAGGGTGTATAGTTGACCTGACCAGGTATTCAATTAACCTAGCCGTACATTCAATTAACCTAACAGGCTGATATTGGTTATTTCACCTAAATATCTTCTGATCTTTTCGTGTTAGGCACTCACTGTCACATTTTGGACAAGTTAAGGATGAGAGAATAACGCCGTAATTGATAAAAACATCCAATCCTTTGTCTTCATCTAGGACACATGACTACTCAGGTCAAAATCACACGAGTGGCACGTCATAATTCTATCACAAACACCACTAAACTGAATCCAATTTGAAAAAATAGCCAGAACAAATCCCAATCAGCTAATTAAATCGCAGAGTAGTGAAAATAGCCCAACCAGGAAAAATATTTTATGAAAAAAGTACATTATAGCCAAAACAGGAAATATATTTTATTAAAAAAAAAGTACATTTCAACAAATTTGCACAACATAAGATATATATTTTCTTAGTCAGTTTTCAATGGCAATTCAATATATTGTACTGATTTAACCGCGCGTGAGAGGGTGAAAAGATGAATATTAATCAAATTTAATGTTGTATCAAGATCATATTTTGTAGGTTCGCTTATTTTTCTATTCAGTGCTGTACTGTACATTGAAGGGATTTTATTTTAAATATTTGTTTAGTTATATGCACAAAGTCAAGTTAAATGCTTATTTTATTTAGTTTCTGGTTAAACTATTGATTTCTTTCTTTTTCTAATTGTCAGCAATTTAAATTATATAAGAAATACTAAAAGTTTTCAGTTTTATATATATATATATATATATATATATATATATATATATATATATATATTTGGATTAACTGAATTGTTAAGTCTATTATCATAATAGAAGTTAAAAAAAATTCATTGGAGTAACAATTGACACCAATTTACCATGTAAGAGTCACATAATTATCTCTGAAGAGATTTCCAGGAGGGGTTACAATAACGTTTAAACTTAAACATGTAGTTCTTAACCCTTTTTGTCACAAATATTTTCTCTTTAAACCAAAAGGTGTAATATTTATTATTCAAAACCAAGTGTTTTAGTAATGAGTAACTTATATTACTTTCATGAAATGAGGAATCATTGCGCAAAACTTCTGAAATAAATGTTAGTTTTAAACATGCACAGTACAGTTTCAGGAAAAAAGTTTGCCAGATAACCCCATTCTGTCACTAAGACATCAACCTGTGACGCAGGTTGAATTAAAAATTTACAATGTTTTTAGTTAGGATAGGCCTTGAATGTAAAGAATAAGGAACCACCAAGGAAATGAAGATTTCTCTATTTCATCATTTATCAATAAAAACCCATTACAAACCTGTTTTAAAACTGCAAATGTAACTTTAACTCTTGATTGAACATTTGAAACCCTTAAGGTTGTTGTTGTGGGCAAAGTAGAGCAAGAAAAATAAAAATAGCTGGTTAAACAAACTTTGCTACAACTTCAAAATAAATACATGATAGCTGATAAAACCCTTATACTATATACATACCTTAAAATTGTATTTGTGACATCTAAAGTAATTAATTTTTGGTCCAAGAAAATGTGGCTTACCAATATAAACCTGGTACATATGTGGCCTGTTTCTATGAAGGTGACTGGTTTGTTGGATATAGTTTAAGTGTGTGATACTGAGAAGGATCTATTAGTAAATTTCATGAAAAAGAATCCTTTTAAATGGCCTGAACAAGAGGATGTTTGCTGGATTCCATTCCAACATGTTTTGTGGTCAATTGAACCACCTACAGTTGCTGAGAAAATGGGGAGACAGTACAAGTTATCAAATGATTGTTTATCTAAAATTGAGGAGTATTTAAAAAAGCCTAAGTAACTACAGACCTGTATCAAGCTGAATAATAAATTGTCAATTTATGGCTGTGAGGCCATGGAGTGTTGAAGACAATCAGACTTAAAGCCTGAGTACAATAATAAATTCCTGAGTCAGTGTCTAAACATAAGAGTTATTAGCTGTATATAAGTTTACATACGAATTTACATAAAACAACACATATTAAAAAAGAATATGAACTTATAGCCAATAATTCACATGCTTAAAAACTCAGGAATTCATTATTGTATATAGCTAAGTACTGTACACTTGTATTAAGGGAAGTAATACGCTACTTAAATTTAAGGTTTTGTACTGCAAATGTAGTAATAATCTAGGTATATGTCTTTTTTTATGAGTAAAACTTATTTAGATAATTTAACATTTGTGAATTAACTTACCAAGTAATAAAATGGAAGTAAAATTACAATTCAATGTTGTAAAAAGAAATAGGCCCTTAGTAGGCTGTGGCTAATTCATTTGATGACAGTAGTTAGGGATACTGGAAAAGATTAAAGGAACTAGGCATGTTTAGTTTTGAGAGACATGAAGAGAGATATGATACAGATGTTTAAAATGTTTTCAGGTTTGGACACTTTAGATGTACATAACTTTTTCTCACTAGATACTGATGGGATAACTTGTGGGCATAATAAGAAAATTAGAAAACAGACTTGTTGACTTGATCTACAAAAATACTTCTTTACTCATAGAGTAGTAGATTTTTGGAATGACTTGCCATATGATGTGGTAAACAGTAGCTCATTAGTTAATTTTAAGAAAAATTTAGACACTTCCATGAATGAAAGAGATAGTTTGCTGAATGTGAATAGTGTATACCGTATTCTTAGCTAAGTTATTACGTTACATTACATTTGGAAACATGAAGGCACTTGGGCCTATTGAGGTAATCCAAGTCATCAGCTACATTTTAATAATAATAAAATTTTGTAAAATGTCAATCTCAAACTAGCTAATTAATATACAACTATTTACTTCCACCAAAAGAGCCTACAAAACTGAAACTAAGGATATACACGATATACAATCTACAAACTATCTCTTTCACTCATGAAAGTGTCTAAATTTTTCTTGAAATTAACTAAAGAGCTACTGTGTACCACATTTACCATATTTTATCAAACTAAGACTTTTGCACATGAATGGTTTCCACACACTTTTTTCATAAATTTACCAACTAATTTGGAAACTGTGTGATCAATTATCTTGTCAGATTTTTGAGTGAAATGACCATCTCAATTTTCCTGGAACTTGGGAGTCTTTAAACATCAAATGATGTGTTCTTTATAACTAAGGACCAAATATATAGTATTGATGAAAAAAAATATTTTCAGAATTAAAGCTCAGGAAAAAGGTTGGTGAGCTACAAGATTGTAGTCATGGCATTTTATTCATTTGTTCCTAGCAATCTGGAAAATGTGTCCCAGTGACAGTCACCATAAAAAATGAGGTCTGGACTGAGCTGTATTATGAACTGTCTGGAATCTGGAAATTTGACAAAATTCTCGTGCATAGTATGTCAGGTCTACAGCCTACTGTTTGAGGAATGTTCACTGCTGTTTAACTACAAATAACAAATAGCTAAATAAGAGCAGATATATGTCTATTGTTAGCGATATTATTATTATTATATTACGTATATTTGTGCATGTAAATGCGTCAGTTAGGAATTCATTTTCTCCTTTGTGTTTCTTGTTTTCTATATCTTTTTAAGATTTATAAATTCTAAAACCAAATACGTTTGGACTAGGCTTTTATCTGGAAAGGGATCATATGATTGTTCTGAAACATTATAACATATAAGATTAATAATTGAACGACAGAGGTACTAAGAACTGTATTAAACTTTATATTTAGGATAAAGACGATGACGTAGCGCAGAAAAGTTATTATATTTGGCAGCATCCGCTGTTTCGGGGGACTATCGCATTTCAATGCCTGATAAAAATGTATAAATGACAAAAATATATAAACGTGGATAGCTAGATCTAAAGTAAAATTAAAACTGTTCAATAATAAAAATTAAAATTACAAAGCTGAAACACATAATCCAAAATCAAATCGAAAAAAAAAAAAAATATAAATGATATAAATGACTAATAGTGACGCGTATAACGTTCATAACATATTTAAAATTACAATAAGCAAGTTGTAGAATACATAATTATGCAAGTTGTGCCAAAATCCCATTTTCTTTTATAAATAGTCTTAGAACAATTAACATTTTTAATAATATATATGCACAAAGAGAGAAATGGCTTTGAGAGTCTTTTTCTCGGAACTGGAAATTGCCAAGGCGACTTCATTAACATTAAATTTATCAAGATATACATTTATTTTATTAGTAAATAGCCTTGTGTCCGTAACTGCGGGGTTGTTTCGGTGAATAATGGCTAAGGTGTCTTTAGGCATGAAGTTATTCTTGAACACCGTAAAACATAATGATGCGATGGCGGTTGCGACTTGCAGTGGATCGCATTTGAAACGGGTTATGTACATCCTTCTAAAGGCCTGGACACATACTCTAAGCACGCGCACATCATTCACGCAATAACGCTCACATTCATCAGCTATATTATAAGGGTTACTTTCATTAAAACTGTCGTAGTATCGATCAAAGTCTTCACGTTCATCCATACAGTCAAAATAATGTTTGGGGGGTGGTGGGCCTACGTAGTTTAAAGTCTCGCTGGTGAGGAAAGTGTAAGGGAAGTATCCTTTGGATTCCAACGTTGCTTAACATCGTTGCTCGGCTGAGTTATGATAAAAAGAAAATTAATTAATTATATTAAAAATATAGGTTATCATTGAGAAATAAATTAGGAGTTGATAAAGCTTCTAGCCTTGTATAAATGTTAACTTAGTTCTGAAATTCATATTCTTTTTCATAAAATTGCTTTAATTCACTTTAAGATGAAAAGCGCGTAATATTTTTTCTGCTCCACGGAGAGATGAAAAAATGCATTGGTTTCCGGGAAGTGTGTGTGTGTGTGTGTGTGTGTGTGTGTGTGTGTGCACGAGTTTATTCGTATATATATATATATATATATATATATAGCCGGGTTGGGGAATGAGGCTCGTATGTTAGTTTCATTTAAATTAATACACGTTTGTTATTTTCCTGATTTTCATGATATATATATACAGGTGTGTGTGTGCTTGTGTGAAAGCTAAGATTTGGAGTGAAGGGATACGAGAGAGAGAGAGAGGAAGTTCCAGCAAAAATTCCTCTGTGAACGCCCACACCTTTCAAAGGTTTCAACGCAGGCACGTGTGTTTTGAGTATATATATATTACGCGCGCGTTTAATTTCTTATATTGAGTAATTAAATTCTTATAATAAATGACTCTCTTAAAAGGTGAAAATAGTAATTAATTTCTTATAATATACGTTTAGGATCATTTAAATTAATACACGTTTGGCATTTTTCCTGATTTTCGTAATATATACAGAGGTGTGTGTGTGTGTGTGTGTGTGTGTGTAGATTTGTGAATATGATAATTTTCAGTCTAACGATTTATTTATTGGGTAACTTTGTTAATTCTGTTATATTACTAATAACTCATTGGAAAACTGAGTAAATGGAAATATTATTTGGATTCCTTTATTTGAACAAAACTCTCGCTCTCTTTCTATATATATATATATATATATATATATATATATATATATATAGATTATATATAGTTATTAGTAAATTCAGGTATGCCTACCTTATTTCTTTCGCGGATTGTTATTTAATATAATTGTGTGTATTTCTTTCAATAACAGAGAAGTTAGCTAAGAATATGATACCATACAAATTACGCGTAAATATTTTCATTGTAGAAGTAATAATAATGATAATATTAATATTTGAAGTAAACGGTGCTTTTTGCTCGAATATCTTGGACGAAAGGATTAACCCTCGGCCGAAAAGGTCTCTAGGGACACGATTCGAAGTGCCACAGAGTCGCCTTTTCCTCATGTGCGTGTGCGTGTGTGTGTGTGTGTGTGGTGTGTGTGTTTGCGTGCACGAGTTGTTTATTCGTTTATTATATATATATATATATATATATATATATATATAATTATGGGTTTGGGGAATGATGATCGTCTGTTTTGAATTGTTTCATAAATTTTCATTTCCGTTCGTTTTTCCCCACTGATATTCGAATATTATAATGAAAATTAAGTGTGTAAAATTATTTATTTAATAAACAGAATTTAATTGGATTCATCTACCATCATATATTGTTAATATATGTTTTTTCGTAAGCGCAATGAGAATGTGTTTTGGCTAATTTCAACTTTTAAATGAATTGTTTCGTAAATTTTCGTTTTTTCATTTTTTTTTCGCAGGGAATGAGGCCCTTGTGTTTCATAAATTTTCATCTCGTTTGGAGTGAAGGGATACTTATCAGGGATTGGGGGGAAGGTCTCTCAACCATCAGGTGTTCTTCGAAACTGATCCCGTTATAGCGGATTGTGTTTTGACTAATTTAAATTTTAATTGAATCTTCCAATTGATTAACTATATAAACATATTGTATTATTTTATAAAGTTGAATCTTCCAATTGATTAACTATATAAATATATATTGTGGTATTTTATATTGTTTGTGCACACGAGTGATTCATTAGTTTATTATATATACAAGTACAGATGGGTGGGGGGGGTAGGGGAATGAAGTGCATGTGTTTCGAATTGTATCGTAAATGTTCATTTCGTTTCGTTATTCGTGAGGACTCATCTACAATCATATATTGTGGTATTTTATATGGTTTGTGTACACGAGTGGTTCATTAGTTTATTATATATACAAGTACAATTTAATAAATATTGCTATCGGGAATACATGTCGCTATCTGGAATACATGCTGCGATCTGGCAACTCAGCAACTGAATACATGGCGTGATCTGACAACTCAGCAACTGAATACATGGCGCTATCTGGCAACTCAGCCAGAATAGAGGTTTATAAAAGGCCGAGAGACGACTGACGGAGTCATTCCAGCTCGGCTCCCAGCCGAGCAAGGACCTCTGGTCCTTCTCTTTCTGGCCCTTTGGGAAAACCCCTTAGAGGCCTCTTAGGTTAGGTAAACGAAAATAACTTGGGGGAGAACTCCGCCTCCAAGTTGCATGCCTTGCAATCAAAGGCCACTACTCTCTCTCTCTCTCTCTCTCTCTCTCTCTCTCCTTCAGGTGTCTCTCTCTCCTTCATGTCTCTCTCTCTTTCCTTCAGGTGTACCCCTCCCCCCTTGACTCAGCCAACTGGCTGATTCTGGCTGATTAGGAGCCTATAAAACAACGCCTACTCGGCTGAAGTCTTAATATGCACTTGGCTCCTGCCAGGTGAACACCTCTCCTCCTTTCTCTCCTTTCTGGCCCTTTGGGGGGAATAGCTTGGGGGAGAACTCCACCCCCAAGTTGCATGCCCCTTGCAACCGGCAACAAAGGCCAGTACTCTTTTTTTTCTTTTTTTCTTTTTTTCTTTTTTTTCTTTTTTTTGCAACACCCCCACCCCCCTTTGCAACAACCCCCACCCTCTTTGCAACATTACATAATAACTTGCAACATTCTTGCACTCTCCCCTTTTGCGGCTATACTACTGGCATCATCAACAAAAAGTACGCATAATTTTGTCAGTACGCGTAATTTCCTCAGATTAGCTTCAGTGATGCCTTATGTCATATGAATGTAACAATTAACTGCATAGCAACATCTGGCAGTTTTTTGGACATTGGCCTGAGCATTTAGAACTCAAAAAGAGATGCAGAAACTGTATGAAGGGTTACTTTCGTCTAAATGCTGAAAGTGCGATGTACCATTATGTTTAACAAAGGACAAAAACTGTTTTAATGCATTCCATTCAAAGTATTATGGTCTACCAGTGTGTTTAGCAAAGATCAACAATTGCTTTTATTTGTTTCATACAAAGTACCAACGTTATGTTAGTTTCTCTTATTACTTAATAGTACCAGTGGAATCATATAATTTCTAGTGTAATTAATTAAATAAATTTCTAAACAAAGTTTCGTTTATGTTTCCATACCTATTTTTAACATTTTTAAGTGGCAACAAATTTTTGTTTAGCTCAAAATAATAATTTGGGACAGAAAGGGTTATCCTTTTCTTACAAAAATATATTTATAAAAATCTTTCAGTACTAAATCTAAATATTCGGAGCTTACCTAGAAACTATATTTATTGGGCTCTTTTCAAAACTTCTACGGTCAAATTTAGTGTTATAATTCTCACTGAAACCTGGTTAAATAATCATATTAAAAACCTGTATAATATAGATAATTACGTTGCTTATCATACTGTAAGAGATGGTCAGGTTGAGTGAGGAGGGGGGGGGGGAGTATCTCTGTATATGTACAGATGCCCGCATATGTAATGTTCCTCGCCTCACAGACGACTCCGTACATGTGGCAACGCCGCAGTGGAAGTCAAGGTACCCCAGTTCTAACTGGGGTGAAGGTGGGGGTGGAGGGGACACCTAGTCCAACAACATTTTAACACAGACATATACTGTATATCTAAAGGACAATTGAATGTGCAGTCATTGACATACAGGTAATTATAATGTAATATCTTTGTTCATAAAGATAAACAATTAATATGATCGTGAACACCGTTGAACTGCATGTAGTTTACTAGTCTTATACGGTAACTAGCGGAGCGACCCGGCGTTCCCCGGTGAAATTTGAACGCTATATATACACGGTGAACCAAAAGTAGGTGGACAGTAGGTTGAATACGGTTTGTGTTATATTATATTATAACTATGGTGTTCATTATAACTATGGTGTTTGTGTTATATTATATTAAATATTATAACTAAATTTATTTAAATTTTATTTTGTATTATAGTATACAAAAAAATTAAATATGTATTCTCAAAATAAACGTTATCATTTACTGTCCACCTACATTTGGTTCACCCTATATATGTAAGTTTATATTTATTTATATATATATATATTATATATTATATATATATATATATATATATATATATATACATATATATATATATATACATATATATATATATATATGACCTTGGAGGTCAACTTCACATAGCCTATGTTCTTCCCCGGCCTCAGTTACCCCTATCCCCCAAGTCTCATCTAAATATGGCCAGTGGTTTGGCTGGCCATAAGAAACAAAGAAAGAAAGTTCGCAGGCAGTTCGACCGTCGCAATTATTAGTAGAGATAAGGTTCAATTATGATTACTACGAGTCTATATGAACAGCTACCACAATACAACTTTTTATATACTAGTAAATTTGAACCAAAAATAGACATTACACAACCAACCTCCACACTCCCTCATTCCCCTTCCCCACCCACCAGTTCTTTCTGTTACGTTTGCTCATCATTATCAAATACTGATCATCCTTTTTAGATGATTTTCGCTTCCATCCTCAACCAATTTTGTTCTTCATATCCCCAGTTTGTGAGTGGTGAGAAAGTGTTTTGGAAACAGTAGACAATGATACTCCAGCTTTAGCAGCTAATTGTCTTTGAGTGTTGCCTTCTTTATGGAGAACAATAATTTTCAACCTATTCTTGTATGAAATTTCTTTATTTGGAACCATTATAATATCTTATCTGTAAAAAAAATTAGAAGATAAGACATTTTTTGTATTAAAGTTTAACAAATGAGATGCTATTTTTAAAGAAACTTGCGATTACATGAGGGTATAAACAACATGTGTGAGTCATTAAATCTATAAAACATGTTACTAGGGGCACTCAATATATTTTGCCTCACCCTTTTTTCTTAGCTAAATAATAGGCCATGGGGCTGAAATGTCTTCTGGGCCATAAGTTTGAACTTTTTGCGCTTCACATAACAGGATTTTTCCAGTTTGAACCTCCCCTCCTTGTATAAAACCGATGGTTAACGCAGTTTCGAAAATGGCGTCTGACAGTGATGTGCGTCGTAAACAGAGAGCTGTTATCGAGTTCTTAACCGCAGAGAAGGAAACAGTTGGAAATATTCACAAACGTCTACAAAACGTTTACGGAGATGGTGTTGTTGATCGAAGCACAGTTGGACGCTGGTCTAAACGTGCGAGATCATCGGAGAGAGGGACAGCCAGCCTCGATGATGAGCCACGCAGCAGTCGCCCGGCATCGGCTGTGACATCTCACATTGTGCAACGTGCTAACAGCATCATTCGATCAGATCGGCGCGTCACATACAAGGAGCTATCACTGGAGCTAGGAATTAGTGAAGAAAGTGTGAATACAATAATTCAGCAACTGGGATACTCAAAAGTGTGTTCACAGTTTGTTCCTCGCCAACTGACTGAAGATCACAAAGCCCAAAGAAAAGAAATTGCTTCTAAGTCGTTGGTTCGATACGAGACAGAATGGGATGACTTCCTTTTACGAATTGTGACTGGGGATGAGACTTGGGTACATCACTTTGAACCTGACACAAAACGCCAATCAATGAAGTGGCATCACGCAGACTCCCCACGCAAGAAAAAGTTCAAAATTGCTCCCTTTGCAGGAAAGGTTATGGCCACCATCTTTTGGGACATGAAAAGGGTGATTCTGGTGGACATTATGAAGAAAGGACAAACAATCAATTCGGAGGCATATATTGCTACCCTACAGAGACTCCAGAGACGTATAAAGCGAGTTCGACCGGAGAAAAAACTGGAAGACGTCCTTCTTTTGCACGATAACGCAACACCACACAACAGTTTGCAAACAAGAGAGGCCATCACAAAAATGCGCTTGACTGTGTTACCCCACCCTCCATACAGCCCGGATCTGGCACCTTCAGACTTTGGGCCAATGAAGGATGCTATTCGTGGAAGAAAGTTTCAGAGTGACGATGAGGAGGTTAAGACGTGACTCGAACGGAACCGAGCGGACTTTTACCAGCAAGGAATAAAGGCCCTTGTTTCGAGGTGGAGGAAAGCCGTAGAAAAGGATGAAGACTATGTGGAAAAATAAAAACTTGTAAAAAAGGTATGTAACTACTTGTGTACAAAATTTATGGAACTTACAAGGAAACTTGGAAAGAAAAAAAAAAAGGTGAGGTAAAATATATTGAGTGGCCCTCGTATTACATCAAATTGAATAGTATATTTACCAGTAAAGAACCTGGCCCTCAGAATTAGCAAAATCATTAAAAACTAGAGGTGTACCGATTCATCGGCATTTGCAGAATCGGTCATTTTTTGGGCAGTGGCATCGGCCAAATTTAGCTGATTCTCTTACTGATTATTTGAAATTTTAAAATTTTCATTACAAAACAAAATCTATATTTACAGAAAATTGAACACCAAAAAACACTATGATAATTTATACTCATTTCAAAGTCTAATTATATAAAAATATTTTACATTCACAAAAATGGCAAAGCATAATAAGTTAAGTTGTCCATAAATTTAAATTTTCTCGATTAACTAATCTCTAAATATTATAAACTATTGTAATGTAATTGTAATTGGTTGTGTAGTATCTATTTTTGGTTCAAATTCACTTGTACCTAAAAAGTTGTATTGTGGTAGTTGTTCATATAGACTTGTACTAATCATAGTGGAACCTTATTACTATACAAAACTAGTAAACGACATGGAGTTCAACGCTGTATACGATCATATTAATTGTTTATCTTTATGAACACAGACATTACAATATAATTACCTGTACGAGTATGTCAATGAATGCACATTCAATTGTCCTTTAGATATATATGTCTGTGTTATATGTTGTTGGACTCAATTGTCCCCCTCCACCCCACCTTCCCCCAGTGGGGTACCTTGACTATCACTGCGGCGTTGCCACATGTACGGAGTCGCCTGTGAGGCGAGGAACATTACATAGGCGGGCAACTGTACATAAAACTTACGACTCTAACGAAGTATTTTCTGTATGTAATGGTGATATTGAAAACCTGATTGTCAATTTAAAAGTCAAAAGTAATGTGTATTCTGTTCATGCAATATATCGACCACCTAATACTAATTTCAATAGCGTTTTAATTCACTTAGCTGACATTGTACAACTTCCATAAGTCGAATGCCATAGTTGCGGGTGACTTCAACATCAATTTGCAATCCGAAACAATCTCAGGAATTTTCAAACTTTCTATCTTAGTCATACTCATACTAAACCCGTTCGAGTCTGCAACGATGATAATCGAATGACAGAATCTATAATTGATAATATATTTGTAAATAGCAATGCCCTCGTAAATTCTGGAATTATAACCACAAACATCAGTGATCATTATTCTACTTACATTATATACGATGACATTGTTTAGGTTGCAGATAAAATAACTATTGCTAACAGAATATTTTCAGGGGTTCACAAAAGGAAATTTATTGAAGCTGTAGAAAATACTCGATTTGACTGTGACAAACCTATGAATGACCCAGATCATATGGTTCAGTTCTTCTATGACACCTTATTCCATATTTTTAATACTTGCTTTCCTTTAAGGAGGAAAACAGTTTCGCACAAAAGTGTTGCAAATCCATGGCTCACTCCAGGAATTATCACTTCAATAAGGAACAGAGATAAATTATTCAAATTGCAATTACAGAGCAAAATTTCTAAAGTTCAATATACTCAATATAGAAACAAATTAACTAAAATAATCAGAATTACAAGATATAACTATTGTAACGATCAATTTTCCAAACATGAAGGAGACATGAAAGACATTTGGACAACCATAAATAGTCCTCTCGGAAACCAAATTAAGAAAAATTCAAGAAAGAAACTAAATGTTGGTAATAAAGAAATTACTGATGATACTTCTATTGCAGACTTTTTAAATAACTATTTTACTTCAATAGCTGATAAGCTTCGTTCACAGTTACGAAATAATGATCACTCACCGTTAGAATACAGTATATGCCACCCTGGGTCCCGACAAAAGCCCCCTAGGACAAAAAACCCTCAGTTAAAGTGCAAAGTAGGACAAAAGCCCCTCAGTTAAAATGCAAAATAAGACAAAAAACCCTCAGTTAAAGTGCAAAGTAGGACAAAAGCCGCCATTTTTTATATTATTGTTCGTGTGCTATGAAGTAATCCTAAACAAATATTATAATCTTTGTCTATGTTGATTCACTCTAGTTGATCACTACTTTGTCTACCTGAATGGTTAGGTTAGGTTAGGAATGTCTGGACTATGTGAATGAGAGGAAGACCTTGGAGGAATTTCTGAATGGTGTAGGTCACAGCATTAGGTTTAAGTAAAATGAACTTTAAATGAACCTTAACACTTAAAGAACTTTATAATATTGTGCTTTATTTGTTTGATTTTCCCTAGATATGGTATGATGTTCCTTTTATAATGTTCATTTTTATGGTTGTGTAAATAATTTTGTGCTCCTGTAAAATAGTGAGCTATAAATTTATAATGCAAGTGTTAATGTGTGCTACAGTATAATACTTATAAAGCTGACTTTGCCTAGATAAAGCATGATGATCCTTTTATAATGTAATTTTTTATGGTTGTGTAATTATTAGCGTTAATGTGTGCTACTGCATAATACTTATAATGCCTTCCTTATTGCAGTCTTATGATATAATAAATGTAATATTTTACATGTCAGAGAAGTGTTCATAAACTGTAAATAATAAAGAATAAAAATAATGATTAAAATAATTCTTATTATTATTTTTCCTAGGGGGCTTTTGTCCTAGGGGGCTTTTGTCCTAGGGGCTTTTGTCCTACATACATGCCACCCAGCCAACTAAATTAATTTTCTTTTGTTCCTGCTACCTCTACTGAGGTTCGGAATATTGTTGGTAAATTAAAAACTACAAAAAATAACATTCATAACATTCTTGTACCTATATTGAATCTTGTTAAAAATAAAATATCTGTAATTTTTGGCTAAAATTACACCGGTCTGCATGAAAATCGATTTCTTTATTTTGAGTTGTGATTCTGAAGCAGTTCGCTGCGCTGAATTCAAAAATGCTACCATTTTGTTTCTATCACCCACAGTTTTAAAGTTATTAGCAAAACAATTTTGGGGCGTTTTGCAATTTTTTACCTTTTTTATCTTTAATTAATTTCGTTTTTTCATATTTTTCAGATAGATAATTCTAACATTACGTCTTTAAAATTTTAATAATGGCTTCTAGAGGATGTACCCATAGTCCAGACATATTTTGTTATATTTGTGGTCGGTATGTTGTTGTAAAACAAAGGACAAGTGTAACGACCTTCATTAAGAGGGCTTATCATGCTTATTTTAGAATTAAATTAGGAGATCAAAACAAAAGTTGGGCTCCACACAAGGTTTGTCTTACGTGTGTTGCGGCAGTAAGGAAATGGAGCAAAGGTAAAAAGAAAAGTTTGCCATTTGGGATCCCTATGGTATGGCGCGAGTCTAGAAACCATACCGACGACTGCTACTTCTGTTCTTGCAATGTTAAAGGTTATAATGCAAAGAATAAAGAGAGCCTTCAATACCCAAGTCTTCCATCTGCAATAAGGCCGGTACCCCATGGTCCAGAAGTTCCTATTCCCCGCCCACCCGAGAGTCTGGATCAATACAATTCAGATTCTGATCCAGCTCCAAATCCAGACAGTGATGATGTTTATGAACAGCCAACAGCTGACCGAGATCTTCCTAAACCATTAACCCAAGCCGAACTAAATGACTTAGTCAGGGATTTGAATCTGCCTAAGGACTCTGCAGAACTTTTGGGGTCTAGATTGCAGGAGAACAATTTATTGGCATCCGACACATACTTCGCTTGGTACAGAAATCGTGAGAAAGACTTCGTGCCTTTTTTCGAAGAAGATGGTCCCTTGGTATTTTGCAAGGACATCACAGGATTAGTGTGCAAGCTAGGCATCGAATACCAAACCAGTGACTGGAGGTTGTTTATAGATTCCTCTAAAACCAGTCTAAAAGGAGTGTTACTGCACAACGGTAACAAATATGCATCAATCCCAGTGGCCCATTCTACTCATTTAAAAGAGACCTATGATAACATGAAACTGCTTCTGGAAAAAATTCAGTATCAAAATCACAGATGGATATTGTGTGGGGATCTCAAAGTCCTTTGCATGTTACTTGGGCAGCAATCAGGATACACTAAGATGCCATGTTTCATCTGCGAATGGGATAGTCGAGCACGTGACCAGCACTGGAAGAGGAAAACTTGGCCTCCTAGAGAGAATCTTACCCCAGGATCAAAGAACATTTTACATGAACATCTAGTTGAGCCAAATAAAATCCTCCTACCACCCTTGCACATTAAGTTAGGCTTGATGAAGCAGTATGTCAAAGCAATGAATAGAGAAGGTGAGTGTTTCAAGTACATTTGTTCAAAATATCCAAAGATTAGCTACGAGAAAATAAAGGAAGGTGTTTTTATAGGTCCTCAGATTAGAAAGTTATTGACAGACGATCATTTCCTGAACACAATGACCAATAAAGAAAAAGAAGCATGGCTTGGTTTCAAAGATGTTGTTGAAAAATTCTTGGGAAACTACAAAAGCCAAAATTATGAAAGACTGGTGGAAAATATGCTTAAAAAGTTTTGCGCCTTAGGCTGCAACATGAGCCTGAAAGTTCACTTCTTATTTTCGCATCTTGACCGTTTTCCCGAAAATATCGATGTCAGTGAGGAGCAAGGGGAACGATTTCACCAGGACATCAAAACCATGGAAAGAAGATATCAAGGAAGATGGCATACAAATATGATGGCGGATTACTGCTGGTGTCTGCAACGAGATCATCCTAACGCACAGCATAAGAAAACATCAAAGAAGCACCGGTTTAGTCGTCATTAGTCAGATCTACCTTCGTAGTCTTAAGTCTTTGGAATAAGTCCTGAAATGTTTGCAAGTAAAGAAGGTAAATATATTTTGTTTCTTTCAGTTATTTTTTTATTCTTTCATAAACAAGCAATATGCTTGTCCAAGAGCTAGGAGCTATTTAATTCTGCTTCAATAGGTTTTACTCTATCACCTAAAGATTTCGTGCTACAAGGGGTGTTGTAATACCTCATCTGTCCCCAAATGTAACCACCCATTTATGGAGGGAGAGAGTATTTTGCTGGGAACGGGACTGGTTGTTATATATATTTACCCTACATTATTATGTAAGCGTTACTGTAGTCTATAACAACAAAATTTATGGTTTAGCATGTGCAATCCAATGTTGGTCTCGATAAGATGGTTCACATTTGGGGATAAATGGGGGATTTATGACACACCCTGTAGTAAGAAAACCATACGTGATAGGGAAAAACTAACTATATTTTTGAGATCATTATATAGAATCACCAACTAGTTTGTAAAAATCGATCGACAAGTTTGCAAATGTGTGCTGGTGTTATCAATCAAAGTATTTCTAAAGGAATATTCCGGAGCAAGTGTAGTTTACGTCCCCCTGTGGTGCCTAGTGTAGTTTACGTTCCCCTACATTATCCTAGTGTAGTTTGCATTACCCAACTTTGTCCGCGTATACCTAATCAAATAAAACGTTAAAACTAACGAAAATATTACGGCTTAACCTAACCAATCGTCAATTTATATATATATATGTGTGTGTGTGTGTGTGTGTGTGGTGTGTGTGTGTGTGTGTGTTATATATATATATATATACTTAGTACTTATATATAGTGTGTATATATATATATATATAGTACTTCTATAATTTCGCAAAAAGAAAGTCGAAAAACCATGCTACTATCGGACCTTTAAAAAATGAGAACAGCGCTTTATCTGATGATCTAACAGAAGCATATGAAATATTAAGAGCTCAGTATGAATCATCTTTCAGTATCCCAAAAACTGACAAATTGATATGCGATAGAAATGCGTTCTTTGAAGAAGAACCACAAGGGGAAAGTATAACGGATTTCGACTTTACGACGGATGATATTACACAAGCCATAGGGAAACTAAAACACACTCAGCGGCATGACCGGATAAATGGAATGCCACACTAATGAAAAACTGCAAGAATGCAATCGCTGAACCCCTATACTGGATATGGAGACGATCACTAGACATGGGAGAAATACCGGGCATCCTGAAGAGCGCGAACATAGTCCCAATATATAAAGGAGATCGATCTGAGGCCAAAAACTATAGGCCAGTGTCACTTACATCTCATCTCACTAAAATATTTGAAAGAATAGTTAGACAGAAAATCTATGACTTTTTGGAAACTCAGAAAAAATTCAATGATAACCAACACGGGTTTCGGTCAGGCAGATCATGCCTATCACAACTAATGGAACACTACAACAACATTATTGATGCACTTGAAAGTAATGAAAACTATGGTGTACTGTACACAGACTTTGCTAAAGCGTTCGACAAGTGTGACCATGGAATCATAATACATAAACTGAAATATATGGGAATAACAGGAAAAGTAGGGAATTGGATATATAATTTCCTTAGTGAGTGGCGGCAAGTCGTTACAGTACAAGGAGTATCTTCATCAGAATCAGAGGTCCTCAGCTCAGTACCACAAGGAACAGTATTAGCTCCACTACTCTTCATAATCATGCTAACTGACATAGATGAGGACGTTACCAGAGACAGCACAGTAACATCCTTTGCGGATGACACAAAGATCAGTTGAAAAATAAGAAACCCAGAAGATATAGGATCTCTACAAACCGACATAAACAGAATCTACAAGTGGACGGAAGACAACAATATGAATTTAACACCGAGAAATTTCAGCTATTACGGTACGGAAAAAGAGAAGACCTAAAATCCATGGACTATTATACCCAAAATGGACAGGAAATTCAGAGAAATTCCAGAGCAAAAGATTTAGAGGTTGTAATGACGGATGATGCGAAATTTGAAACACAAAATAAGATAGCAGTAAATAGAGCAAAGCGAATAACGGGACAGATATTCTTCCTTATATAACATACTGCACCCTCGTTTGGGGAAACTCCGCTAACAACACATTAAATGGTATCTTTGTCATCCAAAAACGAGCAATAAGGTTATTATCTGATGCTGATTTCCTTGATCACTCTAGTGCATTATTTAAAGAGCTAAACCTACTAAAGCTCAATGATATAACCAAACTGGCACATTTTATTTTTACTTACAAGTGTAAGAGCAAAATCATTAATTTGCAATGGGTAAATAGATATTTTGTAACTCATCAAGAAATCCACCCGTATCAGACCAGAAATAGATCAAAGCTTGTTATACCTCAATTTAGATTGTCTTCATCTCAAAAACTACCCATTTTCATTGGATTGAAACTAGGAATGACTTGCATGCCGATATAAAAAATATTGCGAATGTAAATTTGTTTAAAACCAAGTTAAAATCCCGATTAATAATGGGATACTAACAAAAATCTTGGATTAATGTCCACTAATAATGTTTAATATTGTCCATTAATATTGTTTAATATTGAAATACAGGCTTTAACTATTAATTATACTTATTTACTTATTTATTTATTTTATTATTATTAATTTATAACGGCTAGCTGCTTATTTTTAATAAGAGCCCAGTAAAGCCTAAAGCTTAATGGCCAAATTAAAAAATAAAAAAAAAATAAATAGTCGAGCTTCACAATTATTTATGTCATTGTAAAAATTGTAAATTGTAAAAAGACTACTGTATTTATTTTATTATTAATAAAGGTTATTCTATTCTATTCTATTCTAACCTTTAAACGAAGGGATAGGAATGTAATGATTCCTCTACTGAAAACACTGATCATACCCAAATTGGAATACTGCTCGGTTCTAACATCCCCATATAAAAAAGAAGACATTAGACAGCTGGAAGGGATCCAGAGAAGCTTCACAGCCAAGATCAATGGGTGCAAAGAACTAAATTACTGGGAAAGGTTACGCGAACTAGACCTATATTCACTGGAAAGGAGAAGAGAGAGATACACCATTATTTACACTTGGAAAATAATGGAGAAACTAGTCCCTAATCTTACTCTGAACCCTATAACTCCCCAAACAACGGTGGAAGGTAGAAACGGTAGACTGTGTCGTATTCCCAAATTGAAGGCGAGACAGGGAACATCCTTAACCCTGAAAGAAAATAGTTTTGTAGTGAGAGGACCAAAACTGTTTAATCAGTTGCCCAAAGACCTAAGAAACACGAGGGGAGTTGCAGTGGACATCTTCAAAAGAAGACTAGACGCCTGGCTTAGACCAATCCCCGATGAGCCGGGCGTACCTGGCTACGTGAAGTGGAGAGCACAAGAAACCAACTCACTACTTCACCAGGCCAACTCGAGAGGAGGGGCGACAAGCTTGACCTTCGCGAAATGAGGAATATCGCGCGAAACCTTTGTAAGGTTGTAAGGTTATATATATCTATTATATATTTTCGCCTGTCTGTTTGTCTGTCCTTTATGCAAGCGCAAACCGTTTGACCTAGAGCTACCAAATTTGGCACGGGAACCTCTTATGGGATGAAGAATGTTAATAAATTAAATAATTAAAATTACTGGGCCCTAAGGCCCCAGTACCGCGATTAAACTACAGAAAAGAACGCAGCCGTGAAAATTTTGAGCTTCACATATAATTATTTATTAGGACGACTTCCTCACCGTTTGACCTAGAGCTACCAAATTTGGCACGGGAACCTCTTATGGGATGAAGAATGTCAACACAGAGTCGGTCAGCCTGTCTGTTTGTCTGTTTGTGCGAATAGCTACAAGAAGTTAATGTGGCAATGTTTTTTTGCAGTTTTTGAAACTCCCAACAACTTTACCATGCCACCAAAGAAACGGGCAAGTTTGGGCAGATCTACATCAGCAGCCAGAAAAAATAAAGAAACCCGGAAGCAGGAAAGCTCACAAGAAAGAGAATCACGCCTTGAAGTTGACCGTGAACGACATGCAACAGCCAGAGCAAGAGAAAACCTCCAAGAAAGACAATCACGTCTTGAAGCTGTCCGAGAAAGTGTAGCAGCTACCAGAGCAAAAGAAACACTGCAAGAAAGACAATCACGTCTTGAAGCTGTCCGAGAAAGTGTAGCAGCTACCAGAGCAAGAGAAACACCCCAAGAAAGACAATCACGCCTTGAAGCTGACCGTGAACGACATGCAACAGTAGGGCATATCATACTTTTTCGAGTCCGAATTTCACTCTGGCTAATATGAATTTTTATGTAAAATTTAATTCTAAGGGGGGTTTCTTTTCAGCAACTTTTCCAAAAATCACGTTATCATGTTCAAAATTGCGGTTTTCTGTTCTATGTTGAAATATCGAATATTCAATTGAACACAACCTCATATCTTTAACCCTTTGCCATTTAGACACATTAACTTTGCTTAACTCTTACACAGGTTTAATACATACATACGTACATACATAAGAAAAAAATCTACTCCATTTGAATCTTTGTAACCATTTGGACGCAGAAGGCGAAGTTCAACATTCTCTCAATAGATGGCTCTGAGCAATTACGCCAGTTATAATCGTGAACTAGAAGTGAGTGGACGCCATTTTTTTCGGTAAGTGTTTTTTGTAATTTTCCTAAGTTTACTTACCATTATTATATTTGTTTTGACTATAATTTCATTCTAGAAGTATTAAGGAAGCTCCCTGTTTAGTTTGTTTAAGTAATATTTTTAATAACTATGAAGAAAAGACTTTATTCAAAGTTCGTTTCGAAATGGACACAAAGTTTTCATAGGGTTAATCTCTGTCTATGATAACACGTGTGTCCAATTGGGTACATGAAATGAATTTTTCATTACGATTGTTTTTATGTACTGTTATATATATATATATATATATATATATATATATATATATATATATACAGGGTGGGCGGAAAGTAGCTCCCTATTTTGGATTGGTAAAAAATACGTATATTATCCATTTATTTCAGAAGAAATAATATGAAAAGGTAGGCATACATGGTAGGTTTTTCTCCAAAATTCAATGTGGGCTCCAACTCTTTCCACCAGCTTCTGGAGCCGCCCAGGAATGGGTCACTGACTTTACAGGAACTCCGGCGGGATGGAGGACATGACTTCCCGAATTCGGTCCTCCAGTTCTTCCAATGTCCTCGGTTTGGGCGGTAGACTTCTTCCTTTACCCACCCCCAAAGAAGAAGTCGCACGGTGTCAAGTCGGGGCTCCTGGCTGGCCATTGATGTGGACCACGACGACCCATCCAACGCCCAGGGAAGTGGGCATCCAGCCACTCACGGACAACAAGAGCGAAGTGCTGAGCGGTACCTTGCTATGTTGCGAAACGAGGTCTGGCCGGTTGTCCAGCACATGGGAGAACATCGACGATCTGATATTTTATGCAAGAGCGCCCCTCCGCACTTCGCTCTTGTTGTCCGTGAGTGGCTGGATGCCCACTTCCCTGGGCGTTGGATGGGTCGTCGTGGTCCACATCAATGGCCAGCCAGAGCCCCGACTTGACACCGTGCGACTTTCTTTCTTTGGGGGTGGGTAAAGGAAGAAGTCTACGCACCAAACGAGGACATTGGAAGAACTGGCGGACCGAATTCGGGAAGTCATGTCCTCCATCCCGCCGGAGTTCCTGCTAAGTCAGTGGACGCCATTCCTGGGCGGCTCCAGAAGCTGGTGGAAAGAGTTGGAGCCCCATTGAATTTTTAGAGAAAACCTACCATGTATGCCTACCTTTTCATATTATTTCTTCTGAAATAAATGGATAATATACATATTTTTTTACCAATCCAAATAGGGAGCTACTTTCCGCCCACCCTGTATATATATATATATATAATATATATATAGAGAGAGAGAGAGAGAGAGAGTACTAACTACCACCCACTAATTACCTTATTCTAGACCTTTGTTGACTAATGGACACATAAATTATTTCATTTAGAAATGTTCTTACAAAAAAAAGATTGCTAAAATGATTATACATACACCTCCTATGCATATTTCAAGTAAAAAATGAACTACGCTAAAATTAATGGTATGAATGACAAAGGTTTAAGATTATGTTACACCATTAATTACGAATTTTAAATTAATTTGCAATGCCAAATTCAGTTTCCTATTCCCAAAATAAATATTTAATTACCAAATTTAAGGTCATTTTGGTATTAAAAATGCGGTTGGCAACCCTGATTATAACCAAAAATTATATTAGTCCAGGCAATTTGTAGTTAGACCTGGGCAAAATTGCTTCAGAAGCTTTCTAAACTGTTTCCAGCTCAGGAACCATTGCCGATAACATTCAAATCCGACAAAATTGGACCCCGGGTAACACCCCCAAAAATGAAATTCAAAATGGCGGACTGGATGTTTCCTACGAAAAAAAAAATATATATAATTTACACTTTTATTTATAGAGATACATTTGATGCTTTTTCTTTCAGTTGTAATGTTTTAAATATTCAACAATATACACACAACCAGTTATTACGCAAATATAATGTTATATAGCATTTTACAGATTTTTATAATCAATAATACAACAATTATTTTTTTCCCAGTTTCAAGTTATGTTCATTACAGAAGAAGTGATACCTGGTCACAAACATACAGAAATTAATCCTCTTCATCACTATCATCGGATAGATTACCGGTACTTGGGTTGTTATCGCAACCACTGATTTGGCACTCGCACACAAGCGGCTGAACAGGCATTCCATTACGCTTGCCCACATCTTGAAGTAGCACTTTCGTCTTGCAGGAGCAGCGGATCATGTTTGGAGTAGATAATTTTGGAGCTGTGGCTTGTCGCAGGCTGTAGGGTAGTAGGAATTATTCTTTACATACCAAACCCCACTGTTCTGCATCGATCTTCTCTTCTGTAGACTTCCAGATTAGTATTTGAAAGTATGTGCGAAAGCTGTGGTACTTTGTGACGCATCGGTAGGTGGCAAACGTTCGGGTGTAACAAAATATTTAGCTGTAGCTACCTTTTCAACTACATTCGAGGACGTAGTGCGTTAGTGGATTCAAGTGTTTGCAGCCGTACAACAGAAGCATTGCCTTTCTTCCAGCGGCTTCAATGTCAGAGTGTTGGCAACAATCAGAACAGAATGTATTTGCAACTGAACGGAGTTCAGCCACCTTCATCAGTGTGTCGAATGCTTTGGCTTTACCGATCGAAAAAATTCTGGATGTGCTATCACAGCCCGTGAAAGCATGCACAAACAGGAGATACTTGCAGATGTCATTGCCTAACAATGATTGAATGCTGAGAATATCATACACAGGATTAGGAGATGGTCCCCGTCTTATATCGCTGCGATAGTACAACTTGAAACCACTGTCCTTGGCATGGTACAGAAGGAGAATCAGCAAGTCGGTGACTTCCCCTATTACTGTTGTAGTTGCATTTTCTGATGAGGAAACTGCTGCACGAACGATGTCCACATCAGCATCCCCATCTGCGTTGTGAACAGTACACCCGTGCTTCTTCAACATCTCACCTACGAGGGAAATAAATGCTTGCTTGTTGTTTTCATTAGCCAAGAAGTGTTCCTTCTGGCCAACAAACTTCATGCTTGGACTGAGATTCACATTTCTGCTTGTCTTGGTGCTGCGTCTTCTGTGGGTCATGTCCTTGATCGTAGGAGAGCTGCTGTAGCCATCAAAAACAATGATTGCTTTTCCATATGTTTTCAGAGTGAAATCGGCATATGAGTTGGCGATGCTGTCATATGTTTCATCTTGACGCCAGGAAACACGATGTAGTAGCGATCCACCATCCAATACGTACTGGTCTGTGCACTGAATTTCTTGAATTTCTTCCATGCGTAAAGTGTCAGTGTATTTCATTATTGCATGAGCTAGCTGAGACTTATCGGGTTTCCTCAAGATACTTCGTGATTCGAACAATGCAGGAGGATATGCACACAGTTCGTAACACATGACATCTTCAAGATTCATGTCTCCGCCAGTGGCAACAGTCATCATTCTCTGAAACAGTAGTGCAGGATCTACTTCTATATCTGAAGCATCAGTGATCACAACGGCAGAAGCAGATCCTAGTGTTTTCACTTTGTCAGATCTTTTGGCAGAATATGTAAAGGCTTGTTTCCCAATCATTTTTACGACAATGTTCGTACCGATTGAATGCAATTGATGAACGTTAACTCCAGGATCAGCAGTTAGCCCTGTTACAATGTTGCAGAGACCCGAGGTAGAATGGAATGGGGATAAGGATTCCAGACGTTCAAGTACTTTCTTCATGTCATTACTGTCCCTGATTTGTCTACTTCCCTCATTTCCTTGTGCTGTTCAATACTTTCCAACAAAACTCTGGTATATTCCTGCATTGCTAAGTTATAAGTGGAACACAGAGGCATAGAAAAGAGCCACGTTGTCCTTTGGATGTCTGTAAATCCACTTCCGCGTGTCAGTCCGCCTCTGCTTTTAAGGGAACGCATTAGTACTTGTTCTATCACCAGGTCTGTGCCGAGTCCGGCCCATAATCTGTCGCTTCTTCTTACCACAAACTTACCTTCCTGGAACATTTTGTTAACGGCTGGATTTTCAGAAGGCAAACTTAACATTTTCTGCAGGTACAGGTATATCGATTTCAGGTAATTGTGATGTCCGACTGCTGCAATTATGGGGATGGTCTCCAGCATAGCTTGCAAGTGCAAATCCCACGAGCCGGTTCTGTCTGCTGTTATCAAGGAACGTGCAATGTTGATCATTCGCTGATATTCCAACCAGAGTTGACTTGTTTGCGAAGTAGATTGTAGGTCAGTTTTCTTCGCATCCAAAGTGGTACAATCTGAGACAATGCATTCGAAGATTCCACATCCTCAACTGATTGTTTGGCGGTCATAACATCGTCGAGCAGGTCACAAGCTTCCTTATGGAGGTCATGAGGAGTTCCATCTTCATTACGAGGGAAAACGTCTGCGACTAGTAAGGTACTAAGAGCTGCATCTACTATCATATGACCACGTATCGCTCTTGAAACAGCTTTTCCAGACATCATGTGTTACACGGCATTTGGTCCGTTTATTTCTTGAAGTACTTCAGACAATCCTGAACCATTCATAAGAGTACCGACTGCTCCCAAAAGATTCATCAGAGTGTGAAATGATCCCAGCATTAAAACAATGTCCTGAAGGTCTCTCTGTTCATTGATGATTTGGGAAGCTTTCCAGAACAAAGGCTGATCAAAGGTAATAATGCATGGGACTTTTTGATCGCGTGCTATCTTGCTCAAATATAGTAATGTCGAAAATATGCAGGTCATGTCAGTTGGCGACATATCTATGATTGGAAGGAACGTGATCGACGCCACACCTGGATGTGAGACACTTGATCCACCGTGAATTGCCTGCATTGTTCCGGACCAACTTGGACCTGATCTTTCTGCTGAAGATATCTGCCAGAGAAGACTAAGTCGACTTATGGTGGCAGTGGGTACTGGAAGTTCGCGGAATGAGATGTCCCTCAACATGCTTCTCGCGTGCCTATATTCCCTAATGTCAACGGTTACAATCTTCTTAATGTCATTGTCACCAACATTACGCCTGTGAATAGAAGGGTGGATCTTGATCTTCGGAGTTATTGCGGCAATCATACCCATTCCATGAAAGGTATTCTTCCCATCCAAAGTGCAGACATCATGATCGACGTTATCTGCTGCTAGAAGGACTGCAGTGTTTTCATCAACAGTAAAAGAGCCAGACCCACTTGCCAGCGCCGCGTTTCTTTCGAATCTTGTTACTTCTGCATACGACGAACAGTAACCCAGCTGATGGAGAACGTCAATAAGGTACCTTGACCTAAAGTTGTGGTGTAGCTGAACCGACAAACCGATCTGTAGTGGACATAGTAATCCTGACGGGTTGCTTGCATAATGCTCTGCCCAATTGCACCTATTTTTCTTGAAGCATCCTGTCCCGCAAATGCTTTTGATAATAGCAATTTCAGACTGTTGGGAATGTAATCAAGAGCACTTTCTGCAGTGATGTCATTTGGAGATGGATACACATCTTTTCTAGGCGAGTCGACAGACTTGATATCACTTCTGATTATTTTTGCAGCAGCTTCTACTAGGTAAATCTTCTGTAGCTCTATATCTATATCACATTCTTTCGACTTTTTGTGATAATCTATAAGAATTTCATTAGCTGTCTCTCGTAGTGTTACTACATCTGCCTTCCCACTTTCACCTGATATTATGATCTTGTCTCCGTAACGTTCTAAAAGCTTTCTCTTCATGTGCCTGCGTTCGTAGACAGAGCTCTGACTTCCTTGAAGATATTCCTCCATTTTGGAAATTAGGTCTCCAATCAACAGTTGTTCATCATCATTCTCTTCCAGGTAAGCACAGGTCTGAAGGAATGCTTGGTGTTGCTCTTCATTAGTTGGTCTCCCTTTCTTCGAATCATGATCGTCGGAGTATGCGCGAGGAATGTTTTTTCCACTTCGAAAATTTACGCTGCAGGTGTGATGGTAGACACAATCTGCAGCAGGAAGATCACGAAGATAATACTCCAGACGGCCTTTTACATTAAACGACCATTCATCGCAGCGGCTTTCACAGCACCTTTTTATGGTTTCGGAGAACTCTGTAGTTCTTATTTTTACATGCTCTGATTTTGGTTTGTGTTTGGAAAAAAAGTCCACAAAGGTATCACAAAACAAACAGTGGGTAGCACTGGAAAATGCGTATTCATGAAAACGAGCACTTTTCCTTGGTATTGCCTCGGCTGCGGTCTGTCGCTTCTTTATTTCAATGGTCTTTTTATCCGTAAACCTTTTCCTACATACAACGTGAACACTTATTCCAGCTGTTGCAACAACATCGCTTCCACGGCTGCGGCTGGATGCATTTATACCATCTGCTCCTTTTTGCGAGATGTGAACCACTTCCTGTCCGCTGTCCAATTTCTCCTTACAAATCACGCACAATTCTTCAGGGGTCTGCATTCTTGAAGGCGGACGCACACCGAGTCAGCCGTACACCGAGTCAGTCTGAAACAGAAAACACAAATTAATAAACTGTGTTGCAGTATTTAAAAGGAGTACATAATAACAGTTTTAAAGAAAATGACAAGCACAAATACGCAGATTTGATAGTGGGTAGTAGGAATTAAAGAGTTGTATATAATATAAGTTTATAAAGATGTAGCAATGTCCATTCTCACATACACTCCATACAGTATATTTTATTTGCATTACGTGACGTCATAGTTTAATACTAGCCGCCTAATACAATTTTTAGTGTCATATAGGTTAATTTAGAAACGAAAATGTGTTTTAAAACATTTTACTGATCAAGAAAAACGTCATAACTCTCTCTACAAAGCGAAATTAAAATTTATTGTATTTCGTAGGAAACTGCCAGTCCGCCATTTTGAATTTCATTTTGGGGGTGTTCCCGGGGTCCAATTTTGTCGGATTTTGGATATGTTATTCTGCAATGGTTCCTGAGCTGGAAACAGTTTAGAAAGCTTCTGAAGCAATTTTGCCCAGGTTGAAGCTATTTTTGCTCTAGATTGCCTGGACTATATGCCTTGTCTATATTCATGGCGAAAGAACACTAAACATACTGATATGAATTTGTTACAGATTGGACAAGAGTGAGCATAAGCACCGACTAGACGTGATGGCCGAATCTGCCCCCAAAACCAGGAAAATGTCAGGTTCAAAGCTCTTGGATGTTGTGGGCCCGGGGAAGGAGTTCATTCCCAGCGAGGTGCCGACTTGGAGAACCGTTCGTCAGAGAGGGATTCGCCTGCAGGAGGAAAAGTTCCTCATTCATGACATCCAAAGGTCTAAATACCCTATCCGAGAGATGACTGACGAGCTGGCTTCACTCGTGATGACTCAGTGGAGGAAGTCGAATGTAAAGTTCTCCCCGCCTGTGACAATCACGGAAAAATCGCTCTCATATAAGATCTTGTTGAAATGGAAGGAAATGACAGACGTTGTGAACGGGAGAGTTAAGTTTGGTACCCAGGAGAAAAGGATGGCTGATCTGGATAAACCCTGTGAAGTCTGCGTTTGCAAGCATCAGATCTTCTTGTGCGGCTCAGAGGGGAGTGGATGCTCAGGATGCTCCCTCAAGGCCCATGTGAACTGTAACTGTCCTTTGGAGGTGAAGATTCCTAAACTGGACCTTCAGTGGCTGTACTACCAGAGAGTGAAGACTTCCGAAGCTTCAGGAATCCAGATGTCTTCTGTAGACTTCGAAGACAGCAGGAGACAGATCAAAGCAGCGAAGAGGAAGGAGGCTGAAGAAGCTTCTGCTGTGAAGAGGAAGAGGAAAGAGGAGGCTATTAATGAGGAGCTTATCATGAAAGACTTTGAGGAGGACGAAGAGCCAAACTTGGAAGAAGCTGCAAAAGAAGCCTCTGGCAATGCTGAGGCTACTGAAGCTCCTATGGACGTTCCCGCTGAAGTACCTGCCGAAACTCCAATTTCTGCTACACGAAACTACATGAAGATCCAAGGGACAGCTTCAGCAGCTTTGAGGTACAGGGTGGCAAATGTTCCAGCAGCTGCAGTTGCCACTGGCTTCCTGAACGACCTCATCAAGGCCGGTCATCTTTCCAAAGACAAGGCTTACTTGGCCATAGATGGCATGAAAGTCTGGAGGGCCAAGGAGGAAGTAATGGCCTCATCAGTTGAAACTCTCACGCAGAGGTCAGAGGAGAAGATCTCTGGGATATTCTTTGATGGCAAGCAGGATAGGAACACAAAGGTGTTGAAATATGACGAAGTGACAGGGAGATTTCATCCTGGCAAAGTGATCGAGGAGCATTACAATATCGCGTGGGAGCCTCAAGGAAAGTACCTCTTCCACTTTACTCCCGAGGAACCTGAGGAAGGAGAAAAGCCTGCTCATAAGATCGCTCAGGGCCTGCATGAGTGGCTTCTGGATCATGGAGCTGACGAGAGCCTTGTAATGATTAGAGGAGACTCTACCAACACCAACACGGGGTGGTCTGGAGGCGCCATAGCCCTATTGGAGAAGATGCTGGGTCGCAAGTGCCACTGGGTGATCTGTCAGCTTCATGTGAACGAGCTTCAGTGGGCCTATTGGAAAACTTCTTGAGAAAGTGAATGAACTTGAGGTCAACTTCAACTTCAAACCAGTGGAAGGAACTGAAGATATCACAGAGCTGCCAGTAGAGATAGTCAAATCTCTCTCCACAGACCAGCACAACTGCTATCTTCTGATCAAAGCCATCAAATCTGGAAGTCTCAGTCCACAGTTGGCTAGTCTCAAGTGCGGACCTCTGAACCAATCCAGGTGGCTCACTACTGCACAGGCCATCTTGCTGTTGTGGATGAGGGAGCACGGACTGAAGGGGGAGGTGTTGAGGAGGCTCGAGGTCCTCATGAAGTTCTGCCTTAACTCCTACTTCAAAATGTACTACGACATCAAAGTGAAGCACCACCTCAAATTTGGTCCTGCACACGTTTTTTCAAGCCTGAGGCTGCTGAGGAACCAGACTACCGAGGTCAGGAACATCATCTCTGCTGCAATGATAAGAGGAGCTTACCACGCACATCCTGAGAACATCCTGGCTTCATTCCTGTGCAGTGAGGATGAGCATCAGAGAGCTTTTGCTGTGAGCCAGATAGAGACGATCAGAGAAGGAAGAGATTTTGGTGATACGACAGTGAGGCCCCATAAAAATCCCAAAGTTAATCTGCAAGCCACTTCATCTGAGGATCTCATCAACTGGGAATCAGAGAATATTTACGAGCCTATTTTCACCTGCAAGATGACCTTGACTGAGCTCGAGGATCTCAGGAAAACTCCACTCAAAGTGGACGCTTTCTCTGTTCATACTCAGTCCTGCGAGAGAGCTGTACAGGAAGTCTCGACTGCTTCCCAAGCTGTGTACGGTCACGAGAGGAGAGATGGGTGGGTGAGAGCCAGGATAGACCATCGAGAAATGCTCCCAGTGTTCAGATCGAAGCAGGACATACTTAAGAGCTTTTCAGGTTCGAGTGGCTGATGAAGAGGCTAAAGCCATCGTTAATGCTCATAAGAGCTGAAAGTCCTCATAAGATCATAATATAAGATCTTATGAGGCCACGCTTTTCAGGGATCCAGGAAGAACAGGCGTGTAAACTTACACGTGGAGATGGCAAGTCTCCCGCTACTCGATGAGAGTAGAGCTGGTGAGCCGCGCCTATTCTTTGAAGAAAAACTTAAAATTCTTAAGTTTTATGTAAAATCTAAACATTTTTTCAGCACCCAGAGGTGTTGAAACACGCAAGAAAGCAAGGATGAGGTCAGAAAAGCAGCTTTTAGACTAAATCATATGCAGAACAGCTGCGCGCTTTGGTTTGGGTGCCCTGAGGCTGCGTTAGGCAGCCTTCAAATCAGAAAATCGCGATTATGACCATGAAAATGAGATTTTTCGGAAAAGTTGCAAATAATAAACCCATCTTAGAATTAATTTTTACATAGGAATACATATTAGCCACTTTGTTTTTCCAAAATTTCAACCCTGAACCCAGAGTATGATATGCCCAAAATTGCAACAGCAATGTGA
Organism: Bathynomus jamesi; assembly: GCA_023014485.1. Classification (NCBI taxonomy): domain Eukaryota; kingdom Metazoa; phylum Arthropoda; class Malacostraca; order Isopoda; family Cirolanidae; genus Bathynomus; species Bathynomus jamesi. The sequence continues at coordinate 978,311 of JAJOZX010000539.1, forward strand.
AATTTATCCAGGGCAACGCCGGGTACCTCAGCTAGTATATATATATATATATATATATATATATATATATATATATATAAATTGACGATTGGTTAGGTTAAGTCGTAATATTTTCGTTAGCTTTAACGTTTTATTTGATGGATTCATTTTAAAAATGTCTCCTAAACATCCTAGTGTAGTTTATGTTCCCCAACTTTGACCTAGTGTAGTTTGTGTCCCATTTTGCGTCAGGAGAACGTAAACTACACTTGCTTCAATATTCCCATGAGTACTAAAAACTGGTTGTATAACACTCCTTTTTAAGGGAGGGGTGATCCGGCACTAGCAACTAATTACAGGCCGGTGTGTTCATTATCTGTGTTCAGCAAAGCTTTTGAAAAAACTGTAAAAAGTAGAATGTAGCGATATTTAGAATCCTACAATTTATTATCTCCAAATCAATATGGCTTCCATAATAATAAAACAGTGGAAATGGCTATTTTAAATCTTATGGAAAATACAAATACAGCTAAAGAGAACAAAAATAATGATATTAATATTTATGGATTTCAGTAAGGCGTTTGATGTAATAGAAAAATAGACCATAATAATCCACTCAACAAATTATATTGTTGCGGCTTTAGAGGAGCAATCAGTGATTGGTTTAAAAGTTATTTGTCCAATAGATATCATTCTGTATCAGTAAACAAGCTGCTCAACTGAAACGTTTGTCAAACATGGTGTACCACAGGGCTCAGTCTTGGATCCACTTTTATTTTTATTATATTCGTATGTAAATGACCTTCCACGCTTATCAAAGCGTGGTTTTTCTTACAAAGATGTTAATTCAGTTATGAATATATACAGTATATACTCGTATTTAAATCAGAATTTATCAATGTAATGAAATGGGTAATCACAAATAAACTCTTCCTAAATACCAATAAAACGAATTTCATGAATTTCACTAATAAAGGAAATGTGTATCTTGATGAACTAAATGTTGAAATCGCTGTAGTTTTTTGTGTAATGCAAGACAAGACTTTTCAATGGAGTAATCATGTAAATTATATCTGAAAAGAGATTTTAAGGAGCATTGCTATATTGTTTAAACTTAGAAATGTAGCCCCTAAACAGGTTTTATTAACTCTATCATACTCTTTCTTCCTTGTATGACGTACTGCACCCTTGTTCGAAGAAACTCCGCTAACAACGCTTTAAACAGTATCTTTGTCATCCAAAACCGAGCAATAAGGTTTTTATTTGATGTTGATTTCTATGATAATTCTAGTTTCATTAGAAAATTACCTTATTAATGTGATACATGAAGGTCAATTTACAAAACTGAAAAATTATATATGTTATGGCCTTTTTGCGAAATCGGCCTCTTTCCAAAAAAAGGCCGATTTAGGTTAATTGAATGTCCAGTTAGGTGAAATGGCCGCCCTTGACGATTATTAGGTTAAGTCGTGATATTTTCGTTGTTTAACAAAAATATCACGACTTAACTCTTTTGCAAAAAGGCCGATTTCGCAAAAAGGCCATAACATATAGAACTTTTTATACAGGGTGTCCACAAAGTCCTGTTCCGGTATTAAAATTTTATTACAACAAAACCAAAAGAGATAGAATAATGTAGTTTTTTGCATTTTATTGCTTAACTAATGAAGTTTTTTTCTTGATTTACAGGTTGTAATCTGAGTGTCAAGTTGCTATTGATAGAAGCTTGAACGAAAATGGCGATTACACAGGAGAAAGCTCAAAATGCAAAAAATGCCCCCCAAAAAAGGGCAGCTGGTTGAACAGTCTTGGTCCTCCCACAACAAAACTATTTTCCTTCAGGGTTGAGGTGACTGGTGAAGTTTGTTTTTAAGTATAGGGCCTAGTGACGGAGGTGGAAGAAACGACTTCAGGAGGAAGTTTATTTCCATAATTTTCAATCTTGTACGTAAAGAAATGTGCACAAATATCTGTATTATCCCGTTTTGATTCCGATTTACAGCTGTTGTTACGAGTCGGGTTCTTGTTTAGCGTAAATTTTTTTAGAATAATCAACGTTGTGGATCTTATTCAAAAGTTTAAAGACCTGGATGAGTTCTCCTTTGAATCGATGTTTCTTCAAGAAATATAAATAATTAAGATTAGTGAGTCTGCGATCGTATGATTCGTGACAGACAGGCGGAATTAGTTCAGTCGCTCTGTCTTCAACATTTTTTAATCCTTTGTATGTCTTTTCTCAAAAATGGGGCACAGTAGTAGTATAGCCGCAAAAAGAATTTGCAATGTTGCAAGAGATAATGATCAAATGTTGCAAAAGGGGTGGGGTTGCAAAGGGGGTGGGGGTATGCAACAACTCAATGTCGCAAAGGGGTGGGGGGTTGCAAAGGGGGCGGGGGTATGCAACAACCCAATGTTGCAAAGGGGGTGGGGATGCTGCAGGTGCAACAAGGGATCATGAAACTTGGAGGCGGCGTTATCCCCCAAGAGAAAGACAGGAGGAGAGAAAGGAAGAGAGGTGTTCACCTGGCAGGAGCCAAGTGCACACTGAGACTTCAGCCGGCCCGCCGTCCTCTTATAGACTCCTAATCAGCCATTTGGCTTAGAAGGCGTAAATGGCTTGTTCAGGTTGAGTTGTGAGATACCACTTTTTATTTTAATTGTTCAGGTATACATTATTGTGGAGAGTTGCGAGATACCATTTTATTTGTTCAGGTATACATTATTAGGTTGCCAGATTGTACCATTTATTTAATTAATTCTTAAAAGTTGGCTTAGAATTCCGCTAGTAGGTTTAGAAGGCGTAAACAGCCATTTGATATAATTGTTTACAACCAAAAGAATTAAATGAAACATTACATCATTCTGTTTATTATAAATATATAGAAAATAAATATACATTTGAATGATCAATTAAAAATAATAATAGTTTAGGAAATATGAACGAGGAATATGCCTATAATCAAAAAATATATCCGTCAATATAACAGTAAAGGAGAAATATATATATATATATATATATATACACACACACTTATATTATGGAGATATATAGAAAATAAATATACATTGGAATGATCAAAAATAAAAAATAAAAAATAATTTACCATCAACATAGCAGAAATATATACACACAAGTAAATAAATAAATACATACACTTTATCTTCTACCGCGCAACAAGAAATCGTATAGTCATCAATATAGCAGAAATATATATATATATACACACACACACACACACACACACAAATATGTTAAATATATAAATACATTTCACTTTTTTTCAAAATACTAAACTCGCACTTAATCGAGTCTACAATTACATCATTATTGTTCTGCATTACGCAGTATACGCGGTTTAATAACATTCCACCGCTTAAAGTATAGGGAAACCTGTACTCGATATGAAGGGTCTTCATATCGTTCAGTACTATTTTTGTTCCCACTTTACAACCGGTTGGTAAGTTATCTTTAAATACGTCTAGAATACAATCAAAAGCACGCACAAAGAGTTCATCGTTAGCTGCATTATTAAACACAAGTTTATAAACACGCCTTTCCAATCGAGTGTTTATTTCTACCGACGCGAGCTTTTCAATTGTGAACTCATCTTCACTCAACATAGCGGCAATTGAAATAATCTTCTAAGTCTTTACGACAACTGCTCGTTATATCAAGAAATAGTTCTTCAGGGTGAACGGTGTAGGTGAGCTCAGCCTTGTACCGATCAATTGCTTTGTACCAAAGTTCATGATATTTCAAAGAGTCTAAACTTTTTAAATAAACGTCCAGCTCTAGACCATTCTCACCTTGTTCAGCCCTACACTCGGTAAACCCATCGACCAGAGCGGTGTATGCGTATTCAAGTACTGTATCAAAATAAAGCATATCCGTAACACGCGCGTCTAATATAGGTTTCAGCTTGCAGAATCGGACGATTTCAAACATTCTGTCGAGGATGAAACGGTTTCGCGTAGGAACAAGAGCGTTATTATCAGAAGCATTCTTCCACATCAGCCGTATATCAATGCATGGCCGATCGTTATTTATACACAACGTACATACAACGGCGTATGATGGGGCGTCACTAATCTGCTCTCTTCTTGTACCTACGTTAGCAGGTATTTTATAACGATCTTCACTCCACTTCTCAACTATCACGAAGATTCTATTCATCTCCTCGACACTTAAATAAACGACATTCCGTTTCCAGTACATAACTAAAGGCACCGGATTTACGCCTGAACACGCGCAACGATTTCGTCACGGACACATCGTACGAGGTGTTGAGAATGCTGCTCAAAGGAAGTTCCATCGTATTCGAGGAGCGCACGTCCACTCGGTTCAAGCTCTGAGATAACTATGAGCCGCGTGAGGCATGCAGGTAGGCAGGAACGGTTCGATAGGCGGTTGACTCACGCTGATGATACGTGAATGGGCATGTTCGAACTCGTATGATCCGTGAGGTGCGAGTCGCACCATAATCTAGTGAAATGTGTGCGGCGCTGATCGAATTGTTGTAACCCATTATATTGGGTAGGTGTTTTTTTCCGATACAAGAATTAATTTCGGTTTTAACGTTTTATCACTACCAGAATACGCACCAGACAGTTTCCCTCAGGGTAAATTTCACGAACTAGGCACATTTTATAATGTTTTATCTCTCCTAAACATCTTCACACTCCGGCGCACTATTTGAGAGGAACATATGCTCATATTTTTCATTTTTGCCTAGCAAACGATACTCCTCTCTAAAGTCTGCTAAAAACTCAAGCAGGGCACTAGCCACAACCTCACTACGAACTTCATCATGATATACATTAATATAGTGATAAAAATACTTAAGATTCTCCATGATGACGAGATTCACATTTTCAGTCGTAGGGTATGAGTAATCGACATGGTGTAACATGACATAATACCGCTTGTCACACCACCCATCCACAAGACTCACTATCCATATCTGCTGCTTCTCTTCTGCACGCGTTGTTTCTTTTACTTCACGGTATATGTGAGACTTTATAAAGTTTAGCTCTACAGCATACTTCAGCACATCGTCTGTGCAACGAAAGCCTACAACGGTCTCACCAGAATAACCATAGAGTATTTGTACATCTTGCTCCTTCGCACGATCCAATGTGGTTTTAAAAGAGGCATAGGAGGGGGGAATAGGAAGTTTTTCGGTATCCACCACATCTTGACACTTTGCTGAATACCATTTCATAAACGTTGAACAAGCAATATTAAAGGTAGCCATTTTCTTCTACGCTGGCGAATACACGTCTGAGCTCAAGGGCTTACTGCAGTCAACTGACCACGCAGGGAATCCCAGATAGTAGCATGACTCACGTTGCTGGTCTTACAGTGGGCGGAGCTTAGAACTTTCACCTGTGCACACACACACACACACACACAAAGGAGAAAGTGAAACGCTAATTGAAACATGATTTATTTAATAAACGAGATATTCAAGTTATATATATTTACAAATACGTGTAATAAATAAGTTAACAATAGATACATCAAAGATTATATACAAGACATATATATTTACAAATACGTGTGATAAGTAAGTTAACAATAGACGCATCAAAGGTTATGGTATCCAAAGGGTACGGTATCATAGGTACCAGGTAACTGGTAACGTTTCCTATAGGTGTTACGGCACACCTTCGTACCCCTAAGTTTCTTCACGCCCCCCAGCTTCTGCGCCGAAAATTGTGGGTGCCTACAGTTAGTTGGGGAGGCCGTTCTCCCTCATCATCGTCCAAACACACTAGATCCTTCAACGATTCAAAGTTAACAACCCGCCGATTCGCATGGTTGAGCGTAATACCCTTTGCCTTCACGATATATTTCATATCCTCCCCCACCCTCACCCGTACCCCATAAGTTTTAGGTCCTGTTGAGACAAAAGAGTCGGCGTATGCGTTGTCCCCACACTCATCCTTGATCTCATCAGTGAGCTCGCCGAGGAACTCCCCAATAGCAGGCATGTATTCACCCTCCCTCTCTGTGAATATCACACTATCTGTATCGGCATACAATATTCTCCGCCCAAGAGAATGCAATAGACCCCAAAGTTTTATGCGGGCGTAGGCTGTTGTGAAGCTGGCTACAGGTATGTTTGTAACCCTTGAGGTATCTGTGGCCAATTCAGTGTTGTTGTACTTTATTATGTAAGTATTACCTACATTCCCGTCTCCATGACCTCTTTATCGGGAGCATTGGCATAAACCAAGACATCACTATAACTTTGTGCCAAATGAATGTTCCCTTTGCCGGTATTCTGTGCAAATTTTCCCCATAGACTGTTTAGACACAACTTTGCACTAAAGCGCTTGCCTTGATTCTTTGCAATTTGGGCACGATCAAGTTGTATACCTTCGCGGTCGCGGTAACGTTGAATATAGGCAGACTTTTCATCTTCGGTAACAACTCCTCGCGGATACCCTGATGCCTCAACCTTATCCTTCAAAAATGCGTTTATATATGGTGTGAAAAGGTTGGGTAGCTTCTGAAACCTCCACACCTCATGTATCTTCAGTATTCTATACCCATGGCGTACGGCTAGGGCCAGCTCAGGACTTGTATATACGCCTCTGATCTTACGCTGGTGGGGTATATGGTTACAATCGCCGTTATTCTCTTCCGCGCACTTCACGCACAGCGGAAACATGAGCTTGTGGTCGATAACGACAGGTAAGATTGGCATCCATAAATTGCGTTGGGGGGAGTACGTCTACGAAAGAGAGCCCAAAGTAACGATCATTCAAATTTCTTGAAAATTCATTGATGGAGGGCAGGTTAGGTCCCACCAGTTTCTCAGGAGCGCCCACGGGGTACGGATTGTTCTTCATCACGTATGGGTATAAAGAACAGAAATCGTAGTAATGGAGCTTCACACCCTCCGTAGGTGGAAAGTACAGCCTGAATGGATTTGTACGTCCTCCAAACAAGCTATCACCACATTTGAGAGGATCGAGCACCATTGAACGCTTCATCGTGTTTATTTCCTCACGGTACACCTCGTCTGTCTCCATCCGTGCATCATATTCATGCTCCCACAAGACTTTGTGAGTGAACTGGGATCCTATAATTTGATCGCGGGTGCGGGTCCATGCAAGACAGTCGGCAGGAGATCTACCGTGGATATCTCCGGCGATTCCGCACTCAGGACGGGGGCATCCATGCCATCAGCATCCGTTAAAGGACTACACAGTCTTCACACCAGTGACACGGTTTTCACTTAACCCATCAACCCAAAAAACACGACCGTTAATCTTAATGGGCACTTCACCCGTGTTGCAGGCGTGCTTTATATATACACCTGTCTGTTGCTGTAGGTGTATGAGCCAGTAAATAGCCTTGTGGCCGTAACTGCGGGTTGTTTCGGTGAATAATGGCTAAGGTGGCTTTAGGCATGAAGTTATTCTTGAACACTGTCAAACATAATGACGCGATGGTGGTTGCGACTTGCAACGGTTCGCATTTGAAACGGCCTATGTACATCCTTCTAAAGGCCTGGAAACATACTCTAAGCACTCGCACATCATTCACGCAATAACACGACCGTTAATCTTAATGGGCACTTCACCCGTGTTGCAGGCGTGCTTTATATATACACCTGTCTGTTGCTGTAGGTGTATGAGCCAGTAAATAGCCTTGTGGCCGTAACTGCGGGGGTTGTTTCGGTGAATAATGGCTAAGGTGGCTTTAGGCATGAAGTTATTCTTGAACACTGTCAAACATAATGACGCGATGGTGGTTGCGACTTGCAACGGTTCGCATTTGAAACGGCCTATGTACATCCTTCTAAAGGCCTGGAAACATACTCTAAGCACTCGCACATCATTCACGCAATAACGCTCACATTCATCAGCTATATTATAAGGATTACGTTCATTGAAACTGTTGTAGTATCGATCAAAGTCTTCACGTTCATCTACACTCATACAATCATAGTTAAAATAATGTTTGGGTGGTGGTGGGCCTACGTAGTTTAAAGTCTCGCTAGTGAGGAAAGTGTAAGGGAAATATCCTTTGAAACTTCAGCTGCTACGCCCATCACCTTGGGTAGCTTTGCTAATTTACAAGGTGTGAATAATAAAGTGTCTTTAAATTGTACATTACCTCTTATTTGCATCTGTATTAATTTGTTGCCTCTTTTCAATGGATCACCTGTAAATATCTCAGAGGATTCGTGCTCAAGCAACTCCTTATAAAGGAACTGCGTGTCAAACTTTGCACCGTTATGGGCGAGAATATACACAGTCATTTTTGAACTTGTCGGCTAACTTGACAATATAGGACACAAATAGTTTCACAGGACTATCGTGGACATTCGTTTTAAAAACGTTTGTCCGTTTACCGCATTTGGGGCACTCGTCACATTCGATCTCCATACATCATCGCAGATAGTCTGGCTCACAAGTAAATGTGAATTACCTCTTTGGTTTCAGCATTCGTATATGTTTCTATATCGTAGTATACAGTTATACAGGGTTTGTTTTTAGGCTTGGCGTCTTTCATATAACATACATGTTTACTCCATCCGCCTTATATTCCTCCTGGCATGTAGGACAGTGAATTTCGTCACATTGTGCTTAAATTTTCCCCAATTATCCATTGTGTGAAACATACCACATTCACAGATTCTCATTTTCCTGCACGTGCCAATTGATTTATGGAGATCAAACAGCTATTATTGAAAAATGTGCGTCTACACACATTACAATCCCTTCTCAGCTTCAACTACACGGCTTTCACATTTGGAGCTTTTACACTGTTCACATACCATGTGACATTCTTTACAATGTTTCACTATATCATCCGCAAACTCGAGGCATCCCTTACACAAATCACGATGCCGTCCATATTTTCGACTTTTATCGTAACTCGCGTAAAGGCACCTTATATTACGGATGGGGAGATACGTTGCCCCTGACAGACCTAAGATAAGTAGGGTCCTTATAAGATTTCTCACACAGCTTTTAAAAACATACACAGTTCTACGATGATCATCCAGTCCAAACACAACTATACGAACATTCATTTCCTGTTCTACCATTCAAGTTCACAGTCTACAGCTAGTTTACGGGTACGTTCCACGACCGTAGGCATCCAAATTTTTTGAGCCCGTGTATTTTGTACAGTAAACATGCGAGCCAAGACTACTGCTATAAAGCCGCAACCACGATCGACGTTTATATGCCGTCTATAAATAGCTTGAGAATTGAGGTTAAGAGTATACGGTATGGCACTATAACCCGCAACACGGAATACACGATCAATATTTACCGTGAAGTTGTCCATATTGAAGGCTATACTACTTTGGGCGGCTTGCATTATACGTCCTAATATATATTCTACATCTTCAGCCGCCAAACGTCTAAATGGCACTACTACCCAATAATCATCTACATCACCGTCATCTGACCCGAATCCGAAGGACAGACTCGTCCTGACTTCACGCTCGTCGCGGTTCTGAAGAGCAAACTCTACAATACGCTGTACAACCCGGCGTAGCCCGCGCTCAATTCCATTGCTATACATGGCTCTAGGGTCGACCCTGACTCTATACCGATTTCTAGTCAAGGCTGGGGTGGGGGCTGCGGAGCGCACCAACTCAAACGTTATATCATCCTCAACAGAACGGGGGGCAACTGTGGCGGATGAATAAGGGGATATATTAGCGGAGGTGCTGCTGGGGGGCTTGTTGCGTAAGAGGTTGAGGGTTGGGGATCTATTACTGGTGGTTGGCTAAAACAGGCGCGTATTTCGGTCGCTTTATACCTGACGTGGGTTCTCTTCATCATACCTCCGCTTTGACGTGCTACCGGTATCGCTGGTGAGGGTTCGTCGGCAGGGGAGGATTCTGTGATCACAACTACACTGTCGTCGGGTCATCCGTAATGTCGATGATGGGGTGCTGTACCTCATCGTCATTCACGGTTCTGTGGGAGAAGAAACAAAATATAAGGAACAGCACTCAAAATTTGTAATATTTTGTAAATGATCCACTTAGGAGTGTGACGTGTTAGAAATGGACTCTGTAGAAAAATTCAGATTCACGAGCCCATCCACATGTATTATATCTGGACCTACAGGATGTGGTAAAACTGTGTTTATGCTTAAAATCATTAAAGAAAAGGGAGAGATGTTCTCGAAATTTGTGCATAAAGTTATATGGTGCTATTCGACGTATCAATCAGTGTTCAACGAGTACCAAGATGATATTTTGTTCCACAAAGGCGTATATGACGTTAATTCGTTAAAGGGAAATGAACATACAGTCATTGTAATTGACGATCTCATGTTGGAGATGGATAAAACGTTTGCCGAGACATTTACAGTATTCTCCCACCATCTTAACATAAGCGTGTTCTTCATCAATCAGAATCTATTTTTCAAAAATAGATACATGCGCGATGTGTCGTTAAATACACAATATCTAGTCTTATTCGCACAACGTAGAGATGTATCACAAATTGGGGTATTAGCCAATCAAATGTTCCCGAATCAGCGTAAGGAGTTTTTGGAAGTTTATAAAGAAGCTACAAGCACGCGTTACGGATATTTGCTTTGCGACCTTCATCCGCGAAACACGTTTAGGTGCTTCTAAGAACGAATATATTTCCAAACGAGCCTGAAACGGTGTATATTCCAGAATGACAAAGAGACTAAAGAAATACCGTGAATTAATAAAAATCTATCATCGACTGCCCCGGGCAATGCAACAGATGTTTATTAAAAATATCGACTCCGACTTTTTAAAATGCATCTGTGAAATCTGTCTTAACGTTATAAATTGCAATGTATCAATGAAACCCCTCAGAAGGCTCGCCTACGCCGTTACAAGAACATAATACGTGCACTCGCTCGTAAAAGTCAAACTGTAGCGAAGAAAAAACGAATTATTGTACAAACAGGAGGGTCATTTCTCCCCATCTTATTTTCAGTTTTGGGTCCTTTACTGACTAGATTAATATAATGAAGAAAGTGGTAGTGATTCCACGAGGTGTACGCTTCACTGCAAAGGAATCCAGACACGGATCTAGATCCCCGTAAAAGCAGACTTAAAAGAATGGAAAGCGAATTGCTAGCCCTATTAAACAGTGAAAAAACACCTGATGAGAAAAGAATCTTATACCAAGAAGCTCTGCAGAAATTTCTTCACGAGTACGAAAATTATAAGAACCCGCAGAGATTCCTGTGGTTATTAGGCACAGCACGGGGGACGATGGACATGGCGACATAGGATCTGTACCTGACGATACAGCTGACCAACCAAAAATTAAGGGATTAGCCACACAACATATCGAGCATGTATTAAAAAGCACCCTCCCACATACATTGAGGAATAAAGGTTTAAGTCTTTATAATCTATTGAATGAGGACCCAGCCATACAATGGACCGATACAGGCGAGATCATTGTGGAAGGATCAAAGGTACAGGGGTCGAATATCGTAGACATTGTCCATGATCTGGTGAGAAAGTGGGATAGGCCATCACCATCAGGATGGAAGCATATTAAAGCAAGACTACAACAAATAAATGTCCCTAAAACGTTGATAGGAAATCTGAACAGGTTAAAAGACTTGGAACATGCAACGCATGTGGCACAATTGAAGACGCCGTCACCCCCGGCAGTAACACCTTTGAAGAGGAGAAAGAAGAGGTAAACAACGGTCAACCCTACCCACGTGCCTCTAAAATACGCAAATGGCTAACGTATTAAGTAAACGCTATTATGACATTTCTAACCCATCCTCTTACGGCGGCGTAGATAGACTGTACAGAAGTGTTTACGGAGTAGGAAAAAAAATGTTGAAAGATTTTTGCGGGAGCAGGACGCTTATACGCTTCATAAGCCTGTGAGAAAAAGGTTTAAAACAGCCAAGACAACGGCTTCCTCGATTGATTCTATTTGGCAAGCAGATTTAACAGACATGCAAAGATATTCTGTGTATAACGATGGTTACCGTACATTCTATTCATAATAGACGTATTCTCTAGATATCTGTGGCTAGTTCCTCTGAAAAATAAATCACCTGAAACAGTTGCTAAAGCCACCAAAACGCTAATGTTAAAAGAAAACAGGGTTCCTGGCTATTTTTGTACGGATATGGGGAAGGAATTTATAGGCCGTGCTTTTCAGAACATGTTGACAGAGTTTAATATCAGCTATTACACAACCAATTCTATACATAAGGCTTCTTTAGCTGAAAGAGTTCAACGTACCATAAAGGAACGCATGCACCGCTATTTTACACATAAAAACACTACAGATTTCTAGACATTCTGGAATCATTGGCATCATCCTACAACCGCTCACACCATCGCACGATTGGGACAACACCTAACGAAGTTTTAGAAAGAGGTACGCTCCCGAGAAGAGATGGATCACCAACACAACCACACTCGGCCGCTTCAAAATCAATGATTATGTAAGGCTGTCGCGTTCGGGGAATAAATTCGCAAAGGGTTTTGAGCAAGGATGGACACGCGAGATTTTTAAAGTTAGGGCTATGAGACCTAAAGGTGAGATAATGATGTATTACATTGAAGATTTGAATGGGGAAGAAATCTCAGGAGGCTTTTACCGCGAGGAATTGCAGAAAGTTGCATTTAATTTAGGAAAAAATGTGTTTAAAATTGAGAAAATTTTAGGAAGCAAAGGTTCAGGAAAGAGAAAAATGTACCTGGTGAAATGGCTAGGGTACCCAGAAAGCTTCAACACCTATATAAAAGCTGATGCAATAATGAAGCTTAAATAGTATGCAACATGGCTCCTAACCATTTCTACGTCACACTCCCGTCCTCCTCGTCCCTGTCTGTACACCCTAACAACACACTAGCCAACTTTGTAACAGAACTCCACGGGCCATTGAATTGGGTCGTGATTCGTATGAGGTGGGGATATGCGAAATTCAGCTGGACACCCTCTTTTTAAATATTGAATATAAAGAATCCGTTTTTACGATTCTTAGAGACATTGACGAGTGTGAAAAAGCTGGGGTAGCTATGGATGAAACTATACGTATCGCTCGGACTAAGGTTGCACGGTATTACAGTACAGAAGTAAGACTAGGACCGGGTCATATGGTTCGGTCGAGGATGTTGTGAGAGACTTAAACGTAAGTTTAAGAAACTCAAACCTTACGAATGATTTAGTATACGAAATCGTAAACAAAGGAAACCCTGCACATACACTAATCCTAAAATCAAAGACTAACAGACGTATTAAAGACGAGAGTGTTCAAAATTCTAACCAATGGCGATATAGCGCAGCCATCCAAAGAGACACATTTCACGAGGCACAGCATGACTTGTCCAGATTAATGTATCAATTGAAGATGGAGAAATTGGCTGAAAGCTCTCAGTCCCCAGACATGTGCTATATTTACAGTAATATAGTGGAGCACCAGTTTGTTGGGGATACCCAGGCACGCCTGCTGCGCATTGCCACATCCCCAACCATAGAGGAAGGAGTTTGAGTATTACATATGACAGACCCCATTATGTGAATGTCGCAACTAATTTAATAACCAATATCTCAATATATATAAGAACGATTGAGGGTGAAAACTTCCCATTCGATAACGGGAGCTTAACAGTGAAGCTACACTTTCGACGCACTGAGTTATAATGGATAGAAAGCCTTTCACCGTCTATCGAGGGGTAAGATACCAGCGCGGTAGTGGACTTGGGTCCATTTTTTCATCCATACTACGTACGGCTGTTCCTTTGCTGAAGAGGGGTGCCAGATACCTCGGAAGGAAAGCGCTATAATCAGGTCTTAACACTGCAGAAGACATATAAACATTTACAAAACAAAAAACATTTAACGCGTACACGGGACGAAATCATCAAAGATGCAAAGAGAAAAATGCGTGGTGGCGGGAAGAAGAGGGCTGTCCGGAAGAAGGGGGCACGTGGTATTAAACGTAAAAGGTTATCAAAAAAGAAGTGCTGTAAGCGAATGAAACCTATGGTTGACCACTTTTTTGACTGATATAAGCCAAGGACATTGATCTCATGAATCATAGTTTGTTTACTACTTGCCGAGAGAGGAGGCACTATTTCTAACTCGTCATGGCACGCTTCATCCACCCATGTAGTTCACAATGCTGTAAATCGGAGCTGTCCCTTTTTGAGATGCCTCCAACTCAAGTTTCTATTGAGCACAGTGATTTTATTACAATTAACCCTTTAAACACAATTAGTTCCCCGAGTGCACCTATAGAATTCGTGATACCCAGCTCAGGCCCTTACTTTTTTGATCCAAGCTGTGTGCACATGTACGCTAAGCTACGTATAGCCCATTCTGATGGAACGGACTGCGATGACAAATATGCTGTATACCCTGAAACAAACTTTCTGCACTCCATATTCAACCAGTGTGACGTATATTTAAATCAGACCAACATATCGTCAGGCACGGGATACTATCATCTACGAGCCTATCTGGAAAATCCTCAACTTTTCCAAAGAAGACGGCTATCTTTTTAAGTGCCGAGGGATATTATCAAACTAAAGATGAAAGTAGTATAAAGGACAAATTTAAAAATTCTAAAAAGAAGATATACGAGTGTTTTGGACGTCTACACACAGATTTCACTTTCCAGGAGAAGTTGCTTGTCAACAGGGTGGATATGAAAATAAAGCTCACCCGCACGAATCCTGAGATCTGCTTAAATCTGGATGCTGATCAAGAAGAGGGAGCAAAGCCCGTTGTGGTTCACATTATGGACACATACCTCCGCGTACGGCGAGTGAAATTAAGTTCACCAAAACAATTAGAAATTGAGAAAAATTTACTAAACGCCACAGTGAAATACCTATTAACAGAGTACAAATCAAACTATATACGGTGCCTGCAGGGTTGGCATCGAAGCAGATAGAAAACAAACGTTAATGGCATTGCTTTGGGTGGAACATTGAATACGGACTATTCATCAGACGCTGTGCTTCCTCTTTGCGCGAGAGCCTATCGTAATCCGACCCACATTGCAGGTGATTGTGATGAGCTTGGTAATGGGGTAACGCAGAAAGAATTCATTGATCAATTTTACCTTTATCCGTTTGACATTACACCTGACTTATCTGCTAGCGTAAATACGCATTTAAGCCCACAACAGAGCGGAAACATCTCAGTAAGGTTGGAATTCACCAAGCCTATAGACGCGCCTATTAGTGTACTAGTATATCTCGAATCGCAAGCCCTAATAGAAGTAGATAGATTTAGGAGCGTTATCACTGACTTTTAAAATGGATGCTAATACACTTCAGAGAGTAATGAATAGTGAACGAGTCACACGTTCCAAATTTATCAGCGTGTTTGCGAAGAATGAAACATTGAGTTTGCCAAGTACGCGAGAATGCAGTAGTCTTATTGTGAACACAGATGTCATCGGTAATGAAGGGATTCATTTGATTGCAGTCTATTTTAAAAATAGACACCGCCTCTACTATTTTGATTCACTCGGTAGTCAACCCTGGAGTGACCCTGTTATTGTAAAATTTCTCACAAAGTTACATATTCCCGAAGTTGTATGGAACCCGTTTCTTATACAAGGATATTTTAGTAATACTTGTGGAATGCACTGCATCTCATTTCTCATGCATATGTCACGTGATAAAGAATTTATAAATTTTTAAAATTTATTCGACCCGTGCCACACTCGACGAAACGATGAAATGGTATGCAGACAGATAAAAAGCCGTTTTCCAATTGTGCGTACTCGTTGTATAGTATAATGTTTTTGTTCGTGTGTATATTTGTAACGTTAGTTTGTATATTCTGTAGTTTAAGATGGTTATTGTACTGATTTCTTTCATTTAATAAATTGATGAAAATATATTGTCTTTTTCCCCAAAAAAAGATCGAAAACACTTACATTATTTCGGTGTGACATTCATTATGCTGACTGTTCAGTATATCCTCCTTATTCATGACACGAGATTCTTCAAAAGATTGTATAACACGTGTCAAATCCTCATCGGACCTTAAATGAGAAAGAATAATGTTCATATTGATTCTTTTTTAATAAAAACATATAGAGAGTATACATATTGTAAGACAGACCCCATTATGTGAAGATATCTTTGGTTCGCTCAGAGAAGCTCATTTAAGAGGTAAATCCGAATAACATTTATAAAAAAAATCATGCAAACGATTTCCATAAAAATTTCGGTTTTAGCATAATGGTGAGTATCTAAATGAAGAATTTGACGAGATACTACATCCCTCCATATATATGAAATCATCTTTCTGACAGTTTGTGATAAAAAATAAAAATAAAATTACAGACACTTACATTTCTATGGTAGTCCCTTGCGTCGGATTGTAAGGAGCTTCATTGCAAATATCATCAACGGTTTGCGTTGGAAATAATCCATCACGGTCAATCGCGTTAAAAGGATTAATTGCAGTCAATGCTGCAGTGTCACCTTCTTGATACAAATCCGGAAAAATGTAAAGTTCGTGGTCCATGGTGGAGGGAATGTTTATGCACCGGCAGAGGGAATGTATAGTCACTGGCGCGAAAATAGCTACTGTTACCCCCAACTGAAAAATATTTCCTTTTATATGCACAATCACCAAGCCCTGCCCCAAAAGATCAAGAGCAGATGTTCGCAATGATTGGTTGGCAGTGTAACTGGGTGGAGCTATGATAAGTTTGTGTACCAATCGTAACACCGCTATAACGGGTCCATGCTTTGGACGACTAATGGCATCTTTCTATTTTCTCCAATAGATTTAATGCTCGTATTACCCCTTGCATTCTCCGTCACGACAATATTTGTATCTATACTTGGTTTTCCCCCACTATTCCCAGATCAATAATCACTAACGTAATCGAGAGGATTTTATAATAAAGAAATTATAAATATATCCATTCCTTTAATTATATTTTAAAAAAAGAAAAGAGTATTCGGTTTCCACGTTAAACTGTGGGTCTAAGGCGGAGTGAAAAGCTTAACCATTGTTACAATTCGGCGAAGAGTTAGTTATTATTATTATTACTACAGAGAAAAATCTAAATTGTTTTTGTACATATCACATTTTACAGCCATGCTATTCCGGGATCAATAATCAAATGATCCTGTTATTTTAAATCTGGATCAATAATCAAATGATCCTGTTATTTTAAATGTTGAAATTATGATGTGAAAGAGTGAGCAATGATTCCCTGACGAGATGTATTTCTGATTCGGTTTCCACGTTAAACTGTAGGTCTAATGCCGGAGTGAAAAGCTTAACCATTGTCAAAATGAACAAATCAGCGAGCTGATGTGAAAGAGTGAGCAATGATTCCCTGACGAGATGTATTTCTTATTCGGTTTCCACATTAAACTGTAGGTCTAATGCGGGGTGAAAAGCTTAACCATTGTCAAAATGAACAAATCAGCGAGATGATGTGAAAGAGTGAGCAATCATTCCCTGACGAGATGTATTTCTGATTCGGTTTCCACGTTAAACTGTAGGTCTAAGGCCGGAGTGAAAAGCTTAACCATTATAAAAATGAACAAATCAGCGAGCTGATGTGAAAGAGTGAGCAGTGATTCCCTGACGAGATGTATTTCTTATTCGGTTTCCACATTAAACTATAGGTCTAATGCGAAATCAAAAGCTTAACCATTGTCAAAATGAACAAATCAGCGAGGTGATGTGAAAGAGTGAGCAATCATTCCCTGACGAGATGTATTTCTTATTCGGTTTCCACATTAAACTGTACGTCTAATGCGGGGTGGAAAGCTTAACTATTGTCAAAATGAACAAATCAGCGAGATGATGTGAAAGAGTGAGCTATCATTCCCTAACGAGATGTATTTCTGATTCGGTTTCCACATTAAACTGTAGGTCTAATGCGGGGTGAAAAGCTTAATCTTTGCAATTCGGCGAAAAGGAGTTAATTATTATTATTACTACTGTAATGTTTTACCACCCTATATATATATATATATATTATATATAATATATATATATATAGTGTGTGTGTGTGTGTGTGTGTGCGCGTGTGCGTGATCCTCACTTTCTCTGACAAAAATCTGTGTGTGTGTGTGTGTGTGGTGTGTGTGTGTGTGTGCGTTAATTTTGAAAAATGTATAATAATAATAATAATAATATACCTTTCCATTTTTTATTCATACATTTCAATAAACTAAGAAGATGATGCCACACAAATTTGCAAGTAAAGAGAAATAACACTGGTCAACAAAGATTTTTCATCAGAGTAAAATTTGTGGTGGCTGGATAGCATTTTTCACGCTGATTCCAAAACTGCATTCTGATTTTTTCTAGCACGTATAGTTTTCAAGATGAAGGCATATATATAACTACACAGATTTAACCATTTTAAATAGGCAAAATACTAATATTTCAACATTTGATTGTTTATTTTATTGTGTTTTTTTAGTTTATTCATCTTATTTATTTCAATTATCTTAATTATACATCTTTTGTATTTCAGGTGTGAGCTTTTACGTCTAGCAGCATTGTGATTCAGGCAACAACGCCGTGCTTTGTGTGTCAAAAGATCAGTCCAGTCGAAGAACTTGTTGTGTCAAGTTGGTGTACATTTTTTTTGAATTTATAGTTTGCTCCGGTCAGTCAACATGCCTCGACAATGTAAGAATGACCCCGACAAGTTCTGTTTCGTATGCGGCAAGTTGACAACTAAAACACAGCGACAAAGTATTACAACCGACATTAAGAAAATATACAAGCTATACTTTGGTTGCCATCTAGGTGACCAAGATAAACCATGGGCGCCACATCAAATCTGTTCTGGCTGTTCAAATGGATTACGTGATTGGCTTAACAAAAAGAAAGCTTCAATGCCATTTGCCATACCCATGATATGGAGGGAGCCGAGAGATCATCATGAAGACTGTTATTTTTGTAGTGTGAACTTAATGGGGTTTTCTGCCAAGAACAAACACCAGATTGTATATCCAAACTTGGATTCAGCACGTAGACCAGTAAAACATGATGAAACATTGCCCATTCCAATTCCCCCAAGTGATAGGCTAGATTCTATCATAGATGACATGGAAAGTGATGAAGGTGCAACTGGCGTTTCCGGACCATCTACAGAACCAGAGTACACTTTTGAAGGTAGACATTTAGAGCCTAAAAAGTTAACCCAAGGACAGTTGAATGATCTTGTTAGAGACTTATCGCTGTCTAAAGAGAAATCAGAGCTTCTCGCCTCAAGACTAAAGGAGAACAATTTACTTGAGAACAATGTTCGTATTAGTTACTACCGAAAGCGGAATTTTGAATTAACAGCATTCTTTTCAGTAGACGGTCCTCTCTGTTATTGCCATGACATCAATGGACTATTTACAGCCATATCTCAGACGTATGTGGCATCTGAGTGGCGCCTCTTTATTGATTCGTCGCAGAGAAGCCTGAAAGCAGTTCTTTTGCATAATGGTAATATAATGCCATCCATCCCCATTGCCCATTCCGTCCATCTAAAAGAGACATATGACAATATGGATATACTACTTAAGGCAATCAAATACGACAGTCATCAATGGAATGTTTGTGGAGATCTAAAAGTTATAGGAATGCTTATGGGTATGCAGTCAGGATTCACAAAATTTTGTTGTTTCCTTTGCCTGTGGGACAGTCGCGCCACTATAGAACATTACACCAAAAGTGACTGGCCACTTAGGTATACATATGTCCCAGGATTAAGCAATGTCCAGTCTGTCCCTTTAGTGGATCCCCAAAAGATCTATCTGCCACCTCTTCACATTAAACTTGGTTTAATGAAGAATTTTGTTAAAGCAATGGGTAAAGTCAATTCTGAAGGGTTCCAATACCTTTCAAGAAAATTTCCGAAGGTTACTGCAGCAAAATTGAAGGAAGGAATTTTTGTTGGGCCACAAATAAGGAAGGTTTTGAATGACACTGAATTTGAAAAAGTCCTAAGTCCGCTGGAATTGAAGGCTTGGCTGGCGTTCAAATGGATATGTGAAAACTTTCTTGGAAGCAACAAGTCACCTGCGTATAAGGATGGAGTCAAGAACCTCCTTGATGCCTTCAAAGAAATGGAGTGTCGAATGTCGTTAAAAATTCACTTCCTGCATTCCCACTTAGATTTCTTTCCTGAAAACCTTGGTGCAGTGAGTGACGAGCAAGGAGAGCGCTTCCATCAAGATATTCAGATGATGGAGAAGCGCTACCAAGGATATTGGAATGAAAGCATGATGGCGGACCATTGTTGGATGCTGTATCGTGACAATCACACTCACAGCGTATATGATGTATTTGTTGTTTAGCATTCCTAAGTGTGATCTATACATCCATAAATTTTCTTATAGCAATATGAAAAACTTAAAAATATCAAAACCAGTGTATCTATATAACTATACGTGCTAGAAAAAAACTAAAACCAGATTCGGAATCAGCGCGACACATGCATTAAGAAAAGTGTGATCATGTTTGTGATGAGAAAAAAAAGTTTCATTTTGTTGGCCAGTGTAATCAACGCAATTAATAAAAACATTTTTTTTTTATTTACAAGGAAGACAAACGCACGGAAGGCTAGAAGAGGTGGAATTGAGTCTTTGAGAGAGAGAAAGTTCGACCCAAATTCCTTTTCGCCAGTTTGCGGTTTTAAAAGGCCTCGGGATGGACCTTTTAGCTCGAACTCTTGGCTATCTGCACCACTCACTCCTCGTCTGAAGACAATGTTAAAACATTATTCTAAGAGTTAGATTCGTTTTAATAACTGAAAGAAAGTAAATAATTTCCAGAGAAGCTGAAAGTAAATGAGATGAGTGAAATGATATGAGATTAGTGAAATGAAGTCAAATTACATGAAAATGAAATGATATGAAAAGGCTTATATATAGAGAAGTGACAAAAAGTAAATAGACCCTTCGGTGTGAAAATTAAAAACCGAAATTGAGTCTTTCTCTCTCTCTCTCTCTCTCTCTCTCTCTCTCTCTCTATATATATATATATATATATATATATATATATATATATATATATATAAACTATAAGGAGAACGTGAAAAGTGCGTAATATTTTTTTTCTGTCTTTGAAAGGCAAGAAAGGTTTGCCAAAAGAAAATAGACACAGTTAATGTGTTTATTTCTTTTGCTGTTTATTATTTAATATAATTGTGTGTGTGTGTGTGTATGTGTATAGATTTGAGAATATGTTAATGGAACGATTTCTTTTGCTAAGCCAATTGCTTAGTGAATTTTTTAATGTTAATATTGTTTTAATTCACTTTAAGGTGAAAATCCGTTTATATATATATATATATATATATATATCCGTTTATATATATATATTATATATATATGTGTATATATATATATATATTATGTATATATATGTATATATATATAATGACAAAATTAAATAGACACAGTTAATATGATTCTATATATATATATATATATGTATATAATATATATATATATATATATATATAATATATATATAAGGTAAGGAGAAAGTTATTCAATTGTGTGTGTGTGTGTGTGTGTGTGTGTGTGTGTGTGTGTGTGTGTGTTTTCGTCTGAACTATTATTTTTTGACGATTGTACGTATTATATTATTTTTGTGCAGTAGAAGGCAAATTCTATTTATTTAATTAATAATCATTTTCTTTTTGTCAATTTCGAATTTAAGTCTGTATGCTTTGGTAACGAATTAAAATGGTATCTAGCAACTCACCCTAATAATGTATACCTGTAAAATTAAAATAAAAAAATGGTATCTGGCAACTCAACCATCATCTATATAAGACCCGCTTGGTTTCGGAGCTGGTAGTTTGATGCGAACTTCGGCCGAATAAAGAACTCTCTCCTTCCCTTCTTAGGTTAAGACTTAGCTTAGTTTCCCTTTGGGGGGTTACGACATCCCACCTTGTCTCCCCGAAGTCCTCCTCCGTCTATCCTTTCACTCTTAGGCTAAGGCAACCCCTTTTGGGGAGGTCATCCTTCCTTCTCCCCCCGAAGATCCCTCCCCTCTCCCCCCTTGGCTCCTTCTAAGCCAACTGGCTGATTAGGAGTCTATAAGAGGACGGCGGGTCAGCTGAAGTCTTAGTGTGCACTTGGCTCCTGCCAGGTGAACACCTCTCTTCCTTTCACTCCTCCTGTCTTTCTCTTGGGGGATAACGCCGTCTCCAAGTTTCATGACCCCTTGTTGCACCTGCAGCATCCCCCACCCCTTTGCAACATTGAGTTGTTGCATACCCCCATCCCCTTTTGCAACATTGAGTTGTTGCGCGCCCCACCCCCTTTGCAACACCCTACGCCATTTGCAACATTGAGTTATTGCAGACCATCACCCCCTTTTGCAACCCCACCCCTTTTGCACCACCCTACCCCCTTTGCAACATTTGATCATTATATCTTGCAACATTGCAACATTCCTGCACTCTACCTTTTTGCGGCTATACTACTCACAGCATACTCAAGGTGAGGTGAAACCTAACCAAAAACAGTGCATCAAACGGAAAATAACCTCTGCTACGGTACGAGAATTGGTTTTTTTAAAACAGGCCCCGGTAGTTGCCAGAAAACTGCTTGCTTCCCAGGGGTACACCTGAAGAGGTAGGGAGAGAGAGAGAGAGAGTATCGGCCTTTGTTGCCGATTGCAAGGGCTTGGAGGCGGAGTTCTCCCCAAGCTATTTTCGTATACCTAACCTAAGAGGCCTCTAAGGGGTTTTCCCAAAGGGCCAGAAAGAGAAAGGACCAGAGGTCCTTCCTCGGCTGGGAGCCGAGCTTGAATGACTCCGTCATCAGCCTCTCGCTCTTTTATAGACCTCTAATCCGGCTGAGTTGCCAGATAGCGCCATGTATTTAATAGAAGGCTGAGTTGCCAGATAGCAATATTTATTAAATTAAACCATATATTACTCAAAATACCACAATATATTTATATGATGGTAGTTAATCAATACAGAATTTCTTTTAATTGTTGGAATTAAGAAGATTCATCTGTATATTAAATAAATAATTTAAACGCACGCTCTTTACACAATAAATCACTTAATTCCTATTTTATTATAAATACCACAATTGAATAACAGTGGGAAAAACGAAAGGAAAAGAAACCTTACGAAGAAAGTTGAAATAAACCAAAACACACGGTCGTCCATTCCCCCCAAACCTCTCACCCCATCTGTGTTTGTGTATATATATATATATATATATATATATAGAAAGAATCATAATAACCGTGTCTATTTAATTTTGTCATTCCTTATATATATATAAATGGATTTTCACCTTAAAGTGAATTAAAACATTAAAAAAATCACTAAACAATTAAAAGAAACCTTACGAAGATAGGTGATTGTATATATAATAAACGAATGAACAACTCGTGCACACACACACACACACGCACACACACACGCCTCTGTACATATCATGTGAATGAAAATCAGAAAAAATGCCAAACGTATATTTTGTCATTCCTTATATATATATATATATATATAAATTGAATTTCACCTTAAAGTGAATTAAAACATTAACTTTATTACTTAATTCCTATTTTTATTATAAATATCACAATTGAATAACAGTGCGAAAAACGAAAGGAAAAGAAACCTTCTGAAGATAGATGAAAATAAACCAAAACACACGGTCGTATTCTCAAATCTATACACACACACACACACACACACACACACACACACACACACGAGTAAAGGATTTCCGAGAATCTGGGTCAAATCGAATCACACCTGTTTGCCCGGAGGCCTTTTTTGACCGCAAATTGACCTTTGTTCGAGTCTACTCGAGTAAAATCTCTCTTCACTCCAATTCTTATTTTTGCTGTTGTTATTACTTCTACAATGAAACGAAGAAAATGTTTTTTATTTACTCGTAATTTGTATGGTGTCATATTCTTACATAACCTCTGTTATTGAAAGATATACACACAATTATATTAAATAATAATCAGCGAAAGAAATAAGGTGGGCAAACCTGAAAGTACTAATAATTATATATATTAGGGTGATGCAAAAGTGGGGGAGTAAAATGTTTTTGTTTCAAATTTTTGAGATACCCTCTCATTTGGTTTGATTTGGTGGAAAAATGATCCTGGGGAAATTTCGGGTCAAAATTCGAATATTTGGAGGTCGCGCCCGCCATTTGAAAATTTGCTGATTTCCATGACACCCAGGAGGTACAGCAAGCGTCACGTTACTTCTTTTTTGAGTGGAAGTTCCCCAGGAGGCCTATCATACCACCTTCCTCTTTTCCATTTGTTCATAAACCAGATACAATACAATAGATATTTACAATAGATACATAGAATGGATATACTCGTAAATTTTACTGTTGCGTCAAAGATACGAGAGTTTTCTTAGTTTTGTCCAGAAGCTTCTTCCGATAATTTGATACAACTTGCAGTAGATATTGCTTCTGTTGTTCATCATTGGTAATTAATTTGTTATAATCTTCAATCAATTTCACTCCTCTTTCAGCAATATCATTAACAACTTTCATGTGATTCACTACGTTCTTTGCAACCCAATAACTCTCATCGAGAAGCCAATCTTCTACTGGTTTGCTCAAGAACATTGAAGACAATCCGAGTATACTGAAGAAGGACTTTGTGTTAGCAGTTACAAAATCTTCAAGCTGCTTATTGTCAATAGTTTTGATGTCTATTTGTGTCTTCTTTGGAGGATCTGGCTCTGAAGATTTTGTAAGAGCCTCCTTCATTTTTCTTTTGGTGTCAAAGCTGATTTTATCATCAAAGAAAGCCAATGCGATCAACTCTTCTGAGAGATACCACAAATGATTCTTGAATTTTTCTAAAGCAGCATTTGCTAGTTGTTCATTTGTGCTTTCGTAGCTGTGAAGATTCTTGAGAAGACTCAGATCATTTCGTGGAGCAATTGCTGCGCAGGGTGCTGAAAACCAATGCTTAATATAAATTGAAACAGAAAACCAACAAATTTCTTTTAGATTTCTTTCTTCTATTGCTGTTATTTTGAACTGACTTTTGAACATAAAGATTTTCATCGAATAAATGACTTTCGCCATCCAACGGGCTCTATGATAAGCCCAGGCTTCCTGAATTTTATTCCAGTCATTGGAGTACCGCCAAGCAAGATGATTGTCAGTTCCAATAACTCTCTGTAATCGTCGCGAGGTTGATCTTCATTGATTTTTCTTGCTGCAAAGTTGATGATTTCCTCTTTTTCCTTTTGTGGATAATTTTCTAATTTATCGTATGAAGTTAGATTAATCTTATTCCAGTTTGTTTTGAATCTTTTGAATAACTGAATGTCAGGGCCTGATGAAGTCTGTAATGCAGGGGATACCACTGCTTCCAACATGATTTCAAGGATATGGTGTCGACAAGGACACCACAACAAATCTTTCTCCATTTTCTGTTCAATTAGGACACAAGCTCCGTTTTTACGACCTGTGTTCGATGCAGTTGTATCGAAACACATGCCTTTTACCTTATCTATTAGATTCCAATCAATGATCGCCTGATGTACTGCATTTGCAGTATCCTTTCCTGTGCCATGATCTATTTTTGGCACTCCAAGCAGTTGATCTTCTCCACTGCCAGAGATTAGGACTGGCAACCGACCAACAACCTCATTCCCAGTAATGTCTTCGAGGAGTTTGCCATCCCAATGAACAATCAAAGGTTTGTCAGCTTGAAATTCTTCTATCAAGTTTTCACTGAACTTCTTTCTTGATTTCTGTCTTGCCCTGTGAATCCATGAGTAGCTAAGCTAACATTGTAATTCTCTGGATCTTTTCCAACATTTGCGATCGTTGGAATAATTATATTAAAGAGGCTGATCGTCGCTGATCTTAGCAACATCCAATGAGGAAAGCAGATTTTCATTCATAATCTTGAATTTTTTTCTTGGAAGGCCTGTTTTGGATGTTGAGGGCTGTTCCAGATCTACTTCTTTCTCCGTAGATGCAGGTGAATCACTGCAGGAACTGCTGCTGCTTGCAAGAACAACTGTTTCATCAAATGCACTGATTCACGTAACCTTTTCTTATCCATTTTTTTCATGTCTCTTCGCAGCTTCCTTTCGACGTTTTTCTTCATCCTTATCAACTGCCATCATTTTACCCTTTCGACCTTCCCTTTGTAGCCGTAGAAACTCTCTATCTTCTTCGATAGTTATTAACTCGTTAGCATTTGCATGCGCAGTATCAAGAGTCCATCCAATTTTTCTTTCCATGTATTCTCTTTCTCTATTGAAAACTTCAATTTTTTTCCTTTGCTCTTCTTCAGCCCTTGCCACTCATCATACAGTTTATTTAATTTCTTCACAAATTACATTTCTGGGTTGTTGGTATTCCTGCTCTCTGCCACACTTCCAATACATCATTAACGGTTGAAGTTAATGCTTCTCTGACGGTTTCATTCTTGACATGTTTATAATTCATGAATAAGGAAATTACTTCTTTCTTTGATGGAAGCTTACTTTGATTCAATTTATCTATTTGTTGGCCGATCAGCCAGATATCTGTTGAGCTTCTTGATCTCATTTTCATCACAATTAAGATACAGGAAATAGAAGAGAAATTGAGGCGGAGAGACTCACTGATATAGCACCTCTCCCGGACACTGCCACAAGCACACTGCGATACCGATTTCCTTGAACGCTGTTTGCTGTTTGCTCATATACGCATCACCTACCATTCTGCCTGCAGCAAACCTGCACAAAACCTGCAACCTGCAACAAACCTGCAACAAAAATAAGAAATTCAAAAAATTTGATTTTACTCTAATTTTTGTAATTTTCAAATTTTCAATTGGCGGGCGCGACCTCTGGATGTTATTTCTTTGACCTGGAATTTCTCACAGGGTGTTTTGTGACAAATTGGAACAAATGAGGGGGTATCCCTAAAAATCCACAATGGTCATGATTTGTGCATCACCCTAATATATATATATATATACATATATATCTTTAATATATATATATATATATATATATATATATAATATATATATAGAAAGAACGAGAGAGAGAGAGAGAGAGAGTGTTTTGTTCATTCTTTTAAAATAAATAAAGGAATGGATATATATATTATATATATATATATATATATATATATATATATATATATATATATCGAAAGAAAGAGAGAGAGAGAGAGTTTTGTTCATTCTTTAAAATAAATAAAGGAATGGATATATATATATATATAGAGTGGTACAAATTACAGTAGTAATAAAATTAACTCTTCTCGCCGAATTGGAAAGCTTTTCACCCGACCTTAGACCTACAGTTCAACGTGGATTCAGAAATACATCTCGTCAGGGAATGATTGCTCACTATTTCATCGAGATAATTAAAGCTCATATACAGGACCTGCATTGTCTATAAGATCTGTGGCGCGTGCAGCCTTCAGAAGATGTGAACATCTGTTCTGTGAATCAGTTTAAGAAATATATCTCGTTAGGGAGTCGTTGCTCATCATAATTTCAACATAACAGGAACATTTGATTATTGTCCGTGGATAGTATGACCGCATAACATGCACGATTTTTCTCTTTAGTAATAATAACAACTAGCTCTTCTGTGGATCAGTTCAAGAAATACATCTCGTCAGGGAGTCGTTGCTCACTCTTCCACATTTCAACATAACAGGAACATTTGATTAATGAACCGGATTTAAAATAACAGGATCATTTGATCCGTGGGTAGTATGACCGCAAAACATGCACGATTTTTCTCTTTAGTAATAATAACAACTAGCTCTTCCCCGAATTGTAACAACGGATAAGGTTTCCACTGCACCTTAGACCCACAGTTTAACGTGGAAACCGAATGCTCTTTTCTTTTTTAAAAATATAATTTAAGGAATGGATATATTTATAATTTCTTTATTATAAAATGTGGAACATGCAGTCTTCAGAAGATGTGAACAGCTATTCTGTGGATCAGTTCAAGAAATACTTCTCGTCAGGGAGTCGTTGCTCACTCTTCCACATTTCAACATAACAGGAACATTTGATTATTGAACCGGATTTAAAATAACATGATCATTTGATCCGTGGGTAGTATGACCGCAAAACATGCACGATTTTTCTCTTTAGTAATAATAACAACTAGCTCTTCCCCGAATTGTAACAACGGATAAGGTTTTCACTCCACCTTAGACCCACAGTTTAACGTGGAAACCGAATGCTCTTTTCTTTTTTAAAAGTATAATTAAAGGAATAGATATATTTATAATTTCTTTATTATAAAATGTGGAACATGCAGTCTTCAGAAGATGTGAACAGCTGTTCTGTGGATCAGTTCAAGAAATACATCTCGTCAGGGAGTCGTTGCTCACTCTTCCACATCATAATTTCAACATAACAGGAACATTTGATTATTAGACAGTTGGCTTAGAAGGTGTAAATGGCTTGTTCAGGTTGAGTTGCCAGATACCACTTTTTAACATTATTATGGAGAGGTGCTAGATACCATTGTATACATTATTATGGAGAGTTGCCAGATACCATTGCTCAGGTACACAGTTGCCAGATTGTACCATTATTTTCTTTAAAGTTGGTTTAGAATTCCGGTAGTAGGTTTAGAAGGCGTAACATGATATAATTAACCAAAATAATTAAGTAAAACAACATTGCATCATTCTCTTTATTATAAATATATAGAAAATAAATATACATTTGAATGATCAATAATAATAGAAATATGAACGAGGAATATGCATATAATCAAAAAAATATATACACACACACACACACACACACTCAATTATGGAGATATATAGAAATAAATATACATTTGAATGATCAATAATAATAGAAATATGAACGAGGAATATGCATATAATCCTTCAACATAACAGTACAGGAGAAATATCACACAAATATGTTAAATATACAAATACATTTCACTTTTTTTTCAAACTACTAAACTCGCACTTAATCGTGTTTACAATTACATCATTATTGCTCTGCATTACGCAGTATATGCGGTTTAATAATATTTCACCGCTTTAAGTATAGGGAAACCTGTACTCGATATGAAGGGCTTTCATATCGTTCAGTACTATTTTGTTCCCACTTTACAACCGGTTGGTAAGTCATCTTTAAATACGTCTAGAATACAATCAAAAGCACGCACAAAGAGTTCATCGTTAGCTACATTATTAAACACAAGTTTATAAACACGCTTTTCCAATCGAGGGTTTATTTCTACCGACCCGAGCTTTCCAATCGTGAACTCGTCTTCACTCAACATAGCGGCAATTGAAATAATCTTCTAAATCGTTACGACAACTGCGCGTTATATAAAGAAATAGTTCTTCAGGGTGAACGGTGTAGGTGAGCTCAGCCTTGTACCGATCAATTGCTTTGTACCAAAGTTCATGGTATTTCAAAGAGTCTAAACTTTTTAAATAAACGTCCAGCTCTAGACCATTCTCACCTTGTTCAGCCCTACACTCGGTAAACCCATCGAGCAGAGCGGTGTATGCGTATTCAAGTACTGTATCAAAATAAAGCATATCCGTAACACGCGCGTCTAATATAGGTTTCAGCTTGCGGAATCCGACGATTTCAAACATTCTGTCGAGGATGAAACGGTATCGCGTAGGAACAAGAGCGTTATTATCAGAAGCATTCTTCCACATCAGCCGTATATCAATGCATGGCCGATCGTTATTTATACACAAAGTACATACAACGGCGTATGAGAGTGCGTCACTAATCTGCTCTCTTCTTGTACCTACGTTAGCAGGTATTTTATAACGATCTTCACTCCACTTCTCAACTATCACGAAGATTCTATTCATCTCCTCGACACTTAAATAAACCCGTTTGTTTGTTTGTCTACATTCCGTTTCCAGTACATAGCTAACGGTACCGGATTTACGCCTGAACACCCGCAACGATTTCGTCACGGACACATCGTACGAGGCGTTGAGAATGCTGCTCAAAGGAAGTTCCATCTTATTCGAGGAGCGCGCGTCCACTCGGTTCAAGCTCTGAGATAACTATGAGCCGTGTGAGGCACGCAGGTAGGCAGGAACGGTTCGATGGGGGGGCTGACTCGATGATACGTGAATGGGCTTGTTCGAACTCGTATGATCCGCGAGTCGCACCATAATCGTGCGGCGAATTGTTGTACATATTGGGTAGGTGTTTTTCCGGTACAAGAATTAATTTCGGTTTTATCACTACCAGACTACGCACCAGACAGTTTCCCTCAGGATAATTTTCACGAACTAGGCACATTTTATAATGTTTTACTAAACATCTTCATACTCCGGCGCACTATTTGAGAGGAACATATGCTCATATTTTTCCTTTCTGCCCATCAAACGATACTCGTCTCTAAAGTCTGTTAAAAACTCACGCAGGGCACTAGCCACACCTCACTACAAACTCATCATGATATACATTAATATAGTGATAAAAATACTTAAGATTGTCCATGATGACGAGATTCACATTTTCAGTCGTAGGGTATGAGTAATCGACATGGTGTAACATGACATAATACCGCTTGTCATACCACCCATCCACAAGACTCATTATCCATACCTGCTGCTTCTCTTCTGCACGCGTTGTTTCTTTTACTTCACGGTATATGTGAGACTTTATAAAGTTTAGCTCTACAGCATACTTCAGCACATCGTCTGTGCAACGAAAGCCTTCAACGGTCTCACGTGAACATCCGTAGAGTATTTGTACATCTTGCAACTTCGCACAATCCAATGTCGTTTTAAAAGAGGCATAGGAGGGGGGAATAGGAAGTTTTTCGGTATCCACCACATCCTGGCACTTTGCTGAATACCATTTCATAAACGTTGTACAAGCAATATTAAAGGTAGCCATTTGAATACACGTCTGATCTCCTTTTTTTCTTCTACGCTGGCGAATACACGTCTGATCTCAAGGGCTTACTGCAGTCGAATGACCACGCAGGGAATCACAGATAGTAGCATGACTCACGTTGCTGGTCTTACAGTGGCCGGAGCTTAGAACTTTCACCTGTGCACACACACACAACAGTGGGCGGAGCTTAGAACTTTCACCTGTGCACACACACAAAGGAGAAAGTGAAACGCTAATTGAAACATGATTTATTTAATAAACGAGATATTCAAGTTATATATTTACAAATACGATTTAATAAACGAGATATTCAAGTATATATATATATTTACAAATACGTGTAATAAATAAGTTAACAATAGACACATCAATGATTATATTCAAGACATATATATTTAAAAACACGTGATAAATAAGTTAACAATTGAAATTATGTTAACACAAGAAATAACAGAAAACACAAGAAAAAACAAATGCATAGATTTGGTGATCACAAACAACAGTAACCTATTACTTTAAAGAAAGCATTCTATTAAATACTTTTAGCCTATGTTCACGAATTAATACCGGTTTTAAAATAGATTCGAGACGAAGACCGTCTGGCTGATTTTATAGAAATTCAAGGATTCCAAGTTGATCACGAGAGAAGTTATGTAGTCATCTTCCATGCTGCAAAATCTCGTCGTTTGCCTGTCTGCTCAGAACACCGACAAGAGGTAAGATCGAATCCACATCAACACAAAATTTTAGTCGCTAAAATAACAGCCTGAGCATTGTTCATGTTCTAAATTATCTTTGATTCGTTTTGGTAAAATTGAGTAAACTGCAGCCTTTGTTTCCTGATCAGAAACTCTCCGTCTTTTTCTGGTATGGTGCAAGGTTTCGTTGCAACCATATTCACTGCTCGAGTCTACTTCACAGTCGCTGTCTTCTAATCTAGATTTACACTCTTCACTAATGCATTCAATGGGTGAATAATCATCTTGGTTGATATTATTGACACCACAATCGAGAGGGCTCACTGGGGTAACGGACACTTCAGGTAATGGTGCGGGCGCTTGAGGTGGGTCGGGGACAATCTCCTCAGGTTGCCCTTGTGGCGGGGAAAATATTGTGTGGAGGTAATTATGTGCTGCTTCTAAGTAAACAAAACGGGCTTTATGTAACAGAGTGGCAACTAATAATGATTTATGCTAAGATGCACCAGCTCTTCTGGAACGTCTGGATGCAATTTTACCGAGCGATATATTTATCAACTTGTGTGCTTCAAACCCGTTTGGAGCGTCAGATATCATGTTCACCACTTAGGAATTGGTCAAGGCACAGAGAGCTAACTAACACGACTCCATCCTCTATTTCCAATCTTGTAATGAGTTAAAGTGAAAGTTTCGCCTGCCTTTATACAATGTCTTTCTGACGTCATTATCAAGCTCCACGCAGGGAATTTCCAGGTAGTAGCATGAATCACGTTGCTGTTCTTTCACCTGTGCACACACACACACACACAAAGGAGAAAGTGAAACGCTAATTGAAACATGATTTATTTAATAAAAGAAATATTCAAGCTATATATATTTACAAACACGTGTAATAAATAAGTTAACAATAGACACATCAATGATTATATTCAAGACATATATATATTTAAAAACATGTGTAATAAATAAGATAACAAATGAAATTATGTTAACACAGAAATTCAATTGTTAACTTATTTATTACACGTGTTTGTAAATATATATATAGCTTGAATATTTCTTTTATTAAATAAATCATGTTTCAATTAGCGTTTCACTTTCTCCTTTGTGTGTGTGTGTGTGTGTGTGTGTGTGTGTGTGTGTGTGTGTGTGTGCAGGTGAAAGAACAGCAACGTGATTCATGCTACTACCCTGAAATTCCCTGCGTGGAGCTTGATAATGACGTCAGAACGACATTGTATAAAGGCAGGCGAAACTTTCACTTTAACTCATTACAAGATTGGAAATAGAGGATGGAGTCGTGTTAGTTAGCTCTCTCTGCCTTGACCAATTCCTAAGTGGTGAACATGATATCTGACGTTCCAAACGGGTTTGAAGCACACAAGTTGATAAATATATCGCTCGGTAAAATTGCATCAGACGTTCCAGAAGAGCTGGTGCATCTTAGCATAAATCATTATTAGTTGCCACTCTGTTACATAAAGCACATTTTGTTTACTTAGAAGCAGCACATAATTACCTCCACACAATATTTTCCCCGCCACAAGAGCAACCTGAGGAGATTGTCCCCGACCCACCTCAAGCGCCCGCACCATTACCTGAAGTGTCCGTTACCCCAGTGAGCCCTCTCGATTGTGGTGTCAATAATATCAACCAAGATGATTATTCACCCATTGAATGCATTAGTGAAGAGTGTAAATCTAGATTAGAAGACAACGACTGTGAAGTAGACTCGAGCAGTGAATATGGTTGCAACGAAACCTTGCACCATACCAGAAAAAGACGGAGAGTTTCTGATCAGGAAACAAAGGCTGCAGTTTACTCAATTTTACCAAAACGAATCAAAGATAATTTAGAACATGAACAATGCTCAGGCTGTTATTTTAGCGACTAAAATTTTGTGTTGATGTGGATTCGATCTTACCTCTTGTCGGTGTTCTGAGCAGACAGGCAAACGACGAGATTTTGCAGCATGGAAGATGACTACATAACTTCTCTCGTGATCAACTTGGAATCCTTGAATTTCTATAAAATCAGTCCAGACGGTCTTCGTCTCGAATCTATTTTAAAACCGGTATTAATTCGTGAACATAGGCTAAAAGTATTTAATAGAATGCTTTCTTTAAAGTAATAGGTTACTGTTGTTTGTGATCACCAAATCTATGCATTTGTTTTTTCTTGTGTTTTCTGTTATTTCTTGTGTTAACATAATTTCAATTGTTAACTTATTTATCACGTGTTTTTAAATATATATGTCTTGAATATAATCATTGATGTGTCTATTGTTAACTTATTTATTACACGTATTTGTAAATATATATATATAACTTGAATATCTCGTTTATTAAATCGTATTTGTAAATATATATAACTTGAATATCTCGTTTATTAAATAAATCATGTTTCAATTAGCGTTTCACTTTCTCCTTTGTGTGTGTGCACAGGTGAAAGTTCTAAGCTCCGCCCACTGTTGTGTGTGTGTGCACAGGTGAAAGTTCTAAGCTCCGGCCACTGTAAGACCAGCAACGTGAGTCATGCTACTATCTGTGATTCCCTGCGTGGTCATTCGACTGCAGTAAGCCCTTGAGATCAGACGTGTATTCGCCAGCGTAGAAGAAAAAAAGGAGATCAGACGTGTATTCAAATGGCTACCTTTAATATTGCTTGTACAACGTTTATGAAATGGTATTCAGCAAAGTGCTAGGATGTGGTGGATACCGAAAAACTTCCTATTCCCCCCTCCTATGCCTCTTTTAAAACGACATTGGATTGTGCGAAGTTGCAAGATGTACAAATACTCTACGGATGTTCACGTGAGACCGTTGAAGGCTTTCGTTGCACAGACGATGTGCTGAAGTATGCTGTAGAGCTAAACTTTATAAAGTCTCACATATACCGTGAAGTAAAAGAAACAACGCGTGCAGAAGAGAAGCAGCAGGTATGGATAATGAGTCTTGTGGATGGGTGGTATGACAAGCGGTATTATGTCATGTTACACCATGTCGATTACTCATACCCTACGACTGAAAATGTGAATCTCGTCATCATGGACAATCTTAAGTATTTTTATCACTATATTAATGTATATCATGATGAGGTTTGTAGTGAGGTTGTGGCTAGTGCCCTGCGTGAGTTTTTAACAGACTTTAGAGACGAGTATCGTTTGATGGGCAGAAAGGAAAAATATGAGCATATGTTCCTCTCAAATAGTGCGCCGGAGTATGAAGATGTTTAGTAAAACATTATAAAATGTGCCTAGTTCGTGAAAATTATCCTGAGGGAAACTGTCTGGTGCGTAGTCTGGTAGTGATAAAACCGAAATTAATTCTTGTACCGGAAAAACACCTACCCAATATGTACAACAATTCGCCGCACGATTATGGTGCGACTCGCGGATCATACGAGTTCGAACAAGCCCATTCACGTATCATCGAGTCAGCCCCCCATCGAACCGTTCCTGCCTACCTGCGTGCCTCACACGGCTCATAGTTATCTCAGAGCTTGAACCGAGTGGACGCGCGCTCCTCGAATAAGATGGAACTTCCTTTGAGCAGCATTCTCAACGCCTCGTACGATGTGTCCGTGACGAAATCGTTGCGGGTGTTCAGGCGTAAATCCGGTACCGTTAGCTATGTACTGGAAACGGAATGTAGACAAACAAACAAACGGGTTTATTTAAGTGTCGAGGAGATGAATAGAATCTTCGTGATAGTTGAGAAGTGGAGTGAAGATCGTTATAAAATACCTGCTAACGTAGGTACAAGAAGAGAGCAGATTAGTGACGCACCCTCATACGCCGTTGTATGTACTTTGTGTATAAATAACGATCGGCCATGCATTGATATACGGCTGATGTGGAAGAATGCTTCTGATAATAACGCTCTTCTTCCTACGCGATACCGTTTCATCCTCGACAGAATGTTTGAAATCGTCGGATTCCGCAAGCTGAAACCTATATTAGACGCGCGTGTTACGGATATGCTTTATTTTGATACAGTACTTGAATACGCATACACTGCTCTGCTCGATGGGTTTACCGAGTGTAGGGCTGAACAAGGTGAGAATGGTCTAGAGCTGGACGTTTATTTAAAAAGTTTAGACTCTTTGAAATACCATGAACTTTGGTACAAAGCAATTGATCGGTACAAGGCTGAGCTCACCTACACCGTTCACCCTGAAGAACTATTTCTTTATATAACGCGCAGTTGTCGTAACGATTTAGAAGATTATTTCAATTGCCGCTATGTTGAGTGAAGACGAGTTCACGATTGGAAAGCTCGGGTCGGTAGAAATAAACCCTCGATTGGAAAAGCGTGTTTATAAACTTGTGTTTAATAATGTAGCTAACGATGAACTCTTTGTGCGTGCTTTTGATTGTATTCTAGACGTATTTAAAGATGACTTACCAACCGGTTGTAAAGTGGGAACAAAAATAGTACTGAACGATATGAAAGCCCTTCATATCGAGTACAGGTTTCCCTATACTTAAAGCGGTGAAATATTATTAAACCGCATATACTGCGTAATGCAGAGCAATAATGATGTAATTGTAAACACGATTAAGTGCGAGTTTAGTAGTTTGAAAAAAAAGTGAAATGTATTTGTATATTTAACATATTTGTGTGATATTTCTCCTGTACTGTTATGTTGAAGGATTATATGCATATTCCTCGTTCATATTTCTATTATTATTGATCATTCAAATGTATATTTATTTCTATATATCTCCATAATTGAGTGTGTGTGTGTGTGTGTGTGTGTGTGTGTGTGTGTGTGTATATGTATTTTTTTGATTATATGCATATTCCTCGTTCATATTTCTATTATTATTGATCATTCAAATGTATATTTATTTTCTATATATTTATAATAAAGAGAATGATGCAATGTTGTTTTACTTAATTCTTTTGGTTAATTATATCATGTTACGCCTTCTAAACCTACTACCGGAATTCTAAACCAACTTTTAAGAAAATAAATGGTACAATCTGGCAACTGTGTACCTGAGCAATGGTATCTGGCAACTCTCCATAATAATGTATACAATGGTATCTGGCACCTCTCCAAAATAATGTTAAAAAGTGGTATCTGGCAACTCAACCTGAACAAGCCATTTACACCTTCTAAGCCAACTGGCTAATAATCAAATGTTCCTGTTATGTTGAAATTATGATGTGGAAGAGTGAGCAACGACTCCCTGACGAGATGTATTTCTTGAACTGATCCACAGAACAGCTGTTCACATCTTCTGAAGACTGCATGTTCCACATTTTATAATAAAGAAATTATAAATATATCTATTCCTTTAATTATACTTTTAAAAAAGAAAAGAGCATTCGGTTTCCACGTTAAACTGTGGGTCTAAGGTGGAGTGAAAACCTTATCCGTTGTTACAATTCGGGGAAGAGCTAGTTGTTATTATTACTAAAGAGAAAAATCGTGCATGTTTTGCGGTCATACTACCCACGGATCAAATGATCATGTTATTTTAAATCCGGTTCAATAATCAAATGTTCCTGTTATGTTGAAATGTGGAAGAGTGAGCAACGACTCCCTGACGAGATGTATTTCTTGAACTGATCCACAGAAGAGCTAGTTGTTATTATTACTAAAGAGAAAAATCGTGCATGTTTTGCGGTCATACTACCCACGTATCAATAATCAAATGTTCCTGTTATGTTGAAATTATGATGAGCAACGACTCCCAGACGAGATGTATTTCTTGAACTGATCCACAGAACAGATGTTCACATCTTCTGAAGGCTGCACGCGCCACAGATCTTATAGACAATGCAGGTCCTGTATATGAGCTTTAATTATCTCGATGAAATAGTGAGCAATCATTCCCTGACGAGATGTATTTCTGAATCCACGTTAAACTGTAGGTCTAAGTTCGGGTGAAAAGCTTTCCAATTCGGCGAGAAAGAGTTATTTATTATTACTACTGTAATTTGTACCACCCTATATATATATATCCATTCCTTTATTTATTTTAAAAGAATGAACAAAACTCTCTCTCTCTCTTTCTATATATATTATATATATATATATATAGAGAGAGAGAGAGAGAGAGAGAGAGAGAGAAAGAAAGAAAAGACATTCGGTTTCCACGTTAAACTGTGGGTCTAAGGCGGGGTGAAAAGCTTTCCAATTCGGCGAGAAAGAGTTAATTTTTATTACTACTGTAATTTGTACAACCCTAATATATATATATATATATATATATATATATATATCCATTTCCTTTATTTATTTTAAAAGAATGAACAAAACTCTCTCTCTCTCTCTCTCTCTTTCTTTCTATATATATATAATTATTGGTACTTTCAGGTTTGCCCACCTTATTTCTTTCGCTGATTATTATTTAATATAATTGTGTGTATATCTTTCAATAACAGAGATGTTATCTAAGAATATGACACCATACAAATTACGCGTAAATAAAAAACATTTTCTTCGTTTCATTGTAGAAGTAATAACAACAGCAAAAATAAGAATTGGAGTGAAGAGAGATTTTACTCGAGTAGACTGGAACAAAGGTCAAATTGCGGTCAAAAAAGGCTCTGGGCAAACAGGTGTGATTCGATTTGACCCAGATTCTCGGAAATCCTTTCCTCGTGTGTGTGTGCGTGTGTGTGTGTGTGTGTGTGTGTAGATTTGAGAATACGACCGTGTGTTTTGGTTTATTTTCATCTATCTTCGCAAGGTTTCTTTCCTTTCGTTTTCCCACTGTTATTCAATTGTGATATTTATAATAAAAATAGGAATTAAGTAATAAAGTTAATGTTTTAATTCACTTTAAGGTGAAATTCAATATATATATATATATATATATATATATATATATATATATATATATATATATAATATATATATAAGGAATGACAAAATATACGTTTGGCCTTTTTTTCTGATTTTCATTCACATCATATGTACAGAGGATTGTGTGTGTGTGTGTGTGCGTGTGTGTGTGTGTGTGCACGAGTTGTTCATTCGTTTATTTATATATACAATCACCTATCTTCGTAAGGTTTCTTTTAATTGTTTAGTGATTTTTTTAATGTTTTAATTCACTTTAAGTTGAAAATCCATTTATATATATATATAAGGAACGACAAAATTAAATAGACACGGTTATATTCTTTCTATATATATATATATATATATATATATATATATATATATAATACAAACACAGATGGGGTGAGAGGTTTGGGGGGAATGGACGACCGTGTGTTTTGGTTTATTTCAACTTTCTTCGTAAGGTTTCTTTTCCTTTCGTTTTTCCCACTGTTATCCAATTGTGGTATTTATAATAAAATAGGAATTAAGTGATTTATTTTGTAAAGAGCGTGTGTTTAAATTATTTATTTAATAAACAGATGAATCTTCTTAATTCCAACAATTAAAAGAAATTCTGTATTGATTAACTACCATCATATAAATATATTGTGGTATTTTGATTAATATATGGTTTAATTTAATAAATATTGCTATCTGGCAACTCAGCCTTCTATTAAATACATGCCGCTATCTGGCAACTTAGCCGGATTAGAGGTCTATAAAAGGGCGAGAGGCTGATGACGGAGCATTCAAGCTCGGCTCCCAGCCGAGCAAGGACCTCTGGTCCTTTCTCTTTCTGGCCCTTTTGGAAAACCCCTTAGAGGCCTCTTATGCAAAGCTGGGCACTTGCGGTTTTTTTTGCGGTACTGCGGTACTGCGGTACTACCGCACTACCAAACCGGTACCGCATAACGCAGTACCGCAAAGGATCGCTGAAAGTACAGCAGTACCGCTACCGCATTTTTTGCGGTACTGCGTTATGCGGTACCGGTTTGGTAGTGCGGTAGTACCGCAGTACCGCAGTACCGCAAAAAAACCGCAAGTGCCCAGCTTTGCTCTTATGTTAGGTATACGAAAATAGCTTGGGGGAGAACTCCGCTCCAAGCCCTTGCAATCGGCAACAAAGGCCGATACTCTCTGTCTCTCTCTCTCTCCCTACCCCTTCAGGTGTACCCCTCCCCCCTTGGCTCCTTCTAAGCCAACTGGCTGATTCAGCCAACTGGCTGATTAGGAGCCTATAAGACAACGCCTACTCGGCTGAAGTCTTAATATGCACTTGGCTCCTGCCAGGTGAACACCTCTCCCTTTCTCTCCTTTCTCTCCTTTCTGTTGGGGGATAACGCCGCCTCCAAGGTTCGCACCTGCAGCATCCCCCACCCCCCTTTGCAACACCACACCCCCCTTTGTAACATGTTGCATAACACTCCCCACCCCCTTTCGCAACACCCACCCCATTTGCAACATTGCAACATTACGTAATAAATTGCAACATTCCTGCACTCTAACCTTTTGCGGCTATACTACTGCAATGAACTTGTTGCAAAATTGCTCGCTTCCAAGCGAGGTAGAATCCCAATCAAAATAACTAGGTCGGTTTTCCGCTTCAGAGTGTCCGTTAATTCGTCGTAGTCAACCATCACTATTATTTCTGTAAACCCGCTGCATCCCTTCTGAAAGATGTTATTTTTGTTTTGTACCCTAGTTAGTATCCTTAAACTTTCGCTCCAACTTCTTAAAATTTTATCTCCAGAAAACAGGTGACTTTTCTTTAGGTTATATTTTTCTTTGCAAAATAGTGAACTTGTTCACAGACCATAGAATGAGGATAGACTTCCCTCAAGGTCAGAGAGCAACTCATACTTATTGTCCAGCCTAATGCTGGGTGGATCTGGCGGTCTTTTCAGACCTTCCTGATTGCCTTTTAAACACAGGCAGGAAATCACTTACGTGCGTTGAATCACTTTAACATATTGCTTCCCAAAGCATTCGGGAAGCAATATGTTAAAGTGATCCCTCCTGGGAAGCAATATGTTAAAGTGATTAACACTGGGAAGCAATATGTTAAAAAGAGAAAGGTTGGTTGGTCACTTTGTATGACCATATAGCGCAACAATTCTAATAAATTTACTTTCAATCTAATATTTTAACATGTTATGATTTACTTTTTAGCGAACATTTTGGATCACCTGAAGATCCGTCACCCCAGCCTTTTTGAGTTAGCTTTATAAAGCTAACTAACGAAAATATCACGACCTAACCTAACCAATCGTCCCCCAAGTTATTGAAGTTGAAAATGAAAATTTTATTGGCAGAAGAAAAAAATAACTTCCATAAGTTAGTACATAATAAAAAATAGAAATAAAGATAGGACTGAAAAAACTACAAGTAATGAAACAAGTAATAATAAAACTAAAAACAAAAATAAGACTTACTTAAAAACAAGTAAGGAAAATACCATACCAGCATCGATGTTAAGTGGAGCTATAAGACTATTATTATGTATTCCAGGAGGTAATATTTCTTAAGTCAGTGAGGCATACCTAATTTTAGTGTGCAATGATAACCAATTTGCGCAGTAATTTCAATTTGTGCAGTGATAAATTGGGTTCTATATCCGATATAGAACTTAATTTATCACTGCACAGATTTTTAATTTGTCACTGCACAAATTGAAATTATTACTGTGCAAATTGGTTATCACTGCACACTAAAATTCGGTATGCAGTGAGGTAGTGAAGAAGTTGCCTGAAAGTCGAGGTAAAATTATTGTGCATGCATGTATGGTTTCACAAGCAAGGATAAAGATGGTAGATTTACGTTAAACAGAAATTCAGAATAAGTTAAACAAAAATATAGAGAATTAATTGATAATTTAAAAAATAGCCAGAGCAAGTGTTTTGTAGTGGGTATTTTACCAGGGGTTGGGGTAAGCACGAAATTTACAAGTAGAATTTTAGTCTTAAATGATAAAGTAAAGTTACGGTGTCGCGAATAAGTTAAATTCATAGATCTGTGGGATAATTTTAATGACAGGAGGGTCTTTAGAGTAAGGTTGGATTACATCTTAGCGAAAAGGGAACTGCTTTATATAATATACTTCTAGAGGACCATCCGAGTTCTTTGGGGTTTTGAAAGATAACTTTAGATTAACAGAGAGGGCATAAGTCATCAGGGTATATGTAAAGTTAGCAATACTGTTGAAGTTTTAAAGACAAATTATGTCAGGTATAGGCATCAAGCCAAAAGTAGTGAAACAGTTAAAACTGAGGGGTT
This sequence comes from Bathynomus jamesi, assembly GCA_023014485.1. Taxonomy (NCBI): domain Eukaryota; kingdom Metazoa; phylum Arthropoda; class Malacostraca; order Isopoda; family Cirolanidae; genus Bathynomus; species Bathynomus jamesi. The sequence continues at coordinate 1,019,950 of JAJOZX010000539.1, forward strand.
GAAGTGTTCTTGCGCGAATGCATGGAGTCTTAGAGATAATAAAAATGAATTATTTAGTTATATGATTATTGATTAGTGAGGCATGGATCGGTGATGCAGTGTTCAATGACACTAGAGCAGAGTATGAGTTAAATGGCTACACAGAGTGGCCACAAAGTCCCTTTGCGATGAAATTACAGCATATCTGTATGTTTCCTTTGTTTTTCATGCAAAGGGACATTATGGCCACCCCATACAATGTACAGTATATTTACCAGAGAATGAATAGGCAGGGGGTTGGTTTGGTCTGATATATTGAGAATGGTTTCTCAACTGAAAATGACAGTATTAAATTCGACAACAGGTAGCATCAGTTTGGGTTGATATTTGTGTATCGAGTAAAGAATACATTCAGATAGGTGCATTTTACAGACCTCCAAACCAAACCCAGGAGGTTCTACAGATCTACAGAAGCTAAGGCTAACAATGACCCTAAGATCCACTCTAAGGTTAGCCTGAGAGAAAGGAAAGAGTAGGGGGTTAAGAGAAGAGAATAAAGGGTTAAGGAAGTAGCAACACCTATCAATCGTGGGTTAACATTCATTCAGAAAAAGAGAAAAAAGACACCATCATCATCCGCCGGCCACTGCCGACAAATCAGAAAAATAGTCGGAGAGAATAGGAAAGATTGCAGAAAGGTCCTCTACTCCATAGGGAGGTAGAGCCCACTCTGCCAGAAAGGGGTGAAAGATGAAAAGAAGTAAAATAAGAACGCTTACAAACCATGCAATACACTTAACTCAAGAACAACACATTCTTAACTCAAAGCAACATTCTTCCAGCTGTTGCAGACCGATCCGATCCTCTACTCCATATGGAGGTAGAGGATGCAGCCCACTAGGCTGGAAAGGCGTGAAAGACGAAAAGAAGTAAAATAAGAACGCATTACAAACCATGCAACACATTCTTAACTCAAACACTATCATACCATGCAAACTACAGACATGTAATAAAGAGAGTTACAGACATGCAAATAAGGAGAGAAGAGGGATAAAAGTATAAAGAATAACAAAAAGTGGGTTAATTTACTTAACAAGCTACAACTAAGTTCATGTTAGTCTAATTTTTTTTTTTTTTTGCTGGTATGTCACAAGCTGGCATTAGACGTCAACAGACTCATCCCCGATTACCACCCCCAGAGCTCCTGTTGCCAATTGTTTTTTATTTTAAACAACGTTAATATTTTTACAATGCCTATCTAGACGGTTTTTAAACACATTAACGCTGGTCGAGTTCACGACGGGCGCGGGAAGATTATTCCATTTATCAATTACTTTAAACGTAAAGAAGTTTTTAGCGATATTAGTAATGAAACGTCTGTCACGCAACGTAAATCCGTTATTACGAGTATTGCTATTATCGAAAGTGAACAGTTTGTCAAAATTTATGTTATCGATGTTATTAACGATTTTGAAAACTTCAATAAGCTCCCCCTTTAATCTCCTAGTTTCAAGCAGGGATGTGCCGGATATCCGGTTATCACCGGATACCCTGTATCCGGCCGGATATCCGGTATTGCAAATAATACCTGATGCATATGTTAAAAGCTCACTCGTTTTACCTAGTACCTAGTCTTAGGGAACCTTACTATTGTTTCTTACTCCAGGCTGTACATTACTAGTTTTCTTGTTCATTTCAGAAAAATTGTGAAAATATAGACTTTCTAGTCGTTAATATTAGAAATAAAAGTGAATTATGTCTTCTAAATCAAAATCAATTATTTGGAAGTATTTTAAAGTCTGTGGTGTGGAAAATGAACATAAAGCGGAGTGCAAATTATGTGATGTTACAAACAATGGGAGGTACATCGTGCGTGGTAAAACACCTCGGTCATATTCAACAAAACCATTGTGGAATCACATTCAAAGTAAACATCCTAGCATTAAGTTCAAAGCACTGCATGAAGAGAAGACCGAGTCTGTAGCCACTAACAATTCAGCATATTCGACATATTACATGTTAGAACGTCTGCACGTAGTGACAGCATATGCTGCAGAACAAGACATTCCAACACTCACCGCTTACAACTAGGGTTTGGTGGAAAATATTATTCGAGTGCTACAACCATTTGAAGAATTGACCAAACAAGCAAGTAAAGACAGCGAACTGATCAGTTTTGTAATTCCAGCAGTAGCTACACTACATTCTTATCTTTCAAAAAGACAAAAAGATTGTGGGATCCAAACTGTCAAGCAAAACTTGAAAGAAGCGCTGGAAGACCGTTTCATGAAACCGACATGCAGTAAATCTGTAAACCTGGAGCAAAACTGCTTTACGGTGGCTACCCTTTTAGATCCCCGCTACAAGTCGCACTTTCTGAAAGATGCCAATGGGGTGAAACAGCAGCTTGTGGCAGAATTAGTTGAGCATGAAAAACTGCAGAAGAAACATTCTACTAGCCGGGCTGAAGCAGAAGTCGAGGAAGCAGAAGTAGCAGAGGTCGGTTTACCAATGAACTTGGCTGAAGAAACTCATGAGGACATGAGGACATATGGGCTTGCTTCGACCAACTTGTGAAAAAAACTTCAGTTGATCACGAAGACAGCAGCAGTGAGACGAATCGTGCCAGCTACCCGATGTTTCTCAAACTTCAGACTCATCCAATGCAAAGTGTCCTCTGCTTCATAGGCATTCAAAGGCTAAAAAACTCTGCCTCTTCTACACTTCAGAAATAGATAAGTATCTGTCGCTACCAAACATACACAGGACTGACAACCCAATGAAATGGTGGTGCAACAATGTCAATCAATTTGAAACATTGAAACCAATGGTCCTTAAATATTTAAGTGCACCACCAAGTTCAGTTGCTCTGAACGGTTATTCAGTGCAGCGGGTCAGGTATATGCAGACAACCGAAGCAAATTATTGCCAGCTAATGCTGAAGAACTGATCTTCTTGATGAAAAATATGAAATATAGTGAATCGTAAATACGTACATTAAGTCTATTTTCATTTATTTTTCAACACATATTGCCATACTATTGATTGCTTGTCTTCATTTTTTCTATAATGTGTGATATCATGATATGTCAATGTTACAGATGTATTTAAATTTTTGATCTGTTTAGCTCAATTAGATCAATTTAATTCTCAGTTTCTGTTTATTATTATTGTGTTAGGGTGGTTGTCATAACCACTTCTTTGGATCCCTTGATTATTAAACTTATTTCTTCTCTCTTTGGGTCGCCATTGTTGCAGATAGAGAGGTTAAAACTAACTAATATAGCTAATAATAAATAATAATAATAATAATAATGCTATTACTTTGTAGGTACCTATAAAAATGTTTATTAAGGATTCATCATCTAAGATATTTAATTAAAATTAAAAGTGCCGGATATCCGGCCGGATAGGATAGTGCAAAAAGTGCATGCAAGTCTAACTCTTTAATCCTATCTTCATAAAGCTTGTTGCGCAATGACGGAATTAGTTTCGTGGCACGACTCTGAACCCTTTCTAACCTACCAATATCCTCACACAAATATGGGCACCAAAACTGAACGGCATATTCTAAATGAGGCCTGAATAGGGACTTGTAAAAGGGCAATATCATATCCTTCGATTTAAATTCGAAATTACGCGCTATGAAGCCTAACATCCTATTAGCTTTTGCGCAAGACTCCAGGCACTGGTTCCTAACTTTTAAATCCTTAGATACGCGTATGCCTAAATCTACTTCCTCGTCAACGCTCGCTAACTCTCTATCATCCATCGTGTACGTGTAATTATTGTTACGAGAACCTATATGCAAAACTTTACATTTGTCTACGTTAAATTGCATCTGCCACTTATCCGTCCACTCCAGGGGTCCCCAACCCTATGCCCGCGAGCACCATGGTGCCCGCCGACCCTTTTGCGTGTGCCCGCCACTGACTGACTACGATTGATAAGTTTTTATTTAAATTTTTAATAAAATGTTTATGTTACATATTTTAAATATTTAGTTACTAAATATTTAAAATATGTAACATACTTAACATTTTATTAAATTTTAGTAGTTAATTACAGAAACAGATGCTCATTTATTTGAAAATAATTATTTCTTTATAAATAAATTAAGTTATCGTTCTGATCATTTTTCTGAGATTCTTAGTTAGCTCATCCTTGTTTTTTTTTTGCGTATTATGTTCATTATTTTACATAGGAATTAAATGGGTTTTTTGTGTATTATGTTCATTATTTTACATAGGAATTAAATGGTTTTTTTTGTGTATTATGTTCATTATTTTACATAGGAATTAAATGGGTTTTTTGTGTATTATGTTCATTATTAAGTCCAACTATAAATTTGTCTTGAAAAAGTAAATGGTGCCCGCCGCACTACCGGTAGTCTTGAATGTGCTCTTCGGCACAAAAAGGTTGGGGACACCTGGTCCATTCCATAATCCTATTTACATCGTCTTGGAGCCTATTTCTATCGTCCTCGTTAACAACCTTACCGCCTATTTTAGTATCGTCCGCGAATTTTGACACGTTACTAGTCAATCTTACATCTATGTCGTTAATGTAAATTACAAATAGCAATGGACTAACACTGAACCCTGTGGGACACCGCTACCTACATCCAACCACCCCGATTCACTACCATTAACAACGACCCTCTGTCTCTTAGCACGAAGCCATTCCTCTAACCAGTTAGCTACCTGACCACGTATACCGTGCGCTTTAACTTCGCAATTAATCTTCTATTTCTATACGGAACTGTATCTAACGCATTTTTAAAATCTAAATAAATAACGTCAGCCGCTCTATGCCTATCGTATTCGCGCACTATTTCGTTATAAAATTCCAACAAATTAGTTAAACAAGATCTATGGCGTCGAAACCCATGCTGACTACTATTAATCAAATCTCTACTTTCTAAGTGATCGATGATACGATCCCTAACTACAGATTCCAAAAGTTTACCGACAATTGACGTTAAGCTAATGGGCCTATAATTGCTAGCTACTGTGCGGTCGCCTTTTTTAAAAATGGGCGTGACGTTAGCTAATTTCAAGTCTTCAGGAATAATCCCCGTTTCGAGTGACTGATTAAAAATCTTCGTTAAGGGGCCTACAATATCGTCTTTCAGATCTTTCAAATGTCTGGGATAAAAAGCGTCAGGGCCTGGAGCCTTGCTAACTTTTAGCCTATCGATATAATGCGCAATCTCACCCTCGTAAACAGTTATTTCATCCAAAATAGTCTCGCTACTAAATGGCAATATCGTCCACGTCGGGGACATTATTTGAGTCTTCTACGGTAAAAACTGTCGCAAAAAAGTTATTGAAAATACCCGCCTGAGCGTCAGAAGCCAAAGCGCCGTTAACATCCACTAGAGGGCCTATCTTATCTTTTATTGGCTTACGATTATTGACGTATCCAAAAAACGTTTTTGGATTATGTTTACTATCCGCAGTTATAAGCATTTCTAAATTACGCTTAGCATTCCTAACTGATATTTTAACCTGACGTCTAAGCTCGATATATCTATTAAAGTTAGCTGCCGTGCCATTGAGCTTATTAAGTCTATACGCTTTGCTACGCTCGTTTATGAACTCGCCTATTTCCCTAGTCCACCACTTGGGCCTACCATGATTTCTAGCGCGCATGGGCCTACGAGGAATAAACTGCCTTTCAATATTCATAAAACTTTCTTTAAACGCCTCCCAATGCAAATTTGTGTCATTATCCATAAATAAGTTATCCCAGTCCACTACTCTCATCCTATCCGCAAACCTATCAAAATTAGCCCTACGAAAATCAGGGACTTCTATTACGTTACTATCCTTAGTGTCTTCTATCAATAACTTAAACCTAAGAATTTGATGATCGCTACATCCTAAACTCTCGCCTACTTCTAAACCTTCGACAATGTTATCGCCGTTCGTCATCACCAAATCTGAAATATTGTCACCGCGCGTTGGTTCGGTAACCATCTGTCGTAAAAAATTATCTTCCATGAACTCAATCAATCTCAAACCCTCCTCATTACCAGTAAAAGTCTCGTAATTAACATTAGGGCAGTTAAAGTCTCCGACAATTATACTATTCCGATTATCAATAAAGTTACCAAGAGGTGAGTAAAATCTAGTATCGGTATCGAGGGGTTGAACGGGAGGTCTATAAACAACAACAAAATTAAAATTAATACTACGCGCCCTAACTTCAATGCATATCGCATTAATTGCTGCCGGAAAATCTATCTTAACCTCGAAAGCCCTAAGGGAATTACGAATGTAGAGCAAAACGCCGCCACCAAACCTATGTAACCTATCATTAGTAAAAAGTTTAAAACCCGGTATATCAAATTCCCCAACAAGTCCCGAGTCACGGTATTTAACCACGTTTTAGTTATAGCAACTATATCGTAGTTGTCGGAATAAAATCGCCTTAAATTCGTTTAACTTATTTCTAATACTACACGCGTTACAATAAAAGACGTTTAAGTTATTTTTTACCACGGACCGGCGTTTTAAACTATTTTTCACGTCGGGCCCGCGTTCCCCAGACCCACAACGTTTAAAGAAGGCTTCGACCTATGCAGCTTTCGTACGTTTTCATCAATTAACCTACCTAGCCTAGCATTACCTGTTTCATTAAAATGCACCCCATATTTTATAAAAAGGCTAGGATCACTGAATTCTGACCAGAGCTTTACGAAGGGTACATTTTCCTCAGCACAAATCTCTTCTGATTTAGTATTCAAAAATATCGTTTTAGACGTAATCCTAAGACCCAAACCGTGCCTAGCGGTAATACCTAAAACTAAAGACCTATCTGACCTCGCCTTTAGGGACCTAATTAACCCCCTATATCTCTCCAAAAGGTCAGGCACTCTCGTATCCGGCCTATACGAGTCACCAACATCGAGTGACGGGAGGCAACGTCAATCCTATCCACTTTGTCTCTAACTCTGTCAACCCTGGCCCCTGGAAGACAGACCAACGAACTCTGTCTCCATATGGCGCACGCACTAAAGAGTCCCCAATTAAAATAGTTTCCCCCTCATTCACGTCCCTTTCCAAATGGGCGAAAGGATTCGAAACCTCGATAGGGGGGGGGATTCCTATCACCTAACGTACGCGGCCTAGCTCCACCCTTCCGATAGTATGGTTCAGGAGATAAAAAAGGAAGTAAAACTAGAATATTAATCATGGGAGATTTCAACTTGCCTCATTTTGAGTGGAAATTTTTAGAAAGAAGTAATAGTGAAGGCAACTTCTTTACTGACTGTAATTATATCTTTTGAATGCAATTTGTAAATAAACCAACTAGCGATTAAGTAATCTTAGATTTGGTTCTATCTAATGATTATGAAGTTGTTAGGGAACCTGCAGTAGGAGAGTCATTAGGGAATAGTGACCATTTTATCATACGTTTTAAGATAGAATTAATAAGGATCTAGCCAACAATAATCATCTAGTTCCTTGTTTGGCTCAGTAACATGGGATAATGAATTTGCTAATAAAAACGCTATTAAGATGTGGTTTAAATTCAAAGAAATTTTAGAAGATTTACAACATAGATGTATCTCTTCCGGAACTGTTAGGAATAACAAGATAAGGGAACTTTTGTGGAGAAATAAGGAAATAGCTAAAATTATTAAAAATAAGAAAAGAGCATTCAAGGAGTTTAAAAGCAGTAGTAGTTCTGTGGACTTAGATAATTATGGGCAGTTAAGAAATAAACTAAAGAGTTTGATTAGGAAGAGCGAAAGAAATAATGAAATAAATCTAACTAGAAATAACAATAAGGATCCAAAGAAAAAACATTTTCATACCATGAAGTCCATAGTTTAGAATAAATTACACTGTGTAACTGATTACACTGATTACACTGATTACACTGAGTAACAATTTTTTGTCTATGTTGATTTTTCGATCTTTTCTACTGTATATGTTTCGGCCACGCTGATTACAGATTTGGCATCGGTTTTGCTGGGAAAACTATAGTTTTTATGATATGGTCAAATTTAGAAATCTTACTTTTTCGCCATTTTTAAGGCATTTTTTTGAGATAGCAAAAGTAATTTCAAGTGCAAAATTCAAAATGTCCCCAAAACTGGGGTTTATTAGTTATGTTTTAATTGGTTAAGGCCCATTATTAAATATTTGTACACATTTCGTTTCTTATTTCTATTTATAAAATGTCTTTTTGTATTTTTCAGATATTTGAATTAGAATTATATGATGATCGCTACCAATAGGCCCTGCAGACACTATGGAGATTCATTTTGTTGTTTGCGGCCATTACGTCAATCCAAAGCAAGTAAAATACAAAATTGACACAGGAACGAAGTTTTGTATAGCATATTACGTTTACTTTGGCATGCCCATGGGTGATCAAGATAAATCATGGGCACCTCACTTTTGCTGTGGAAGCTGCCGTTCCACATTAGAAGGATGGCTGCGAGGTACCAGAAAAAGCATGCCATTTGCTATTCCCTCGCATTTGGAGGGAGCAAACCAATCACCACGATGATTGCTACTTCTGCATGGTAGACATTTCACTCTACAAGAGAGGTAAAGGTCGAAAAAATGTCCTATATCAAAATATCCCATCTTCTGTTGCCACAGTCCCCCATAATGAAGATTTACCCGTTCCATGCCCACCCACCATGGAGGAAATAGAAGAAACGCCTTTAATATCCTCCGATGAAGATGAAGATGCTGATTTCGAAGCAAACTCCAATACGTCACCTCATTTCCCCAACCAGAAAGACATAGACGACCTAGTCAGGGATATGAACCTTACGAAAACCAATGCAGAACTTATGACGTCCCGCCTTAAAGAGTGGAATCTTTTGGACCCAAGTGTCAAGATCTCTTTCTACAGGAATAGGCATTTGCGATACGCTTCTTTCTACTCCTGTTTTGCATTGAGCTCTCTTTGCTACTGCTATGATGTGAATGGCCTTTTTGCTGAGATAGGAATTGAATACAGCCCTGCCGATTGGCGTTTGTTTATTGACAGTTCAACTAGAAGTTTAAAAGGCGTCCTACTACATAATGGAAACATGTTTCCATCTATTCCTGTGGTTCATTCGGTTGAATTGAAAGAAGAATATGAACATGTAAAGCAGTTGCTAGACAAAATAAACTACAGTGAGCATAGATGGGATCATTGCAGGGGCAGCTCGTCGGTAGGCACTGCGGAACTGCAGCACCCCCATGATCTTATGATCTTTATATTTAAATATTTAAAATAGCCTCTCTGATTGTTTTTTTCAATGAACTTTGAGTTTTTAAATCAGATTATATCCTTTTTTTCCTTAAACTATTTCAATGCTGAACGAATGAATCACGAAAGTAGCTTCAGCCTTCCCGTGGAACTGCGTACTTAACAGTTCCAGATTTTGTTCGAAACGCTTGAAACCTCGGTGGCGGACGTACGAAGAGCGAGTCAGAATCGCGAGTTTAAGAGGATCCAAAGCACTGTGGACAGAGCAGTGCCGATTTGTTCGTTTGACGTGGTAGTTGTGTTGCTGTATCGTTTCCTAATTCGAAATTTAATTTCCGAGTTGCATTTATCAATGATTCGTTATCATTTATTTTTTGTCGTAAGATTGAAGTTAATTATATAATAATTGGATTATTTACAATATATAGCTTTCATTTCTTAGAATATTTTTTCGCTCAGAATAAAAACAGAAGAATGGAATTTGTTTATAAATAAAATTTTTGGTAAATTCGAAATTACCCGTTAAGCGTAAGTACCCTATAATTGATTTTATGATACTATTTTACTTATTTTTTATGACTGAGTAGTGAGTAGTTATCTATTTATCTATTCGACTTTCTCTCTCTATATATATATATATATATATATATATATATATATATATATATATATATAATCGACACAATTGTTTGCAATTTCTGAGGCAGCACCCCCATAACTGAAAGTCACGAGCCGCCACTGAATTGGGATGTACAGTATGTGGAGACTTCAAAATGCTAGAATTCCTGCTTGGACTATAGGGCGGTTACACTAAATATTCGTGTTTCCTCTGCCTTTGGGACAGCAGAGCAGATGGTGAGCACTTTGTCAGAAAGGAATGGCCCGTGAGAAATTAGCTTAATCCAGGCAAACACAATGTTCTTAACGATGCCCTTGTTCCAACAGACAAAATATTTCTACCCCCGCTGCATATCAAGCTTGGTCTTATTAAGCAATTCATCAAATCTTTGGATGCTGAAAGTGATGCTCTTTATCATATACGTTCAATGTTTCCCAAACTTTCTGAAGCTAAAATCAAGGGAGGCATATTTGTTGGATCTCAAGTCAGACGCATGTTAGCATCTAAAGAGTTAGAAGAAAAAATGACAGCTCTTGAAAAAAATGATTAGCAGTCATTTCGACTTGTAGTCCATGGATTTTTAGGTAACAAGAAGAACGACAACTACAAAGAGCTAGTAGAAAATCTACTCAAACACTTTCAAAGGTTAAGTGTAGAATGTCGCTGAAGTTACACTATCTGGACTAGGGGTTAAAACCGGTATTGAAATACCGGTATTAATACCGGTATTGAAGAAGTACAAATAATACCGATACCGATATTATAGGTTTTCGGTACTGACAAAAATTGCTATTGTAAAATTTAGGCAATTTAGTCCTCCGATGGGCAAATAAACTGTTTTTGGAGGATTCGGAGAAAAAAAAAGTTTCGGGGTATTTTGCAGTTAACCTCTTTTTTTCGTTTTCTATTCCTTTCTATCAAAGAAAACTATTTATTGCACTAGCTTTAAGAGTGATTCATTCAACTGTAGCCATTTCTTCAACAGAGTGGGAAATTATTGAAAACCTTTATGACACCTTACGTCCTGTTGAAATAATTCTTAAAGGGTTATGCTCGAAAGATGCATCACTCCTGACAGCTGAATCATCAATGAAATTTATTTCAAAGAAACTAGGAGAGAAAAATAATCCAATAGCAAAAGAGTTAAAAGATTGTCTTAGAAATCGTTACATTTCAAGAAGACAGCAAGACATTGTAGGTTTAATCAAATATCTTCATAATCCCGAAGTTTTAAAAGTTCAAGAAGAGGAAAGTTTTTCTGTTCCATCAAAATTAGTTCTCAAAAGAACTGCAGAAAGGCTCCATAAAAGACTTTTCCCTAAGAATGTGGTTGATTTGGAGATAGAAATGGAAGAACAGGAATTTCCATGTAACCCTGAAAATGTAGCTGCAAATAAGACTGAAGTGGAAGCAGATTCATTACTGAGTGAATACATGCAAGAAATGGACAAACTAGGAAAAGTGCCATCTAAAAAAAATTCCATTGATTTTGATGTTACTAATGAATTTAAAAGCTTGGAAGTTACTTTACAGAGAAGTGAGAATTTAGAGAAGCTGTACAAGGCACTGCTTTCAATTAAACCTACAAGTGCAGAATCAGAAAGCGCCTTTTCTGCTGCAGGCCTATTTCTGACGAAACTGAGATCAAGTCTATCTGAACAATCCCTAGATGCTCTTTGTTTCCTCAAAGCATACTTTCAAAATCAAACTAAGAAATAAATATTTAGATACTAATAATTTCTATCTACTCCAGTAGTTGTATAATAATATGCTAAAAAAAAATTCAAATAATATTTTTATTACAATTTAGTAATTTACTGTATAAACTTTTTCGAATAGAATGCCATCTATTTGGAGTTGGGTCATTAATTTATAGTAAATATGGTGAGTACTGCAAGTCCCTCAGACTTGTGGGAGGGTTGGTAGGGTGGCACCATAATAAATCAAAATAAATTATTTTTTTCATAATACCGGTATCAATACCGGGATTAGCATAATTGCCTCCAAATACCGGTATTGAAAATTTTCGGTATTATGCAAGCACTAATCTGGACTCGCATTTAGAATTCTTCAGACCAAATTTGGGTGACGTAAGTGAAGAACATGGTGAACGTTTTCACCAAGATATCCAAACCATGGAGAGGAGATATCAGGGAAAATGGGACGAAGCTATGATGGGCGACTATATCTGGTGTTTAGTACTAGATAATCCACGGGACCACAAGAGAAAAAGTCGCTGAACTGTACATTTTTAAGCATTATCCGTTTAGATTTGTGAGCATATTTGTGTGCATATTATATTTGGGTGCATTATATATACATTATATACGCATTATATATACAGGGTGTCCGAGAATTATCTGTACAATGTTTGGCTGTTATTAAAAGTCAACCATGAAGTGTAGAAATTCCAGTGTTGTCCCATTTTACAGAGAATCTCATTAAGTTTTTTCTGATACCAAGTTTTGACAAGTTTTTTAGAAATCCCAGTGTGTCCGAACATTATCTGTACAATTTCATCTTTTAATAAAATTCTTGATAACACACGTAAAATTCTTAAACAAGATTATTTAGAATCTGTATTTTCAAAAGTTTCTTTTATTAAAGTAACGTTGTTACAAACATTCGATATGTGCACCATTAGTGATTCGCAAAACATCCAATCGATACTCCAAATGTTGCCATGTATGCTGCAGCATATCCACATCAATTCACTCAATAGCAGCTGTGATTCTTGCTTTTAAATCATCAATGTCTGTCACCCGCGTACATCTAAAAAACTTGTCAAAACGTGGTATCAGAAAAAACTTAATGAGATTCTCTGTAAAATGGCATAACACTGGAATTTCTACACTTCATGGTTGACTTTTAATAACTAACAGCCAAAAATTGTACAGATAATTCTCGGACACCCTGTATATTATATACATTATATATACTGTACATTATATATCTTTAAATATGAAATATATTTATTTTCCTTTCCTTTTCTTCATTGTGATTTTGCTCTCTGATAAACCACTAGGTACAAAAAATAGATTATGGTTTTCAGTAGAAAACTAATGCTATTTTTTAATTCAACGCACCCAAAAACAAAGAAACATCAAAAAAATAAGATAACACAAATTTTCCAAAAAATTTTTACATAGTGTTAGTAGCTTGAACAACTGGAGTGTCTGTGTTTTAAATTATTTGCATTGAACTATATTGAGTGTGTCTTTTTACCTCCGGGAGATTCGGGACATTGTAGTTAGCAAACATTTGCGAAGCAGAGCATCTTGGAGGTAACTTATGTACCACTCTAAAAGAGCTGTTATAAATCAAATTTAGGGTACTGTTATTTTTTATTAGTCCTGTTTTGTTTGTTTTTTAAAATTTATTGTTTAATTAATTAGTTACATCGTTTATTACCTTGATGAATATCATATTTTTTATGGGAATTGTCTCCTGCCAATAAAGTTTATCTTTATCATTATTATCAGTGTAGAAAGTGCAAAAAAGAGTCTCTCGCTAACTTCGCTTGTACACAAACTGAATTTTCTTATAATCATATTTGCTTTTATACAGAAGCTTCGATATTGTTTTCTTATATCTCGCATCCGCCCTTCAATGCAGTGAAGACCCGGAGACACTATATCCTTTCACGCATGAGAAATTAATGCAGAGTGATTAAAAATTCAGTCTGGAGAATTTTATGATCGAAATTGATCACGTCTTCCGTCTTTAATTCCTCTTAATTTTATAAATGCTACACAAACACTGGTCGTGGTTGCGGTTTTATCGATGTGATTTTAGCGGAAATGATTGGCGTTCAAAACATTATGAGTGAGAACATCTGGCTAGCTACGGTTTTAGATCAGTCACAAAAACTAGCTAGGGAATGTAATCTTAATTTGATTGTAATACGGGTCCTAAAGAGTTAGTGAGGGTGTAACCACAGATGAGGGTACGAATTGTTGTTTTTGGTTTGGATAGACAAGGCAGGACAACGTGTAAAGGATCGAACAAGGCCTTTGCTCATTTTAGGTTGCAAGAGCAACCTACCTTCCTACTCGTCATATTAGAGCGCTTTACGCAAGTACAGTATGCTGTAAGTATGGGCTTCATCACGGTTTGTGTAAGAGTTGCCTCGAGTTCATGCACGGGCAGAGATTTAGGGGCGGGGAATGTGGGCTTTTGGCCTGGGAGGATGAAGAATGTTATCACCCCTCCCCCCGATTCACAGCTGATAAAAGCTAAAATATATATATATATATATATATATATATATATATAATATATATGAAAATCTAATCTAAAACTTGACTGTATAATGAAGGTATAGGCCTATATGTACCAAAAAATAAATTCTAAAAAGGAAACAACAGATATATTTTATACATGTACGGGCCCGTCACCAGGGGGTGTTGGATGGGTGCGAACGCACCCCTTTTTTTCAGCCAAGCTCATCTGTGACGATCTGCAAGGTTACTATATATATATAAGGTCGTCCAAACCTGGAACACTGACGATGTATCCGTTAAACCCCCAAGCGCTCATTAAGCATTATGGCTATGTGAAAATCATCCTTTTTTCAACCGTTCCTGCTCCTTACTGATTTAGCCTATCACATATATTTAGAGTTCATATGAAAGAATAAAGTCTTATAAATTTAGCCAAAACTGGAAAATGCATACTAATTGATCAATGATGAATGCCTTAAATTTCACATCAAAGAAAAAAAATTGCATAGTTTCAAGAATTGCCGCAAGACGGCGCTAGAACCGAAATGTTTCAACCGACGATCGGCCACAGTCTGTACTCTAAGCAGCATCCATTTGGTGCAAATGTTTGTGGATTATTGTGAGTTTTAGTAGACTTTTACAGTACTATGATGTATTACATTCTGAGAAGTATATTATTTGTTGAATGCAAGTTTATTTTCATATACTCTAAGCAGCATGTAATTCAGTATTAATCTCATTGAGAGTCCAGTTGGTGCAACTGTTTGGCAATAAATTTTCTGTTGATGTTCAGTTTTTCTGATAATATCAATTTCCTATCTTATGCTAGAGCTATATTGAAATATTACAGAAATAAGAGAAAAAAAGTTGTAATGTCTCAAGAGCACATTATAAGGACTGTCATATGATATTCACTCAATGTAAAAACCATAGATGTGTAAACCGTGTGGTAGAAGCTGAGAAAAGAGATTGTAATGACTAATGACTGTAGACGGATGTTTTTAATAATGAGTACTTTAATTTATATAAGTCGATTGGTACGTGTAGAAAGTTAAAGATGTGTGAATGCAGAATGTTTCATACGATGGATGACTGGGGCCATTTCAAGCACAAATGTGATGAAATTCATTGTCCAACATAATGAGAAACATAAGGCGGATGGCGTGAAACATTTATGTTATATGAAAAATTCCAACCCTAAAATCAACTCGTGTATTACTGTATACTACGACATAGAAACCTACACTAACCTAGAGACGAAAGAAGTTATCCCTCGTTTAATCATGAGTCAAACTCTCTGCAATGAATGTTCAAATATTGAGTGTGATGAGTGTTTCAAGTGCGGTAAACGTACTAATATTTTTAAGACGAATGTGACAGAATCACCCGTGAAGTTATTTCTGAATTATACCGGGTGTCCCATTCGAAATGAAACAACTTTGAAACCTTATAATTTTTTATTGAATGATGCAATTGATGCAAACAATGTAATATTCCCACAGTAAATAGTCAGTCATAAAGTTTCATATGATATATGTGAATTATAACATTTATATACATTAGATACATTGTGCATAGCATAATGTTTCCTTTTGTTAAGATCTTCACATGTTATATGCTGAACAATTTGAAGCTTATATGGATAGAGCTGCAGCCGCTTGCGCACGACTCTATGCACAGTTGAACGAGGAATCTGCAATTCGACACTGGCACGACGGATGGACTTTCTCGGGCTACTACAAAAGGCACCGCGTATTCGTTCAACATCTTCTTCCGATCTTGTTCGCCCTCCAGAGTGTTCCTTTAGAACACTGCCAGTCTCCTCAAATTTCTTGGTCCATGCATATAGGTCTCTTCTGGTGGGTGGTTCCTTGTGAAAGGTTGTACTCGAATTGCCGTTGAACCAGAGTAGGGGACTTCAACTCAGCCATCCACAACACACATTTCGCTCTTTCTTGTGGGATACATAATTCAATCTGAAACAAACAAAAAACATTATGACAAAAACTTATGCATTGGTGTAGTAACTGGCAAAGTTTCAATATTCTCACATTAATACCTTAAAAATTACAGAGTTTCACAGTTGTTTAATTTCGAATGGGACACCCGGTATAGTTAGTTAGCCGAGCAATTAAAAAAAAACGACCGTATATGTTTTAGCGCATAAAGCCGCAAAGTTTGATATGCATTTTCTTTAAAGAAACTACTTCAATATAAGTTACGACAACGTACCCTTTGGTTTCCATGATGTATAAACAAGTTGTGTGCTTATTTATAATTTAATATTTACTGTTGTCATTATTAAAGTTTTACTGTTCATTTATTTTATAATTTTTTTTTAAGTTTTGACCCGTTTATTTACGTTATTCAAAAATATTGAATGTTCATTTACTTTTTTATGTATTTATTTTGTAAATTATTACTTTACTCGTGTAGTTTTAATAAATTATTTTACGTTTTTAGGCTGTGCCTTTCATTTTCTTAACCTTCGAATGGTTATTCTGAATAATGTAAGTAAACAATCTGGATTACCTCTGGCGGGTCTCTGGCAGAGCATTTTTTTAAGCTTTTCCCACTGGGCAACAAAGGCAGATCGGGAAGTGGGGGGTAATTATGGCAGGGGTGTGCTGCCAATTTCTTAACAACCGGTTCCGATACGGATAGGGGTGTAAATCAGCGAGCGCCAATGGCGCGAGTCATTAAGCTAAGGGATCTGGGGTGAACGGTAGCTCCCCCAGCGGGGTCCGGGGCGGAGCCCCAGAAGCCAACGCATTTTAGCTTTCCCAAACAGCATTTTGTAACATTTTGGCAGAAATTATTTAACATATTCTTTATACTCACTTGTGACATAATTATCTAAAAACAAACTAATTTTTCATCAAAAATAAATATTGAAACGACCACTGCTTGTGATACTACCTATATTTTTCTATAAAATCCTGAAAATTTTTTTAAAAAAATTAGATATAAATAAATTTCTACTGACTTAAATATTTGTTAAAAACAAACAAATGGTTCGGTGATCCAATCAAAATTTAACAACCAGTTCGGGCGAACCGGACCGAACCGGTCCCAGCACACCCATGGATTAAGGATACTATGGATCCGGATGTTTTCTAATCAGGCTACCATCCCCGTGTGGTCTGAAATACACTAGCATTATCTATATACAGGGTGTCCCAAAAAAAACTATATACTCTTTATCGCATCATATATTTTATAATTTAAAAAAAAACCAAACAATATATTGTTATAGCAATTGCCAATGAAAGGTAAATTAGTAATCTAAGTGATCAAAATGTTATAGCGAGTTGTTTGCATATAAAATTTAATTAACTACGCCAAGTGCTCAAAATGTTCTCCGGTGGCATGAGAATGCACTTTTGAATGCGTCGACTAAGCCTGGCCTTGTTTTATCAAAGGCCTTGTAATGGCGAAGCCTATGGACCGAACGTAGTCTAGTCACTCACTGGCTTGCTTCGGACTTAGCCTACGCACTCATTCCACGATACAAACTCTACAGCATTCAACTTTATTCAGTTCAGCAAAAGAACCCATGTTGCGTAAACGTTTGACACTTGAGCAACGAAAAAGTGTTCTCGACATGCTGCGGACAGAAATTATACCTGCAGTTCGGAAGTTGTTTGGAAACGACGACTTTTACTTTCAACAAGATGGAGCCCCCCCTCATTATAATTGTGATGTCAGAAGGTACCTCGATGAAACGTTGCCTAACCGTTGGATAGGACGAAGAGGAAACGTTGAGTATCTATCCTCCACGTTCACCGGACTTGACTCCACTTGATTTTTACTTGTGAGGCTACCTGAAGGATGCAGTTTATGGTACAAGACCTGCAACACTCGAACACCTTAAGGATGCAATTAGGGAAAAGTGCGGGACCATCACAGCATCCACATTAGTCCATGTCTGCGAATCAGTTAGTCGACGCATTCAAAAGTGCATTCATGCCGCCGGAGAACATTTTGAGCACTTGGCGTAGTTAATTAAATTTTATATGCAAACTCGCTATAACATTTTGATCACTTAGATTACTAATTTACCTTTCATTGGCAATTGCTATAACAATATTTTTTATTTTTTTTTTTTAATTATAAAATATATGATGCTATAAAGAGTATATAGTTTTTTTGGGACACCCTGTATAAATATTCAATATAAATTTCATATTTACATTACAACTCCCAAGACAATTCTACTTTTACAAATTTTGAAAATTCCCTGTCGCCCAGTACCCTAAAATTTCATTTACTGGGCGACAAATTTTCTTCACTGGGTGACATTCATTTCGCCCACTCACTAGGTTAAAAAATGTTCTGGTCTCTGGGGACTTGAATGGTTAGCTGAGAGGTTTCTGGGGACATGAACGGCTGAAACTGGCAAGCCAGATTGGCTTTTAGGCCGAACGTTTCAGCCGTCTCAAACAGGTACATACTAACTGGTTCTGTTTGATTTGAGAAGTGACAGTGTACGGATGTCTTAAACAGAGCTCTCGAATTTTAAAGTAATTTCTAATGAAAGTGTGAAAAATCGGTGTTAAAACAAACACACAAACAAACAAACAAACAAAACCGTGTCCGGAAGCAATGTGTACATAAAACTGCTCGGAGTCGTTCAACGGTAAATATATTATTTTTATTTATAACTATTTATATTAGTACTATTATTATTATTATTATTATTATTTATTATTATTATTATTATTGTCATGTACCCAAGTCAGTGTTGTTATTATTACGCCATCGTGCTGCCAGTGCCCTCTGAACCTTATATTTCTATTTATTAACTTTGAAAATATTTTACAATTAAAAAGGTGGACGCTGAAGTTCATAGTGTGACGTCACACATTATTTTCTATCTTTTCTAAACCCATTGACGAATTAAAATCTTATCAGGGTTTATGAGGCCTTATCAGGGATTAAGAGATCTTATTAGCGATTAAACGTTTGCTCTACTGGCACTTCCCTTTTCCCCTCAGTGATACCGGCATTCCCCTCGGTGGCACTGGCATTCCTACCCCCACCCACCCCTACCTGACCCGGAAAACTTGGTGAGATTAAAATTTTGCTCTTCTGGTACTCGCACTTTGACACTCCCTCTTTAACCCCCTGGCACTGCCCTCATTTCCCCTCGGTGGTATTAGCACCTCTCACACCTTTTGGCACTGGCAGCCCTAACCCACCTGAAAGAAAACTCTGGTTATATGCGTCCATACTACTAGTCTCGAAGAAGAAGAGAGAATAATAATAATATTTGGGGTTGCTTAACCTCCTTCATAACAATAAAGGTCACATGACAGAGGTGACCTATAGCTTTAGTTAGAATCCAAACCACGGGTCACTACATCATCTGAACTCAGAGGACGGTCACCCATCCAACTAATGATTAAACCAAACATCGCTTAACTTTGCTGATCTAACAGAAAGTAATGTTGTGGCATGGTCACGACGTACCCCAAGAGAAGAAGGGGAGAGAGAGAGAGAGAGAGAGAGAGGCCAATGTACTGTACTCACCTCCAGTAGTTGCGTAAACAAGAACCACTGTGCCTTCATTACTTATATAGTATACAGTAACAAATTGTGTCAAATAAAATCTCTAAACGTAGAACAACAAGCTAAAATATCGTTTCGAATAAGAAAGGCTCCCAAAGAAAGTACATTCAGAAAGAATAAAGATGGGCTCAAAGGATGTAAGGCAAGAAAGAAGCCTCCATTGTCAGAACCCAATCGCAAAAAGTGGTTGTAGGCAAAAGAACATAAAAGTTGGACCTGTGAGGTTTAAACATGCAATATAAGTACCCTTTTTACCAATACTTTGTTTTGTTGAGTTATA
The DNA here is from genome assembly GCA_023014485.1 of Bathynomus jamesi. NCBI lineage: Eukaryota > Metazoa > Arthropoda > Malacostraca > Isopoda > Cirolanidae > Bathynomus > Bathynomus jamesi. Next base: position 1,039,847 of record JAJOZX010000539.1, read on the forward strand.
GTTTAGCTGTCCTTTTATGGCAAGTAATTGCATTTTGTTTTACAGGTTTTTGGAACCTCAGATCCAACTTTCGTAAGAAGGAGAGTATGAGAGGCCTACAATAACACTGTAATTGTATTACCTCAACAGTCAGATTTCTTTTTTGGGGGATGCATAGCCTCATTAGGCGTGGGAAAGCTGTTTTTATGTGAAAGCCGAATAAACTCTCAAATCTATACATACATGCTAAGAAAGATCTCAGAGCCCTTCCACTGACAAATTATTTTCAGAATCGATGAAATTTGCCTAGACTGACGTATCCATTCTCCAGATTTGATTCATACTGAAGATTTATGAAGAATTCTAAGAAAATATTAAAAAAGACGAGTATCCATCAAAATTTTACCTACCTGAAAAAATAAGAAATGAGACAGGATCAACAGTAATATTTGCAAGCCGGTTGTAGATAGTTTGCCTCGAAGGGCTGAAGTAGGAATAAAAGCGAACAAAGATGTGCGAAATATTAAAAATATTTTTATATTCTATAAAATTATTGTTTCTAATATTAAAATTCTATAGCATTACTACTTTCTCTGAACCTTTTAATCTCAACTCTGTGACGGTCTCTAATAATTTTCACCGAGACGAAGGGAGTAGGATGGCCGCAAAAATGGGAGAGTGCAATTGCAATGTTGACCAAATGTTGCAAGGTACCAAACCCACACTCCGTCCCCCTTGTTGCACGGTGCCAACCCCCTCCCCCTTGTTGCAAGGTGCCAACCCCCACACCTTCCCCCCAGGGTGCCAAAAAAAGGAAAAAGTAATCACGGGGGATTCCCCCTCCCAGCTACCACAAGCTGAGGGAATCCACCTAACCTAAGAGAGAGAGAGAGAGAGAGAGAGACCATCCTTCGCCTGGGACCGCCAGACGCATAATAAAGTTCTTGGTCTTTGCAATTGGCTTAGAAGATCTTAATCAGTCAGATGGCTTAGAAGGCTTAGAAGTTCTTAAGCCAGTTGGCTTAGAAGGCGTAAATGGTTAGTTTAGGGGTGTGTGTGTATTATTAACTTTTGAGTTGCCAGATTGTACTATTTATTTAATTAATAGAGATGTTCTTGACAGCATCAGATGGCTTAGAAATCCGTTAGTTGTCTTAAGCAGCCAGTTGGTTTAGAAGGCGTAACCAGTCATTTGGTATAGTGTATACATATATATATTTATTGTAGCAAGCGTGCATTGTTTATATATATATTCCCAGTACCCCAGTTATTCCTTAATATCGTTTATATATACACCCAGGAAAGCATTTATTGGCTAATAAAACACAACTACATCCTTCTGTTTATTTAGACAAATTATTAGAATTAATTTCATGAAATATATATATAGAAAATAAATATACAATCAAAATAGCTCAGAAGAATTTTATACACACTTTAAACATAATATTATATATATATATATATATATATATAATGTGTGTATATACACACACACATTCTTAAATAATAATATTAGCACAGGAGAAATCTATATACACATTTATATTAAATAATAAAATTTTAACAAATATATAGAAATAAATATACTGCAAAATAATATATAAACATCAAAATAATAATAGTACAGGAAAAATCTATAAACACATTATGTTCTACTGCGCTTAACTAAAATACTAAACTCGCATGTGATCGAGTCCACAATTACATCAGTGTTGCTTGCACTATGCAGTAAATACGATTTAACATTATTTCACCTCTCAAGTTATCGGGATGCCTATACTCGGTGTAAAGGGCCTTCAATTCGTTCAAGACTATTTTTGTGCGCACTTTACATTCGGTTGGCAAGTTATCACTCTCTCTAAACACGGACAGAATACAATCAAAAGCAAAGCACGCACAAAGAGGGCGTCGTTAGCCACAACATCATTATTAAGTTCAAGTTTATAAACACTCCCTTTCCAATCGAGGGTTTATTCTTACCGATCCGAGCTTTTCAATCGTGAACTCTTCTTCACAATGCATAGCGGCAGTTAAAATAATCTTCTAAGTCGTAGTGACAATTGCTCAATATATAAAGAAATAGTTCTTCAGGGTGGACGGTGTAGGTGACTTCAGTCCTGTACCACTCAAGTCTTTTGTATCAAAGTTCATGATATTTCGAAGAGTCTAAATCTTTTAAATAAACATCCAGTCCTAGACCATTGTCGCCATGTTCATTCCTACACTTGGTAAACCCGTCGAGCAGAGCAGTGTATGCGTATTCAAGAACCGTATCAAAATAAAGCATATCAGTAATACGCGCGTCTAATATAGGCTTTAGCTTGCGGGATCCGACGATTTCAAACATTTTGTTGAGGATAAAACGGTTTCGCGTGGAGACAAAAAGGTTATTATCAGACGCATTCTTCCACATCAGTCGTATATGAATTCATGACTGATGGCTATTTATACACACCGTAAAAACAATGGCATATGAGGGGGTATCACTAATCTGTTCTCTTCTTGTACCCACACCTGCAGGTATTTTATAACGATCCTCGCTCCACTTCTCAACTATCACCAAGACTCTATTCATCTCTTCAACACTTAAATAAACAACATTACGTTTACCAGAGTTTGTTTGTCTACAAGTCGTTTCCAGTATATATTTAACGGCCCCACTTTTACACCTGAACACACGCAATGACTTCGTCACGGACACATCGTATACGGCATTGAGAATGCTGCTTAAAGGAAGCTCCATCGTATTCTATTGTGAGGAGTGCACGTCCGGTCGGTTCAAGCTCTAAGATGACTATGAGCAGCCGGTACGGGGTTTGGCACGGAGGCAGGTGTGGGAAACGAGTTACACAGGTGAGTCATACCAAGCGTTAATGTTTCGTTTACGGGTTTGTTCCAACATGAAAGAGTCATGTGAATGCTTGTGCCCCATTATAGTGGGCAATCGTTTAGAAAATTTTTCCATCTGCGACATACGAAGTAATATCTGCTTTAATGTTTTATCACTCCCACTCCTCAGAATGCGCACCAGACATTTTCGTTCAGGGTGATTTCCACGAATTAAACACATTTTATTCACACTCCGGCGCACTATTTGAGAGAAACATATGCCCATATTTATCCTTTTCCCTAGCAAGCGATAATCGTCTCTAAATTCTATTAAAAACTCTCACAGGCCTTTAGCCACAACCTCACTGCAAACCTCATCATGATATATATTAATGTAGTGGTAAAAATATTTGAGATTCTCTATTATGACAAGATTTACATTCTTAGCCGCAGGGTACGAGTACTCGGTATGATGCAGCATGACATAATACCGCTTGTCACACCACTGATCAACAAGACTCACTAACCATACCCGTTGCTTCTCTTCTGCACGTGTTGTTTCTGCCACTTCACGGTATATGTAAGCTTTTATGCAGTTTGGTCCTACAACATAGTCCATTACATAGTTTGTGCCACGAAATCCTGCATTGCTCTTGCCAGAATAGCCGTACAGTATTTGAACCTCTTGTTCCTCAAGCTTCGCACGGTTCAATGTAGCCTTAAGAGTCTCAAAGGAGGGAGAGAAAGGGAGTTTTCCAGTATCCACCACATCTTCAGACTTTACCGAATACCACTTCATAAACGTCGAGCACGCAATATCAAAGGTTGCCACCACTATTTTTCGTCTACGGGAGATTTCTTCAAATACTCGTCTGAGACCCAGGGCTTGCAGCGGTCAACTGAGCACGCAGGGGTAGAGATATGCCCATGAAGTAGCACAAATCACGTGACCTTTACTCTATCATACAGGGGACGAAGCTTAGGACTTCCTGTACACACACACACACACACACACAACACACACACACAAAGGAGAAAATGAAACGCTAATTGAAACACGATTTATTTAATATTTAATATCGAATTATTCAAGGTGTATATATATTCAAATACGTGTAATAAATAAATATATCGTTAACAAGTAAATAGACACACACACACACACACACACACATATATATATATATATATATATATATATATCTTCCCTCTTTACAAATGTCCCCTTGGATGAGACCATTACAATTATTTTAAATAAGTTTTTCCACAGCCGGACTCACTTTTTCACGGCTCTGGCAGAGCACAGTTTGAGCAGCTTTTGAATTTGGCTGTCAAGGATAACTTTTTTAGTTTTCAAGGGGTAGTTTACCGTCAGTTGGGGGGAGCCCCTTGGGTCCCGTTTTTGCGAATATCTTCATGTCTCATCTTGAGGAAAGGGCCTTCTGTGAGTGCCCCCCTCACCTTAAGCCGAATTTGTACAGACGTTATGTTGATGACACGTTTGCTTTATTCCAAACGGATAATCAATCAGTTCAGTTTTTAAATTTTTTGAACACACTTCATAAGAATATTATATTTACGCAGGAAAAGGAAGTTCAAGGTTCTATTCCTTTCCTTGATGTTTTGGTTTCCAAATCAGGCTCAACTGTTTTAACTTCTACATACCGGAAGCCTACTTTTACGGGTTTAGGTTTTAATTTTTATAGTTTTTGCGATTTTAATTACAAACTAAGTTCGATTCGCACTTTAGTGCATAGAGCTTATAATATTTGCTCAAACTTTGCTCTGCTTCATAATGAGTTGAATTCCTTACTGATTTTTTCTTTAAAAATGGTTTTCCACGGGTTCTTGTACAAGGTATTATTGGTAAATTACTTAATAATGTTTATTCCCCAAACTTATCCCAACGTATGATGTTCCTAAGAATTGTAAATATCTTGTTTTACCTGACCTCTACCAATTTAACACTGTTGTGAAAAAGCAATTGTTGAGTGTGGTGAGGAAATTTTATTTTCACACTGATTTTAAGGTTGCTTTTGTGAATAATAATACCCTTGAATGTTTTTTCCGTTGTAAGGACAAAATCCCCCTGCGATGAACTGTTCTGTCGTTTATTTGTTTACCTGCCCTGGGTGTTCCCAGGGGAACTACGTTGGCAGCACAGTTCGTTCTTTGCAGGCAAGATTTTGCTCCCATATGGGTATTAGCCATAGGACTGGGAAAGTTTTATCTAAAAAGGAACAGTCTGCCATTAGAAATCATTCTGTTAAGTGTAAAGTTGATATTTCCGTTAATAACTTTAAAATTCTTAAATCATTAAAATGTCCGTCCTCTCTCCGTATTTATGAATCTTTGTGCATTAAATTTCTGAATTCCAGCTTAAATATTGATTCCAGCTGTTACCCCCTTTATATTAATTAGAATGCCTACCAACTAAATTTTTCTGTTTTCCCCTTGACCCTGTCTCCTTTTCGCCTCAGTTTTTGAGGATGTCAAGTGAGCATGGTATGTTTTCGTGCACTTTTGCGTTTTTTCATTTAACTTTTTAGTGAAGTTTTTAACTAATTTGTTTGAATGTTTTTAGTTTTAAAGTTTTACTTTTATCATGTGTTATTTGTCATGTATATAATTTTTAATTTGTTTTTGGCTTATGCTTGTTTTACGCTTTTTAATTTTTATTCTTTAAGTGGTTTTATTCTGTGCTATGAATTAGTTTGTTTTTGACATTCGTATAATTTTTTTTTTTTTTTTTTTTTGTCATGCATTAATTTTAGCCTTTTATTTTATTAGGCCTTGAAAATGGGTAGAGTTGCCCGAAACGTCGGCTGCAGCCAAATATAATGACTTTCTTGCTCTACGTCTTCGTTTTTATCCTAAATGTAAAATTACGTCTCCTTAGGAGGGATCCTATTTCATATGTATATATATATATATATAATGACAATCAAGGGTTATGGTAGCCAAAGGGTACGGTATCATAGGTACCAGGCACCTGGTAACGTTTCCGATAGGTGTTACGACACATTTTCGTACCCCTAAGTTCCTTCACACACCCCAGCTTCTGGGCGCTAAAATTGTGGGTCCCTACAGTCAGTTGGGGCGGTTGGTCACCCTCATCTTCCAAGCACACTAGCTCCTTTAACAAATCAAAGTTAACGATCGTCGGTTCGCCTGGTTAAGCGTGATGCCCTTAGCCTTCACGATATATTTCATCTCCTCCCACACCCTCACCCGTACCCCATACGTTTTTGGACCTGTTGAGACAAAAGAGTCGGCGTATGCGATGCCACCATACTCGTCCTTGATCTCATCAATCAACTCTCCGAGGAATTCACCAATTAGTCCAGGCAATTTGTAGTTAGACCTGGGCAAAATTGCTTCAGAAGCTTTCTAAACTGTTTCCAGCTCAGGAACCATTGCCGAATAACATATCCAAAATCCGACAAAATTGGACCCCGGGAACACCCCCAAAAATGAAATTCAAAATGGCGGACTGGATGTTTCCTACGAAAAAAAAAATATACAATTTACACTTTTATTTATAGAGATACATTTGATGCTTTTCTTTCAGTTGTAATGTTTTAAATAATTCAACAATATACAACACAACCAGTTATTCGCAAATATAATGTTATAGCTTTTTACAGATTTTTATAATCAATAATACAACAATTATTTTTTTCCCAGTTTCAAGTTATGTTCATTACAGAAGAAGTGATACCTGGTCACAAACATACAGAAATTAATCCTCTTCATCACTATCATCGGATAGATTACCGGTACTTGGGTTGTTATCGCAACCACTGATTTGGCACTCGCCACAAGCGGCTGAACAGGGCATTCCATTACGCTTGCATCCACATCTTGAAGTAGCACATTTCGTCTTGCAGGAGCAGCGGATCATGTTCAGTAGATAATTTGGAGCTGGTGGCTTGTCGCAGGCTGTAGGGTAGTAGGAATTATTCTTTACATACCAACCCACTGTTCTGCATCGATCTTCTCTTCTGTAGACTTCCAGATTAGTATTTGAAAGTATGTGCGAAAGCTGTGGTACTTTGTGGACGCATCGGTAGGTGGCAAACGTTCGGGTAACAAATATTTAGCTGTAGCTACCTTTTCAACTAACATTCGATGACGTAGTGCGTTAGTGGATTCAAGTGTTTTGCAGCCGTACAACAGAAGCATTGCCTTTCTTCCAGCGGCTTCAATGTCAGAGTGTTGGCAACAATCAGAACAGAATGTATTTGCAACTGAACGGAGTTCAGCCACCTTCATCAGTGTGTCGAATGCTTTGGCTTTACCGATCGAAAAAATTCTGGATGTGCTATCACAGCCCGTGAAAGCATGCACAAACAGGAGATACTTGCAGATGTCATTGCCTAACAATGATTGAATGCTGAGAATATCATACACAGGATTAGGAGATGGTCCCCGTCTTATATCGCTGCGATAGTACAACTTGAAACCACTGTCCTTGGCATGGTACAGAAGGAGAATCAGCAAGTCGGTGTCTTCCCCTATTACTGTTGTAGTTGCATTTTCTGATGAGGAAACTGCTGCACGAACGATGTCCACATCAGCATCCCCATCTGCGTTGTGAACAGTACACCCGTGCTTCTTCAACATCTCACCTACGAGGGAAATAAATGCTTGCTTGTTGTTTTCATTAGCCAAGAAGTGTTCCTTCTGGCCAACAAACTTCATGCTTGGACTGAGATTCACATTTCTGCTTGTCTTGGTGCTGCGTCTTCTGTGGGTCATGTCCTTGATCGTAGGAGAGCTGCTGTAGCCATCAAAACAATGATTGCTTTTCCATATGTTTTCAGAGTGAAATCGGCATATGAGTTGGCGATGCTGTCATATGTTTCATCTTGACGCCAGGAAACACGATGTAGTAGCGATCCCATCCAATACGTACTGGTCTGTGCACTGAATTTCTTGAATTTCTTCCATGCGTAAGTGTCAGTGTATTTCATTATTGCATGAGCTAGCTGAGACTTATCGGGTTTCCTCAAGATACTTCGTGATTCGAACAATGCAGGAGGATATGCACACAGTTCGTAACACATGACATCTTCAAGATTCATGTCTCCGCCAGTGGCAACAGTCATCATTCTCTGAAACAGTAGTGCAGGATCTACTTCTATATCTGAAGCATCAGTGATCACAACGGCAGAAGCAGATCCTAGTGTTTTCACTTTGTCAGATCTTTTGGCAGAATATGTAAAGGCTTGTTTCCCAATCATTTTTACGACAATGTTCGTACCGATTGAATGCAATTGATGAACGTTAACTCCAGGATCAGCAGTTAGCCCTGTTACAATGTTGCAGAGACCCGAGGTAGAATGGAATGGGGATAAGGATTCCAGACGTTCAAGTACTTTCTTCATGTCATTACTGTCCCTGATTTGTCTACTTCCCTCATTTCCTTGTGCTGTTCACTACTTTCCAACAAAACTCTGGTGTATTCCTGCATTGCTAAGTTATAAGTAGAACACAGAGGCATAGAAAAGAGCCACGTTGTCCTTTGGATGTCTGTAAATCCACTTCCGCGTGTCAGTCCGCCTCTGCTTTTAAGGGAACGCATTAGTACTTTTCTATCACCAGGTCTGTGCCGAGTCCGACCCATAATCTGTCGCTTCTTCTTACCACAAACTTACCTTCCTGGAACATTTGTTAACGGCTGGATTTTCAGAAGGCAAAACTTAACATTTTCTGCAGGTACAGGTATATCGATTTCAGGTAATTGTGATGTCCGACTGCTGCAATTATGGGGATGGTCTCAGCATAGCTTGCAAGTGCAAATCCCACGAGCCGGTTCTGTCTGCTGTTATCAAGGAACGTGCAATGTTGATCATTCGCTGATATTCCAACCAGAGTTGACTTGTTTGCGAAGTAGATTGTAGGTCAGTTTTCTTCGCATCCAAAGTGGTAGCAATCTGAGACAATGCATTCGAAGATTCCACATCCTCAACTGATTGTTTGGCGGTCATAACATCGTCGAGCAGGTCACAAGCTTCCTTATGGAGGTCTGAGGAGTTCCATCTCATTACGAGGGAAAACGTCTGCGACTAGTAAGGTACTAAGAGCTGCATCTACTATCATATGACCACGTATCGCTCTTGAAACAGCTTTTCCAGACATAATGTGTTGCACGGCATTTGGTCCGTATATTTCTTGAAGTACTTCAGACAATCCTGAACCATTCATAAGAGTACCGACTGCTCCCAAAAGATTCATCAGAGTGTGAAATGATCCCAGCATTAAAACAGTGTCCTGCAGGTCTCTCTGTCATGATGATTTGGGAAGCTTTCCAGAAACAAAGGCTGATCAAAGGTAAAATGCATGGGACTTTTGATCGCGTGCTATCTTGCTCAAATATAGTAATGTCGAAAATATGCAGGTAGTCAGTTGGGCGACATATCTATGATTCGAAGGAACGTGATCGACGCCACCTGGAGTGAGACACTTGATCCACGTGAATTGCTGCATTGTTCCGACAACTTGGACCTGATCTTTCTGCTGAAGATATCTGCAGAGAAGACTAAGTCGACTATGGTGGCAGGGTACGGAAGTTCGCGGAATGAGATGTCCTCAACATGCTTCTCGCGTGTCTATATTCCTAATGTCAACGGTTGAAATCTTCTTAATGTCATTGTCACCAACATTACGCCTGTGAATAGAAGGGTGGATCTTGATCTTCGGAGTTATTGCGGCAATCATACCCATTCCATGAAAGGTATTCTTCCCATCAAAGTGCAGACATCATGATCGACGTTATCTGCTGCTAGAAGGACTGCAGTGTTTTCATCAACAGTAAAAGAGCCAGACCCACTTGCCAGCGCCGCGTTTCTTTCGAATCTTGTTACTTCTGCATACGACGAACAGTAACCCAGCTGATGGAGAACGTCAATAAGGAACCTTGACCTAAAGTTGTGGTGTAGCTGAACCGACAAACCGATCTGTAGTGGACATAGTAATCCTCTAGGACGGGTTGCTTGCATAATGCTCTGCCCAATTGCACCTATTTTTCTTGAAGCATCCTGTCCCGCAAATGCTTTTGATAATAGCAATTTCAGACTGTTGGGAATGTAATCAAGAGCACTTTCTGCAGTGATGTCATTTGGAGATGGATACACATCTTTTCTAGGCGAGTCGACAGACTTGATATCACTTCTGATTATTTTTGCAGCAGCTTCTACTAGGTAAATCTTCTGTAGCTCTATATCTATATCACATTCTTTCGACTTTTTGTGATAATCTATAAGAATTTCATTAGCTGTCTCTCGTAGTGTTACTACATCTGCCTTCCCACTTTCACCTGATATTATGATCTTGTCTCCGTAACGTTCTAAAAGCTTTCTCTTCATGTGCCTGCGTTCGTAGACAGAGCTCTGACTTCCTTGAAGATATTCCTCCATTTTGGAAATTAGGTCTCCAATCAACAGTTGTTCATCATCATTCTCTTCCAGGTAAGCACAGGTCTGAAGGAATGCTTGGTGTTGCTCTTCATTAGTTGGTCTCCCTTTCTTCGAATCATGATCGTCGGAGGAGTATGCGCGAGGAATGTTTTTTCCACTTCGAAAATTTACGCTGCAGGTGTGATGGTAGACACAATCTGCAGCAGGAAGATCACGAAGATAATACTCCAGACGGCCTTTTACATTAAACGACCATTCATCGCAGCGGCTTTCACAGCACCTTTTTATGGTTTCGGAGAACTCTGTAGTTCTTATTTTGACATGCTCTGATTTTGGTTTGTGTTTGGAAAAAAAGTCCACAAAGGTATCACAAAACAAACAGTGAGTAGCACTGGAAAATGCGTATTCATGAAAACGAGCACTTTTCCTTGGTATTGCCTCGGCTGCGGTCTGTCGCTTCTTTATTTCAATGGTCTTTTTATCCGTAAACCTTTTCCTACATACAACGTGAACACTTATTCCAGCTGTTGCAACAACATCGCTTCCACGGCTGCGGCTGGATGCATTTATACCATCTGCTCCTTTTTGCGAGATGTGAACCACTTCCTGTCCGCTGTCCAATTTCTCCTTACAAATCACGCACAATTCTTCAGGGGTCTGCATTCTTGAAGGCGGACGCACACCGAGTCAGCCGTACACCGAGTCAGTCTGAAACAGAAAACACAAATTAATAAACTGTGTTGCAGTATTTAAAAGGAGTACATAATAACAGTTTTAAAGAAAATGACAAGCACAAATACGCAGATTTGACAGTGGGTAGTAGGAATTAAAGAGTTGTATATAATATAAGTTTATAAAGATGTAGCAATGTCCATTCTCACATACACTCCATACAAGTATATTTTATTTACATTACGTGACGTCATAGTTTAATACTAGCCGCCTAATACAATTTTTAGTGTCATATAGGTTAATTTAGAAACGAAAATGTGTTTTAAAACATTTTACTGATCAAGAAAAACGTCATAACTCTCTCTACAAAGCGAAATTAAAATTTATTGTATTTCGTAGGAAACTGCCAGTCCGCCATTTTGAATTTCATTTTTGGGGGTGTTCCCGGGGTCCAATTTTGTCGGATTTTGGATATGTTATTCTGCAATGGTTCCTGAGCTGGAAACAGTTTAGAAAGCTTCTGAAGCAATTTTGCCCAGGTTGAAGCTATTTTTGCTCTAGATTGCCTGGACTAAATAGGCGACATGTATTCACCCTCCCTCGCTGAGAATATCACACTGTCTGTGTCGGCGTACAGAACACTCCGCCCAAGAGAATACAGTAGACCCCAAAGTTTGATGGGAGCGTATGCGGTTGTGAAGCTGGCTACAGGTATGTTTGTAGCACGCGATGTGTCTGTGGCGAATTCGGTAACGTTGTACTACAGTCACGATCTCCATGACCTCTTTATCGGGAGCATTAGCATAATCCCACACCTAGTTATAACTTTGGGCTAGATGAACGTTCCCCTTGCCTGTATTCTGTGCAAATTTTCCCCGAAGACTATTTAGACACAACTTTGCAGTAAAGCGCTTACCCGGGTTCTTTACAATTTGGGAACGGTCAAGCTGTATACCTTCACAGTCACAGTAACGGTGAATATAAGCCGATTTTTCATCTTCGGTATCAACTCGCCGATACCCTAATGCTTCTACCTTATCCTTCAAAAAAGTGTTTATATATGACGTGAAAAGGTTGAGTAGCTTCTGGAACCTCCACACCTCATGTATCTTCAATATTCTGTAGCCAAGGCGAACGGCTAGGGACAGCTCAGGGCTTCAATTTACGCCTCTGATCTTCCGCTGGTTGGTTGTGTGATTACAAGCCCCATTGTTCTCCTCTGCGCACTTCACACAGGGGAAACATGAGTTTGTGGTCTACAACGACGGGTAAGATCGGCATCCACAAATCGCGAGGGGGAAGCACGTCTACGAAGGAAAGACCGAAATAGTACTTGTTCAAATATGTTGAGAACTCTTCGATGGTGGGCAGGGCTGGTCCCACCAGTTTTTCAGGTGCTCCTACGGGATACGGATTGTTCTCCATCACGTAGGGATATAAAGAACAGAAGTCGTAGTAATGGAGTTTCACGCCCTCCGTAGGGGGAAAGTATAGCTTGAAGGGATTTGTACCGCCTCCAAACAAGCTATCACCGCATTTGAGAGCATCCAACACCATTGAACGCTTGATCGTATTTATTTCTTCACGGTACTGTCCATCTGTTTCCATCCGTGTATCATACTCATGCTCCCACAAGGCCTTGTGAGTGAACTGGGTGCCTATAAGCTGATCGCGGGTGCGAGTCCATGCAAGACTGTCGGCAGAAGATCTACGGCGGATATCTCCTCCGATTCCACAGACGGTACTTCCCCCGTGTTGTGGGCATGTTTTATGTATACACCGGTTTGCTGCTGTAAGTGTATGAGCCAGTAAATAGCCTTGTGTCCATAACTGCGAGAATTGTTTCTGTGAATGATGGCTAAGGTGTCTTTAGGCATGAAATTGTTCTTGAACACTGTAAAGCACAATGAGGCGATCGTGGTTGCAACTTGCAACGGATCGCAGTTGAAACGGTCTATGTACATCCTTCTAAAGGTCTGGAAACATACTCTAAGCACGCGTACACCATTCACGCAATAACGCTCACATTCATCAGCTATATTTAAGTATTAGATTCATTAAAACTGTTGTAGTTGCGGTCAAAATCTTCACGCTCACTATCACTCATGTTGGCGTAGTTAAAGTAATGTTTTGGGGGAGGTAGTCCTCCGTAATTTAAAGTGTCGCTAGTAAGGAAAGTGTAAGGGAAATATCCTTTTGAAACTTCGGTGGCTACGCCCATTAACTTCGGTAGCTAGGCTAATTTACAAGGTGTGAATAATAAAGTGTCTTTAAACTGCACATTACCTCTTATTTGCATCTGTTTGTTGCCTCTTTTCAAGGGATCACCTGTAAATATCTCCGATGACTTGTGCTCAAGCAGTTCCTTATAAAAGAACTGTGTGTCAAATTTTGTCCGTTATGGGCAAGAATATACACAGTCATTTCTTTTAACTTGTCCGCTAACTTGACAATATAGGACACAAAGAGCTTCACAGGGCTGTCGTGTGCGATCGTTTTAAAAACGTTTGTCCGTTTATCACATCTGTTTATCACTCATCGCAGATAGTCTGACTTACAAGTAGATATGAGATAACCTCTTTGGTTTCAGCAGCCGTGTATGTTTCTATATCGTAGTACACAGTTATACAAGGTCTATTTTTAGGCTAGCATCTTTCATATAACATACATGCCTTATACCATCTGTCTTATATTTCTCGTGATGTAGGACAGTGAATTTCATCACATTTATGCTTGAATTTCCCCCACTTATCCATCATATCAAACATACTACATTCACATATTCTCATTTTCCTGCACATGCCAATTGACTTATGGAGCTCAAAACAGTTATTATTGAAAAATGTGCGTCTACACATATTACAGTCCCTCTTCTCAGCTTCCACCACACGGCTTTCATACTTGGAGCTTTTACACTGTTCATATACCATGTGGCATTCCTTACAATGTTTCACTATATCTTTCGCAAACACGAGACACCCCTTAAACAAATCATGATGCTTTCCATATTTTCGACTTTTATCATAACTCGCGTAGAGAGTCCTTATATTACGGATCGGGAGGTACATTGTTCCTGACAACCCTAAAAGAAGTAGCGGTCTTGTACGATCTCTCACATAGCTTTTGAAAACATACACAGTCCTACGACGGTCAGCCATTCCAAATACAACTATACGAACATTCATTTCCTGCTCTACCCTTCTCAGCTCTTCAGGACCCATATTACAATCAAACTCAAGCTTGCAATCTGAAGCCAGTTTACGGGCACGCTGCACAACCGTAGGCAACCAAATTTTTTGGGTCCGTGTATTTAGTACAGTAAACATACGAGCCAAGACTAATACTATAAAGCCGCAACCACGATTGGCGTTTATTTTCCGTCTGTAAATAGCCTGAGAATTGAAGTTAAGATTATAAGGTGTGGCACTATGACCCGCAACATGGAATACACGGTCAGTATCTACCGTGAAGTTGTCCATATTGAAAGCTATACTACTTTGAGAGGCCTGCATTATGCGGCATAATATATAATCTATATCTACATCGGCCAAGCGTCTGAATGGTATTACTACCCAAAAATCATCTACATCCCCGTCATCTGACCCGAACCCAAAGGACAACCTCGTCCTGACCTCACGTTTGTCGCAGTTCTGAAGGGAAAACTCCACAATACGTTCAACTACTCGTCGCAGACCGTATTCAACACCATTGCTATACAGGGATCCAGGGGTCAACTCTGACTACGTACCCATTTCTAGTCAGGGCCGGGGTGGGGGTGGCGGTGCGCATCAGTTCAAATGTTATACCATCCTCTACAGAACGAGAAGCTGCTGCTGTTGTGGAGGATGTGCCCGGAATTGAACAGGAATAAAGGGACGTATTTTTATTTGAGGAAGGAGCTAGTGTGGGGGTTGTGCCGTAAGATAGAGGGTTGTGGCTGTATTACTGGGGGTCTAACAACCGGTGTACTCCTGGCAGGCTTTACACCTGACGTGGAGGGATCTTCATCATGCCTCCGCTTTGATTTGTCGCGTGGTGGTGCTACAGTTGTCACTGGTGTGGGTTCATCAGCGGGATGGAGTCTGTGACCACAACTACACTGTCAGCGGGATCATCTGTAATATTGATGATGGGGACATGAATATAAGGAACACCACTTAAATTTTTATCATATTTTGTAAATGATCCACTTAGGAATGTGACGTGTTAGAGATGGATTCTGTAGAAAAAATTCAGGTTCACGAGCCGTCCACATGTATTATATCTGGCCCTACAGGATGTGGTAAAACTGTGTTTATGCTTAAAATCATTAAGATAAGGGAGAGATGTTCTTAAGATTTGTGCATAAAGTTATATGGTGCTATTCGACATACCAATTAGTACTCAACGAGTACCAAGATGATATTCTGTTCCACAATGGTGTATATGACGTAAATTCGTTAAAGGGAGATGAACATACAGTTATTGTAATTGACGATCTCGTGTTGGAAATGGATAAAACGTTTGCCGAGACATTTACAGTGTTCTCCCACCATCTTAACATAAGTGTATTCTTCATTAATTAGAATCTATTTTTCAAAAACAGATACATGCGCGATGTGTCGTTAAATACACAATATCTAGTCTTATTCACGCAACGTAGAGATGCGTCACAAATTGGGGTATTAGCCAATCAAATATGCCCGAATCAGCGTAAGGAGTTTTTGGAAGTTTATAAAGAAGCTACAAGTCAACGTTACGGATATTTGCTTTGTGACCTTCACCCGCAAGACACGTTTAGGGTGCTTCTAGGAACGAATATATTCCCAAACGAGCCTGAAACGGTGTATATTCCAGAATGACAAAGAGGCTAAAGAAATATCATGAATTAATAAAAATCTACCATCGATTGCCCCGGGCACTGCAACAGATGTTTGTTAAAAATATCGACTCGAACTTTTTAAAATGCATCTGTGAAATCTGCTTTAACGTTATAAAATGTAATGTACCAATGAAACCCCCTCAGAAGGCTCGCCTACGCCGTTACAAGAACATAATACGTACACTCGTTCGTAAAGGTCCAACTGTAGGGAAGAAAAAACGAATTATTGTACAAAGAGGGGGGGATCATTCCTACCCATCTTATTTTCAGTTTTGGGACCTTTACTGACTAGATTAATATAATGAAGAAAGTGGTAGTGATTCCACACGAGGTGTATGCTTCACTGCAAAGTTCAAAGAATCCAGACACGGTTCTAGAACCCCGTAAAAGCAGGCTTAAAAAAATGGAGAGCGAATTGTTAGCCCTATTAAACAGTGAAAAGTCACCTGATGAGAAAAGAATCTTATACCAAGAAGCTCTGCGGAAATTTCTTCACGAGTAAGAAAATTATAAGAATCCGACAGAGATCCCCATGGTTATTAGGCACAGCGCGAAAAACGATGAGCATGGCGACATAGAACCTGGGTCGGACGTTAGAGCTGACCAACCAAAGAATAACGGGTCGGCCCCACAACATATCGAGCATGTACTAAAAAGCAGCCTCTCACATACATTAAGGAATAAAGGTTTAAGTCTTTATAATCTATTGAGTGAGGACCCCATCATACAGTGGAGCGATACAGGTACCGGGCTCGAATATCGTCGATATCGTCCATGATCTGGTGAGAAAGTGGGATAGACCCTCACCATCAGGATGGAAGCATATTAAAGCAAGACTACAACAAACAAATATCCCCAAAATATTGATAGGAAATCTGAATAGGTTAAAAGACTTGGAGCAAACCTCGCATATGCCACAACTGAGCACGTCATCACCACCAGCGGTAGCACCTCTGAAGAGGAGAGAGAAGAGACCAAACAACAACGTTCAACCCTTTCCACGTGCTTCTAAAATAAGTAAACGGCGAACATATTAAGAAGACGCTATTATGACATTTCTAACCCAGCCTCCTTCGGAGGCGTTGATAGAATATACAGAGGTGTTTATAATGATGGAGTAAGAAAAAAATGTTGAGAGGTTTTTGCGGGAGCAGGATGATTATACACTTCATAAGCCAGTGAGAAAAAGGTTTAAAACAGCCAAGACAACCGTGGCCTCGATTGACTCTATTTGGCAGGCGGATTTAACAGACATGCAAATATATTCAGTGTATAATAATGGCTACCGCTACATTCTATTCATAATAGATGTGTTCTCTAGATATCTGTGGCTAATTCCTCTAAAAAATAAATCGCCTGAAACAGTTGCTAAAGCCACCCAAACGCTGATGTTGAAAGAAAACAGTATTCCAGGCTATATCTGTACGGATCTGGGGAAAGAATTTATAAGCCGAGCTTTTCAGAACATGTTGACAGAGTTTAATATCAGGTACTAGACTATCAATTCTATACATGAGGCCTCTTTAGCTGAGAGTTCAACGTACCAGAAAGGAACGCATGCATCGCTATTTTGCACATAAAAACACATTTTGGAATCACTGGCCTTACCCTACAACCATTCACACCATCGCACGATTGGGACAACACCTAACGAGGTTTTAGAAAGAGGTACGCACACAGAGCGCGAGGTGAGAAGAGATATTCATAGAACCATGCCACATTCTACACGTTTCAAAGTCAATGATTATGTAAGACTGTCGCGTTCGGAGAATAAATTCGCGAAAGGACTTGTGCAAGGTTGGAAACGTGAGATTTTTAAAGTTATGGCTATGAGACCTAAAGCCGAGATAATGCTGTATTACTTTGAAGAGTTGAATGGGGAAGAAATCACAGGAGGCTTTTACCGCGAGGAGTTGCAGAAAGTGACATTTAATTTAGGAAAAAAGTATTTAAAATTAAAAAAAATTTAAGGCAGCAGAGGTTCAACAAAGAGAAAAATGTATCTGGTGAAATGGCTACGATACCCAGAAAGCTTCAACACCTATATAAAAGCTGATGCAATAATGAAGCTTAAATAGTATGCTACATGTCGCCTAACCATTTCTACCTCACACTACCGTCCTCTTCTTCTCTGTGTGTACATCCTAACAACACCCCGGCCAACTTTGTAACAGAACTCCATGGGCCCGTTGAATTGGGTCGTGATTCGTATGAGGTGGGGATATGCGAAATTCAGCTGGACACCTTCTTTTTAAATATTGATTATAAAGAAACAGTTTTTTACGGTTCTTAGAGACCTTGATGAGTGTGAAAAAGCAGGGGTAACTCGGGATGAAACCATGCGTACACTAGGCCCGGGCCGTTATGGTGCGGCTGAGGATGTTGTGAGAGACTTAAACGTTAGTTTAAAAAGCTCAAATCTTACAGCTGATTTAGTATACGAAATCGTGAACAAAGAAACCTCTGCACACACTCTGACTCTAAAATCACAGGCTAACAGAAATATTAAAGACAAAGGGTTGTTCAAAATTATAACCTCGGAATGATATGGTACAGCCCTCCAAAGAGATACCTTTCACGAAGTACAATAGGATTTGTCCAGCATAATGTATCAGCTGAAATTAGAGAAATTGAGCGATGACTATCCATCCTCAGACATGTGCTATATTTACAGTAATAGCGTGGAGCATCAAATTGTTCCGAGTTAAAATGGAACGAAAGCCTTTCACAGTCTATCGAGGGGTGAGATATCAGCGTGGGAGTGGGCTTGGATCCATTTTCTCAACCATACTACGTACGGCTGTCCCCTTGCTGAAGAGGGGTGCCAGATATCTCGGGAGAAAAGCTTTACAATCAGGTTTTAACATGGTAGAAGACATAATGGCGGGGGCTAGACCTAAAGAAGCTCTAAAAAAGCACTTAAAGCTTACACGGGACGAAATCATCAAAGATGCAAAGAGAAAAATGCGTGGTGGTGGGAAGAAGAGGGCTGTCCGGAAGAAGGGGTTACCAGCACGTGGTGTTAAACGTAAAAGGACATCAAAAAAGAAGAAGTGCTCTAAGCGAATGAAACATATGGTTGATAATTTTTTTAAATGATATGAGCTAAGGACATTACTCTCATAAATCATAGGTTGCTTACTACTTGTCGAGAGAGGTGGCACTATTTCTGGCTCGTCATGGCACGTTTCATCCATCCGTGTAGTTCACAATGTTGTAAATCGGAGCTGTCCCTCTTTGACATTCCTCCAACACAAGTTTCTATTGAGTACAGTGACTTTATTACGATTAACCCGTTAAACACAATTAGTTCCCCGAGTGCTCCTATATAATTCGTGATACCCAGCTCAGGCCCTTACATTTTTTATCAAAGCTGCGTGCATATGTACGGTAAACTCCACATTGTACATTCAGATGGAACGGATTGTAATGATAAATATGTTGTATTTCCCGAAACAAACTTTCTACACTCTATATTCAGCCAGTGTGATATGTATTTAAATCACGTCAACATCTCTGCAGGAACGGGTTATTATCACCTGCGGGCCTATCTGGAAAATGTCCTTAACTTTTCAAAAGAAGCGAAGGATACCTTTTTAACTGCTGAGGGCTCTTATCAGGCTAAAGACGAAACCAGTATAAAGGACAAGTTTACAAATTCTAAAAAGAAGATATACAGTAAATCCTCGATATAACGGAGGAGCGATTTAGCGGAAGGAATTTTCTCCGTTAATGAGTGATCAATTTAGCGAACTAGTTCGTTAAATCAGAATGTGCTCCATAAAAAAGAGGGATGGACGCGCACGTTTTTTCGTGTGTTCGTGTTTTGTTTACATGTGGCCAGTCTGTACCCTGTCGCCTCGCCGCTTTGTTGCATTGCTGCTCACTGTGTTTGTGCCTGTGTTTGTGCTTAACTGTGCTTTTATTATCATGCCGAAAGTATCTCAGAGAACAAGTGGTGGTGAGAAGGTGAAAAGAGTGTGTTTAACTATTGCGCAGAAGTTAGAGATAAATGAAAAGCTTGAGAAAGGAGCGTCAGTGGCTGCTGTGATGGCAGAGTATAACATTAGAAAAACACAAGTTTACCAACTGAAAGTTGATAAGCAGCACCTTAAGAGCTATAGGCTGCAGCATGAGACGAGTGCTAGTGACAAAAATAAGGCTCTTGAAAAAAAGTCATTAAAGAAGCCATCACATCAAGACCTGGACGACGCCGTGTACAACTGGTACAAACAGCAAAGGGCTCAAGGGCTGCCGGTCCGAGGTCCAGAGCTCCAGTTAACTGGATTAAGGTTTTCAGAAAAATTAAATATTGAAAATTTTCATGCTAGCACTGGCTGAGTGACTAGGCTTTATGCCCGACACAATATCATGGACCGGCGAAAGATGAAGTGCTGACACCGCCAGTGTTGCTCCCTTCGTAGAAGAAATGAAGGTGCTGAGGATAGAAACGAATCTGCAAGACTTCCAAATCTACAATGGTGATGAGACGGGCCTCTTTTGGAAGGCATTGCCGAGCAACACGCGGGCAGCGAGAGCAGAGGCAAGTGTCCCCGGGCACAAAATGAGCAAGAGTCGTGTGTCTGTCCTGCTATGTGCCAATGCCGATGGTACCCACCGCCTGAAGCCGATGGTTGTTGGAACTGCGAAGAGGCCAATGGCATTACGCCCCTTCATGAACAGTCTCCCTGTGTCCTATGAGGGTAACAAGAAAGCTTGGTTCACGAGGGAGATTACCAAGCACTGGTTCGACAACTGATTTGTGCCAGCTGTCCGGTCTTTCCAGGTGAAGGAAAAGGGAGTGAATTATAGAGAAGTTAAGGCCCTGTTGCTCTTGGACAATGCTCCTGCGCATCCTTCTGCTGATGTGTTGTGCTCCAGTGATGGGAAGATAAGGGTCAAGTATTTACTGCCGAACACCACTTCTCTAATCCAATCTATGGACCAGGGTGTAATCAATGCTTTCAAAAGGCATTACCGTCGGCTCATGCTTGATGATCTTCTTGTTGTGGAGCTTCCCCCGGCAGAAGACGTGCCAGATACAAGAGAAGAAAGAAATCTGCAGGCCTACAAGAACTACACTTTTATGATGTAGTGCACAGTGTAAAAAAAGCATGGGATACGGTGAGTGTTTGAACCCTGGTCCATGGCTGGAATGCCTTGTTTGGCCACAACCATCAAACCCAGCTGCAAGAGAAGACAGCAGACTTCGAGGGATTTACGGTAGAGGAATGCAGAACGGTCTTCCGCAATGCTGGAGAGGACGATGTACAGCAAGATGACATCAAGGAGTGGCTGGAGATTGATGGTGGAGACCCTGGGTACCACATCCACTTTGAAGACGAGATTCTGCAAAAGTTTCTTTTGCCTCAAGTCCCTTAGAAATAAGCTTGGAAGAAGAAGAAGAGACATCTACAACTCCATCGATGAAGCTGTCTGAGGTGCGAAATAATCTTGATGCTCCCCTCAACTTCCTGATCACCACCAAGCATGAAGACCTGCAGCCCTTCTATGACCATCTGAGGGAGATGAGAACCAGGGTTGTCAAGAAACAACAAGCCATATGTGCCCCGATCCAGACTAAGATTGATGATTTCTTCGAGCCTCCTGCCCCTCAAAGACGAAGATCTGACAGCCATTCTTCTCTTGGTGTTCCACTACCCTCAACATCAGGATTGTCATCAACCCCTTCATCTTCACCAGCTCCAACCCTCAGCTTTTCTCGCAGTGCTTCCACTACCCCAGAGCCAGTCACCCCAGAGGTACCTGCCGTGCTTCTGGAGGGTGATGCTAAGACAGTAATTCACAGGTTTGGAGGTCATATCTGTGTCAGGCCACCTACAACAAACACCATAACCCCCAAATTTTAAGGTAAGCCATGTCTATTTTTTTTGTCTAGGGAATTCTTCCTAAGCACTATGCATAATTTTTTTCAATGCCTGAAATTTTGTACAATTTAAGGGAATTTTCGATTTAAGGGAATATTCGATTTAAGGGAATGGGGTGGCTGGAATTCGTTCGTTAAATCGAGGATTTACTGTACGAATGTTTTGGGCGCATGCATACAGACTTCACATTCCAGGAGAAACTGCTTGTGAATGGGGTCGATATGAAATTAAAGCTCACTCGCACGAATCCTACGATCTGTTTAAATCTGGGAACTGATCAAGAATAGGGCGCAAAGCCAGTTGTGATTCACATTATGAAACATACCTTCGCGTACGTCGAATAAAACTGAGTTCGCCTAAACAGTTAGAAATTGAAAAAAAATTACTAGATACCACAGTAAAATACCCAATTAACAGAGTACAGATCAAACTATACACAGTACCAGCAGGGTTGGCAACGAAACAGATAGAAAACATCGCCCTGGGAGTTCTACCTAAAAGGTTATTAATTGGCATGCAGGACCACGCTTCTATGAATGGGAAATATAAAAAGAACGCCTTTAAATTCGAAAAGTTCGGTCTTAAAAATACTATAACTTTATACGTTAAAGGCATAGCGTTGGGGGGAATATTGGAGATGGATTATTCATCAGACGCTGTGTTCCCGCTTTCCTCGAG
This sequence comes from Bathynomus jamesi, assembly GCA_023014485.1. NCBI lineage: Eukaryota > Metazoa > Arthropoda > Malacostraca > Isopoda > Cirolanidae > Bathynomus > Bathynomus jamesi. Next base: position 1,062,178 of record JAJOZX010000539.1, read on the forward strand.
AACTTATAATAATCTTGCCCATATCGCCGGTGCCTGTGATGAGCTAGGAATTGGTGTAACGCAGAAAGAATTCATCGAGCAATTTAATCTTTATCCGTTTGACATGACTCCTGACTTATAATTTCTCGAACAGATGCATATCCCAAAAATTGTTTGGAATACTTACCGATTGCAGGGATACTTTAGTAATATTTTCGGCATTTACTGCCTTTCATTTCTCTTACACATGGCACGTGGAAAGGAATTTATAAATTTTTAAAAATTATTTGACCCGTGTCAAACTGAGTGGAATGATGAGTTGGTATGCAGGCAGATAAAAAAACGTTTTCCGTTTGTGCACACTCGATGTATTGTGTAAAATTTTACGTGTATATATAAAGTGTAACTTGAATAATTGCATCAATATTTTTTCCAATAATGTTAGTTTGTGTAGTCTGTAACTTATTCAAAATGTGACGGATACTAATTCTGTAACTAATTTAAGTTAGATATAAAAATTTTACTATTTTACAAAACATTCCTTAGAAACAAAAAAGAAAAAAGTTTACATTAATTCGTCGACGACCTGGCACTCGTTTGACCGGGTGTGTTGTAATACTTCAATCTCTGACCCCAAGTTGTCGTCGGCTATTTGCGTTTCTTCAAAGCTATCACGAAAAGTAGCTATAGCACGAGTCAGTTCCAAAGGATACGGATGTAGACAGACATTTTTGAATTAATTTGAATAGTTCATACATTTTTATGAATGTCTTTTAATAAAAACTCATTTGCTTTTCATCGAAAATACAAACAGTATATATATATATATATATATATATATACAGGGTGTCCCAGAATTAACTATCTATTTCAATGAAATCGGACAAATTTAATAAAAACTGACATAATTTTGTGTTTATTACTAAATTATGATACAAAAACAAATAGATTTATAAATCATAAGTCAAAACTTTATTGAGAAGTTTCAACATGTGCACCGTCTGTATCTCTGCAAATTTCAAATCTATCCTCAGCGCTGCGAAATACATTTTGAAGCATTTCAGGTGTTATCTGCCGCACTGCCAACTGGATGCGTTCTTTAAGTTCAGCTAAACTATTGATCTTTTGGCGATAAACCTTTGTTTTTATGAAACCCCATGCAAAGAAATCCAGGGGAGTCAAATCCGGAGAACGCGGAGGCCAAGGTCGAGGTCCTCCACGTCCAATCCACCGATTCGGAAGGCATCTGTTGAGGTATTCTCGAACAATTAGAGCATAATGACATGGTGCTCCATCTTGTTGAAACACAACATTATCAAGAATGCCATCATCAAGAAGCTGTGGTTCGAGAAACTGCTGAAGTATATCAAGGTAGACGGTACCTGTTACAGTTGCTTCAGCAAAGAAGAATGGGCCATAAATTTTGGATTTGGTCATTCCAAGCCACACGTTAACTTTTGGAGAGTCTCTTTGCCATTCTATGACTTCAGACGGTCTTTCATTGGACCAGATACGACAGTTGTGTCGATTGACTTTACCACACGTGTGGAAAGTCGCTTCATCACTGAATAAGATGTTATCCAATAAACTTTCATTTTCGATTTGATCCACAATTTCTGCACACCTTGCTGCTCGATTTGGTTAATCCTCTTCATTTAGGGCATGCAGTACTTGAATGTGATAAGCCTTTTTCATCAGTGTCGAACGCAAGATTCTATGAACTGTTGTCTTGGATATGTTGAGTAGGGTGGATCGATTTTACATTTGTTTCGATTTCCATATTCTAATAGAGACAAAAACTTGCGCATGCATGAGAAAATAGCCTCTGCAAAATCTTAGCTTAATAGGTAATCATCTTCTGCCCCCGGCAGAGCGATGAAAATCATATTTTAGTAGTCAAAAACGTATTTTTAAACCCTAGCCTAGAGTCATAAAATTTTGCGTGTGTGTTATTTCATGCCTAAGCAACGATATAAATGTTATGGGAAATATATAAATGCATTATTTAAGACAAAGAGCCGATCTGAAAATATGTATAATATACATATTTTCAGATCGGCTCTTTGTCTTAAATAATGCATTTATATATTTCCCATAGCATTTATATCGTTGCTTAGGCATGAAATAACACACACGCAAAATTTTATGACTCTAGGCTAGGGTTTAAAAATACGTTTTTGACTACTAAAATATGATTTTCACCGCTCTGCCGGGGGCAGAAGATGATTACCTATTAAGCTAAGATTTTGCAGAGGCTATTTTCTCATGCATTCGCAAGTTTTTGTCTCTATTAGAATATGGAAATCGAAAAAAATGTAAAATCGATCCACCCTAATGTTGAGTCTTCGACCGGCCTCCCTAACCGAAGTTGTTGGTTCATCCTCAAACAATTGTCGTACCTGTTCGGTACTGTTACGTGCTGTCCTTGGGCGTCCTCTTCCCACCTCGTCGTGTACGGATCCAGTTCTTTTAAATTTGTTCACAAGTTCACGAATCGCTTTGTCTGTAGGACCGGTTCTGTGGAATCTTCTTGTAAATTTTTCTCTGATTTCATTACATTGCATTCCTTTGATACGGGATGTTACAACAAAGATGCGTTCTTGTGTATTCATTATTAATAGGGTTCTGAAAGAGAATGAAAATAAAACTATGAAAAACTATGAAAAAATTATGAAAATAAAATTATGAAAAAATTTAGAAATTTATACATTTTTAACACATATTAAACATGATAAACATAAATAAAAGTGTGTTTTAAAAAATTTGTCCGATTTCATTGAAATAGATAGTTAATTCTGGGACACCCTCTATATATATATATATATATATATATATATATATATATATATACACTCATAAATAACAGCTTTAGTAGTTCTAAAACAGATACTTTAATTTGCATGGTTTATTAGGGATTTTATAAAAATATTTAAAACTTGTAAAAGAATCTTGAATATTATAATATGATTCCCGCTCGTTTGCCTATAACATATACTTCCACAAACATATAAAATAAATAATAAGTTCGTTCACGACTAAATATAGGACACAAAAATTACAATAGAAATAAAAGTACATCAATTTTTATACTCACATCTAAACTGTAGAACCTTTAGCTGGATCAAACGGAGCGTGAGTGCAGATGTTAGTAACGGTTTGCGTTGAAAATAATACGTTCCGATCCGATGCATTAAAAAGAATAATTGTGGCCAACGCATCAGTGTCTCCAGCTTCATATAGCTCCGGTAAACTATAAAGTTGTAACTGGCTCATGATGCATGTTTATCCGCTGGTAAAATAACTGCTTTGAGTTCCAGCTGAAAATACTTCCTTTTATATGCATAATTCCCGACTTTAACATTCCCTTAAGCCTGTTGATTGGATGTTAATGTAACTAGGCGTGCCTATGGCATATGTGTGTGCCAATCAGATATCGTAACACCGATGTAACGGACCAACGCTTTGGGGATTGAAGTCCTGATTGGATACCTTCACGAATGAGTGTGTCTTTATCAAATTTGGTTTGTTCACTCCGCACATTTTTGGAACCCACTGTGACTACCGTCCTCATTCGCGATTCGTAAGTTTGAATATTTCAATTTTAATTTATGTCCCATTCTCTGTATTTCTAATTTATGAAATTTGATTGTATTAATAAATAAAAAATATAGAAATTTCAACTAGCTTTCATGTAATCATTTTAGTTTTTACAAAGTTATTTTTATAAGATAAAAAGTATAGAATTTGGTCATTTACGGAAGAAAGGAGAGGCGTTAATATTGAATTGAAATACCCTTCAGAGAGGAGGGGCGACAAGCTTGACCTTCGTGAAATGAGGAATCATCACACGGAACATTTGAGAGGTTGGAAGGCACTTTTTAAGATTAGATTGCCCTTATATTCTTTCTTATTAGGTTCTTTTTTAAGCTTTTAGATTAGGTTATGTTATGTTAAGTTAGGTTACCCTTGGATCAGATAAATAAAAAGTATTGACAATAATATTTGGCGTAACTTCTTCTTCAGAAGATGAGGTGTGAATACTTTATTTGTGTTTATTTGAATGCGTTTGTACTAGTATAATACTCTCTATATTTCTAATTTATGTAATTTGATTTTATTAATAAAGAAAAACAAACGTCTATAGATGGTTTATTATACAATTATTTCTATGCTATGGAATAATTCACAAGTTGTACATTGTTCGTGATCCTTTTAATTTTTTTACGTCTAATTTTCAACAGAAACAGTTACAATTTCTTCAAATGAAATAAAAAATATCCTTAAACGTTTATGCATATACCCGTACAAAAGAATGTAATGTACTGTTACATAAAAAACTAACATAGAGTATACGAAAAATGATTATTATTATAGAAAAAAGAAAGATATGAACTTTTCGTAGTGACTTTTGAAATCAACTTTCACACAAAATAATGACCAAAGCGGAAAAACACGATTTATAAGGCATGTAACGATATTTTAGACCTTAACCCACAGAAGAGTAATGACTACTTAGAGGATATAATGTTTCTTGAAAAAAAATATATATGTATGATGTTTTATTACACATTTATTTCTATGCTCCGGAATAACTCACAAGTTTATACAGTGTTCGTGTAGCCTTTTAATTTTTTAACGTCTGATTTTCAACAGAAACACAATTTCTTCAAATGAAGTAAAAATATTCTTAAACGTTTATACATATACCCGTAGAAAGGAAGTTAATTGGCTATGCTACACCAAAAGCTAACTTATGATTTATAAAGTTTACCGATAAAATACATGCACGTACTAATGAACACTTATCAGGAAATGCGAATGTGAAGGAATGTCATATAGAACCAGATATAAACGAGTAAATGCAAGACTTCTGTTGAGGGAATTCTTGATTTCATATTTTATTTTTAAAAATTTTACTTATCTTTTATTTTTTTTATTTTTTTGAAATTTATAATTTGTCTTTTTGAATGTTTTACTGTAAAACTTATTTAATATTTTTTTAGTTTGTTTTCAAAATGTTGCTTATCTTTTACTTTTATAATTTTAGAATTTACCCTGAAGATGAGTGTTGTATACCTCGAAACGTCGGAGCTATAATTGTTTTTACTGTCAATGTAAACCTATTTTATGGGTTTCTTTTATAATTTCATGAATGTTTTATTTTTAGTTTGTGTAAATGCCGGAAATGCAAATGTGAAGGGATGTTGTATAGAACCAGAGATAGACGACTAAATTAGTTCCAGCTATTTAACAATGCATTAATAATACTCTAAAAAAGATCAGCTTTTAACGGATGTGATACATATATATATATATATATATATATATATAGAGAGAGAGAGAGAGAGAGAGAGAGAGAAATGAACATTCAGATGTAAAAGAAAGTGGAGATAATTTTATCAGTGGGCTTAATCATTAGCCTCGATAAATTAGACGTACTAATGAAGGTTTACCAAAAATGCATACGTGAAAGAATGCGACATAATTATGGATAGGCCCTTCCATTAACAAAGAAATAAACAACCAAATGTTGGTTTGTTTTAATTTATTCATTTTCAAATAAAAGGCACACGTAGATCATCCACCGTCATTGTTTTTAAAAATTTATTTATTTTTATAATAATAGAAAAGGAAGCACATGACAAAGATATAAGTGAAGCTTCTTCTTTGAACTCAGGGTCATACAATAAAAGATATACAAGAATAAGGTGTGTGTGTGTGTGTGTGTGTGTGTGTGTGTACAATTTGGTTGTATTTTTATATAAAAGACTGTTTTGTATTAACCCTTCGATTTAATTAACATCACACATTCATAAATATATATATATATATATGTGTGTGTGTGTACACCTTTCGTTAATCTTTGGTTAGCTTCCGCCCGAATTGTTCATTCTGACGAAGGTCAAACTTTTCACTCCACCTTAGACCTACAGTTTAACGTAGAATCCGAACCACGTTCCACCAGCAGCCCAGCGTCTTAATCACTAGGCCACCCAGGATACCCATTTATCTACCAACCACTTTATTGTGTGGAAGGATGAACAGCTGGATTTTGCTGCTCGCCGCCTGCCGTCCCCGGGTGTCGATCCCGGGGCCGATGGATTCGTAGCCAGCGACGCTAACCACTACACCACCGAGCCGCATATATATATATATATTTTACTGTGTATATGAATGACCATTTGTCCACTTAAAAAATCAGAGGATTTTGTCACAGAATACAGACAGCCAGAATTGTTCGCATTCCAAAGTGGCTGTGACTGTTGCTTAAGGCTAAATTATTTATAATAAGAACGAAAACAGAGGAAGGTCAGATTTTGAAAGTAAAACACAAACATTATGATGTAGTCAAATGAATTCAGTTCTTCGCGTCGCATAGTTTAGAAAAGTTGGAGTTAAAAAATAAATTAAGTTGTTCATAATTTCTCTTTAAAAAACCAGAATAATAACTCTGGCCAACAAGTATTTTTCATCAGATATAATTATGGGTGAGCTAGATCAGTGCTTCTCAACCTTTGAGAATGCGATGTACCCCGTAGCCAACCTTCACTGAACTTATGCACCCTTAGCTAATCTGCTTCTTAATCAAATAGAACTAATAGATTAATGGAGTCAATAGACTGAATAGCGACTTAATAGTGAATTGACTGAGGATAGACTAAGTAAAACAGGAACAAAGAGAATAGTATATATATTTACGTAGATTTATCACATATCTATATATTCTATATTTCATGTGTTTGATTTAGTGACTTTAGTTTAGTCTTTAGTCGCTTGTTTGCTGCTGTAATCGTGACAAGATTGTGTCAAATCTCGGCTCAATGTTTTGTTCCAAGGCACCCCTCATCAAAAAATCCACATCTTTCAATGAGTTTCGTTTCTTGCTCTTGATCTCCAGCAGGCACGAAAATCCTTTCTCGGACAAAAAGGTTGTTTTCATTCTCACGAGGTACGTAAGCGCTTTCTGCTATAATTCTCTGTACTCGGGAATTTCATACACAGCAACCCAAAAGTCGCCGTAGTAGTTGGCTTCTTTGAAGGATGACTTCTGAGCGAAATCGGTGGAAAGTTCCAATAGCGAAGGCATGAGCTTTTCTAGATTTGCTGCTCGCAGGTGCTCCGGAATGAATGGAAAGTAGAGCTGAAAGTTCTTTTTCAAAAGCTCGAGATGGCGAAGAACGAATTGCCTGATATCTCCCTCGAGAGTTGGCGTCACTGCTTCCCACCTACATTCTTTGAGAAAGCTGTCAAGTGGAGAAAAATCCGTGAAGTCCTTCGTTTGAACACGAATCTTCCATAGCTGTAATTTTAGCTTGAAACCTTCAACTTTGCTGTAACGTCGAACATATCTCTTCCTCTGCCTTGAAGGGAGAGATTCAGTCTATTCAGGAGTTCAAAAATGGCTGCCATATACGACAGTCTGGCAACCCAGTAGTCGTCCTGAAGCTTGAAGGCTTTTTCATCTCCCTCCTTAGTCAGATAGACATACAATTCCTGTCTCAACGAAAGAACTCGGTTAAGCACTTTTCCTCTTGACAGCCAGCGTACTTCGGCATGAAGCAACAGCCTCGTAAACTCAGCGTCCATCTCCTTGCAGAGCTGCTTAAACATGCGCGACTTCTTTGCCTTTGCACATATCCCATTCACTATCTTTACCACATCGTGTATGACTTCTTCCAAATCCTCTTTCAGCGGACAAATTTTATCCCCGGCTATTTTCTTGGCGGCGAGTGCTTCACGATGTATCACAGTGAATTGCGGAACAGTTTGGAGCCACACTTTTTATTTTTTTAACGACACCATTTCTACTTCCAGTCATTGATGCAGCACCATCCGTCGTTACAGACACACACTTTCCCAAGTGCAATCCATTGGCGCTCAAGAATTCATTCAGCTTGGAGAAAATATTTTCAGCTGTTGTTTCTACTCCGACGAGCCTGCAGAACAAGAAATGCTCGACAAGCTTCTTTGACGGGAAGTCAGGAACACGACAGTACGCCAATAGTTGAGACATATTTGTAATATCAGTGGACTCGTCTAACTGAATACCAAAGCAAGGTGCTGTTCTGAGCTTAAAGATCAGCTGATCCTTCAAATCTTCACTGACATCGACACACCGACGTCTCACTGTGCCGTTATAAAACGGAATTTTTCGTATCTTCTCAACTGCTTTTCTTCCTCCATGGATGTTCTTGGCGGCAATCTCCAAGCACGGAGCAATGAGCTTTTCAGCATCAGTCATGGGTTTCATATTCTGCATGATCACATGGGCGATTTCAACTGATGTTCTCAGCAACGGCTTTTCTTCTCGCTCTCGATGGACAACAGTACTTTCGAATGCACTCTGCTGCTTTCGAAACTCATTCAGCGTTGCCTGAAAGAATTCTTTCGACTTGTTTTTGTGATTACCGTGAGCCGACTTCAGATGCGAAAGTAATTTTGACGGGACCAGATTCTGGTTTTGATAGCTAACCGAGCAAAACATGCACTGGCAGCAGTATAAGGGTTTTGTTCTTCGCCATTTCGCAGAAATAAGCCGAACTGGACGTAATCATCGCTCCATTTTCGCCGCTTATCGTTAGAAAACCGTCCAGATTGGGTAGTAGCCTGTCGCTTCGTTTCATTCTCGTTGGGTGCTAGATGTTCTCTTCTGATGTCTCAGGAACAGTTCTTTTGAAATACTTTAACAGTGACATCTGCGAAGAAATGGAATGATAGGCAAAATTAAGTTACCATAACATGTTTCAGCTTTCAAAATAAACCATCCAATTAGCCAAACACTAACACTTTAACTGTTACGTAAATTGTAAATTAGGCATTGATATAATTTTCAGAATATTAAAAGAAAAAACGAACTCATTGGGCATAAATATCAGCGTAAGCTATTATATAATTCAACACAAAATAAGCTTCAAGTTCAATCACTATATTGATAAATTTTAAAGCATAATTCACCGTAAGCTTACAATTATTTGGTTTTGTTTAACTGCTTGTAATGGATAGTTTCTAAATTGTAACCATATTTGCCTACTTTGTAATTAACATAGGAATTAAATATTTACCCTGAGCACTGTGGTTTGATGCGGTAATTTATGCCTTATGGCACAATTAATTTAGCCTGTTGGGCCCTGGTGGGCGGACCGTCAGGCTTTAATTCTCATAATAATAAGCACAATTAACTCACCTAAGCATAAGCCACACTGTATATGAACATATCAATTATCAGATTTGATTTGATAATAATAAATGAGAAACGGTACACTTGAAAGGTTACGCTGTGAACGACTAAATAACTTAAGTTTTCATTCTACTTCTATTTATACATACATTGAATTTTCTAGAAACAGGAAGTTATGTCAACGAAACTAGAAAATTCGAGAGTACATTGGAAACTCTGAGCCTCATGGAAACGTGGGAACATTAATTACTTCATCCAAATATAAAATTTGAAAATATTACATACACATACTTAAAATTAATATCAAGCATAGAAATAAGTTATATGAATGACAGAGAAATGGTTAAAAAATGGAAAACCAGTAAATTTATAAAGAAGTGCTGTTGTCGCACTTTGTTGCCAGATCTTACACTATTAATTATCTTTTATATTTCAAATGTATAAATCATGTTTTCTCTTATGTTTAAATATCTAATTGTAATTTACTTTATTAATCTCTCACAATTACCATTTTCGTTCCAATTACCATTTTCGTTCTTATTCTTATTTACAATTTACCATTTGATAGTTTGATGTCTGCAAGGGACATCTGGTGATAGTGTTTAAGCCCATTTTTATTGCATGAATGGTACTAGTTTATTTCATATATATTATGTACATTTAGGTGATAGATCCCGCAGCTCAACACAAGTGTTGTGGGATATAGGGAGGCAGCATCTTGGGTTAGAGGATACTCTCTGTCCTTACAAACCCCATTTAAAGAGATTCCTCTGCCGAGCGGTGCCCCCATAGTACTGTGATGTATTGAAAAACTCATGATCTTCACTTGCCCCACAAACACCTTTAAATGGGAAACCCAAAATGGGTGCACACACATTTCTACATTACTGTACAGGCTTTACAGCCTCGCCTACACTTTTCCTCCTAAGTATATATATTGTAATGTATATGGTTGTAAATTGTGACTTGGTCCGCAGTTGATATGGACCGTGACTTATTTTTGGTTAGCAAGGTACTGGTACTGATGGATACCGTAATGAAATTGACTGGATTCCTTGGATCTGATATACAGGGCGTCCCAAAAAAATGTATACACACTTTAACAGCTGATAGCTCAATTGATGTTTCTTTCTTTCCAAGTTAAACCCATTAGAATTAATAATGGCAGTCAGACTAAGCTTTGAACAAAGTAAATTCATTCTAAAATGCTACTGGAAGTGTGAAAACGCAGTTGAAGTGCAAAGACAGTTTAGGAGGGAGTTTCAAACAGATCCACCAACGCGACTTACCATCACTCGAATTAGAGATAAGTTTGAAGCCGATGGAACTGTTCAGAATGTCCACAAGAAGCGTTCCGGAAGACCACGGACATCGACAAGCCCCACAAAGCAAGAAAGAGTACTGGAAACGTATCACCAAAGTCCAAGAAAATCTGTGCGGCAAGCGAGTCGTGAGGTAGGAATTTCAGAATCGTCTGTCCAACGCATTTTGAAGCGCTGTCAATGGAAAAGTTACATTCCAAGATTAGTCCATGCTATTAATGAAGATGATCCGGACCGAAGAGTCCGCGTTCACCAGACCTCACACCACTAGACTTTTTTTTATGGGGATACTTAAAAGACAAACTCTACGCTATAAAACCTGCAACAGTCGCTGAATTGAGAGCAGCCATTGAACGAGAATGCACAAATACCAAACGAAATGTTTCGTGATGTTTGCGATTCCATTGCTTCGCGTTATCAGCAGTGCCTGGACCAGAACGGACGTCAGTTTGAAAACAGGCGTTGACAAAACAATTAAATAATGTCTGTAGATTCTATTACATTTTGAAAATGAAATGTATTTTAATAAACACTGCCTTTATAATTATTTAAAGTGTGTATACATTTTTTTGGGACGCCCTGTATTTGCATGTCAGTTATAAATAGATATAGAGTGTAACATATTTGTGGATAGTAGTCTATTACGACTTGATCCTCTGGATCCAGAGATTCTATCTTTAGTTTTAAATTGATAATTAATTAGTTTTAAATTGATAATTATTTAGTTTTGTAAAAATTGGTTGTTGCCAATGTACAGGCAGTTTTTACATAATCTAGCCACCTCGATAGGCCGAAGTGGCCCCTAGTGTGCCCACAACAAAAATTTCTTATGTTCTTTGTGGTTCGGAACCCACGTAAAATTGTAGGTCCCCTCCGCCACCACGGAGGACATGCACAATACACAATTACAAATACAGTTAGGTAGACCAGCCATGAGTGGATCCTAGGGTCTTTGTTGGTCTGAAACATTATAACATTATAAATAACCCCTCCATGCACCCCTTCTTTCTCATGTACCCCAGACAAAATCTCATGCACCCTGGTTGAGAATCACTGAGCTAGATAGCTGTTGGGACGCTGATTTCAAATCTATTTTCGGTTTTCTTCTAACACGTCTAGTTTTCGAGATGAGACCGATCATAATATATATAATAAATATAATATATACATAATCTAATATTATATATATAATATATATAATATGCATATAACTATATAATATAATATATAACACTATATATACAATATATAATATGCATATAACTATATATAATATAATATATAATACTATATGTACAATATATAATATGCATATTATAATATGTATAATATGGGTCCTTTATACATGTAGCGGAGTATTTTATTTTTACTTTAAGTTTTTGCTTTACAGTTTCTGTACCATCATGTATGGCATTTTTTGCTGGCCACAAATTTGCAAACGTTACACATTTATACCCTTTTATTCTTTGGTGTAACAGCCACATGTCTAGTTGTGTGTTGTGTTTTGCTTTGTGTCGCCCACTTACACATTTTATTTTTTTAGGTGATTTATATCAACCCACTCATCGATCATCATGCCTCGAAAGTGTAAAAATCACCCCGACAATTTCTGTTACGTGTGCCGCTCGTACAATCACGATGGATCTTCGGAAAACTTACCGGTTATACTTCGGCTGTCCACTAGGCGACCAAGATAAGGCGTGGGCGCCACATGTTATCTGTACCGCTTGTTCGAATGGATTACGTGACTGGTTGAACCAATGGAAAAAGTCGATGCCGTTTGCTATACCCACGATATGGAGGGAGCCGAAAGGGAATCCGACGAAGGTGCGAATGGCGGAGATGCAGGACCTTCAGCCGATCTTGACTACACACCTGACGAAGAGCAATCAGAGCCGGAGAGGCTTACCCAAAACGAGTTGAATTACTTCATTAGAGACCTAGCCCTCTCCAAAGAGAAATCAGAACTTCTCTCCTCGAGACTCAAGCAGAAACACTTACTTGAGAAGAACGTCCGAGTGTGTCACTATCGAAAACGGAACCATGATTTGGCGACATTCTTCACAGTAGACGGTCTGCTCTGCTATTGCCATGATATCAATGGACTTTTCGAGAACTTGTCACAGGTACACACACCATCTGAGTGGCGCCTCTTCATTGATTCCTCACAGCAAAGCTTGAAAGCGGTTCTCCTACATAACGGGAACTTAAAGCCGTCCATCCTGATCGCCTACTCCGTTCATCTAAAGGAGACGTACGATAACATGAATATACTACTCGAAGCAATCCAATACAGCACTCATGGGCTGTCGCATTTCCTTAAAAATGCATTTTTTACTTTCGCATCTAGATTTCTTTCCCGAAAACCTTGGCGCTGTGAGTGACGAACAGGGGGAACGCTTCCATCAAGACATCCAGTCAATGGAAAATCGCTACCAAGGTTTCTAGAATGAAAGTATGCTAGCAGACTACTGCTGGATGTTGTACCGCGATCATCAGGACAAGGTTTACAAAGGAAAATCGTACTCGCAACGTTTTTAGGTTGGTGTACATTTCTTTTTATGAATAGAGTTGTACTTTTACGATAAATTGTGCTGAAATTAACACCAGTCATATTTCGATAACTAGATGGGCTAGAGGAAAACCGAAAACAGATTTGGAATCAGCGTACAAAACTGGTGTAAAAAGGCGTCTATACATCTTTGATGAGAGAAAAAGTTCGATTTTGTCGACCAGTGATAATAATACTTAATATGTTCAGGAAAATTATTCATTTTATTTTTACGTATAGTTAGTCTCTCTTGCTTTTAATGTATAAATAAATACAATAAATAGTGCCATCTGGCAACCCCTTCATATATAAATAATTAAAATGAATATCTGGCAACCTCTCCATACATAAAAAAATTAAAATAAATAGTGCTATCTGGCAACCCTTGACTTTCTAAGCCAAGTGCAAAGACCAAGAGCATCATTATGCGTCTGGCGATCCCAGCGAAGGATGGTCTCTCTCCCTCTCTCTCCTTCTTAGGTTAGGATGCCCCTTTGGGGGATGAAGACATCCCAACTTCTCCCCCAAAGTTAGATTTTAGGTCAGGGTCACCCCTTTGGGGGGAGATCATCCTCCCTTCTCCCCCCAAAGCTCCCCCTTCATGCAACTTGGGGGTTACCCCACCCCTTGTTGCATAACTCCTTCCCCCTTTGCAAAACCCCAACCCCCTTTGCAATAACTCTACCCCCCTTTGCAACATTGATCAACATTGCAATTGCAAATTGCACTCTCCCATTTTGTGGCCACACTACTGAAGAGAGATAACTCGTCATTACTGTATCGCTTTTACTTAGATGTCTAAAAGAACCTCACTACTACTGTATATAGAATATAATTGACAAAAACGCATCACTTATTCATAATTGAAAAATTGACATCTATTCTAATTTCTTTTTTAAGTTTGGGTGGATAGAATTTAGAAATATAAGGATATGGATACATTAAAGTCTTCTTTTTCGATATTCGCATGCATTTTTCATATCATCATATCTTGTAGTTAATTAAATGTATCATACTTATTTATCTTTACATTAAATCTAGATACTTTTTCTGTACGAAAATAAAGTTGAACTGAAGAGGAAAATATATTTGTATTGTTATAAATTAATTTTGTAAGGTAACATTTATTCTTAGCCCAGTGGTAAGCAGATATTTGTTGACACGCCTTTAATTTCATCATCATCATATTTTAATGTATAACTTGATTTCTACTTAGCTTGTCTTATTCTACAGGGTGTCCCATAAGTCCGGCATCATAGAAGAAATTCATATTTTTCTATTTCTACAAACCATAATTTATGCTCGGGATGCCAATTTCCCGTCCACCATTCTGTTCAGTGACGAGGCTGTTTTTTATGGAAATGGTGAGGTAAATCGGCAGAACACCCGCTCTTGGTCTCAAAACAACCCTCACTGGTATACTTCTTCAAAGGAATAAGGTGCATCTCGGGTGATGGTATGGTGTGGCATTTGGAAGGATCGCATCATAGGCCCCCTCTTTTTCGATGAACATGTCACTGGAGGCACCTACCTACGTATGCTCAAGGAAGAAGCATTTCCCAGTGTCTTGAACGAAGAAGGAAATTTTCCAACATGGTTCCAGCAAGACGGCGCTCCTGCACATTACAGCACCCAAGTAAGGAATACCTGTATCAACAATTCCCTGGTCATTGGATAGGACGTAGAGGGCCTGTGGAATGGCCAGCTAGAAGCCCGAATCTCACGCCACTAGATTTTTATCTCTGGGGCCACTTGAAAGCACTGGTATACGCAGAGAAAATTAGGAATGTTGAACATTTGCGGCAGCGCATTATTGGGGCATGTAACACCATTACTCCTGACATCATTCAACGTGTGCTTGCTGACTGGGTATCACGTCTGAATTTGTGTATTGAAAACAATGGTGGACATATTGAGCACGTTCTGTAAATAAAAGCTTTTGTTTTGCCTTTTTTTATTTTTCCTATGATGCCGGACTTATGGGACACCCTGTATATAAAGGCCTGTTTAGTAGACTATTCTATATACAGTAGAGGCCTGTTTAGTACACGGTGTTTGAAGAGTCCCGTCACCCCCTACAAAATGTACATATTGTAATACCAATTTTATTTTTGTGTGATTAATTGTATTTATATGTGGTAGGTGTAATTTAAGAAACAAGTCACTAGCAACAACTACTTTAATTACAGTAAATACAGTTACTAATCAAGAATATCTGTTCGTGCACCATCGTTTCTGCATGTCTGTATCGCTTAATTCATTAACAAATGATGGGCGGTATGGTTTCATGCCGAGATCTTTTGTCATGTGATCTCTCATTGGGGATATGAGGACTGCATGTTCTTGTGATCGTTTCCGAAGTGACTTTTTCGGTGAACGGGCCACCGATGCAATCACACCTTCACATTGTTCTGCTCGCGTTGTTGGTCTTCCCGACCGTGATCTGTCCTTGATGGAGCCAGTTTCAAACAGCTTTTTCTCCCAGCGGTAATACCGTCTTGTTTGGTGGTGCAGCCTTATTGAATCTTGTGTTGAAATCATTCTGGATATCATGCATCGTTTTGCCAGTATGACCTTTCATGAGCCCATGTGCTCATCACTATCCTTTCCTCTAGAGTATAAGTGGACTGGTCTGCCATTGTTCACACAGCTCTAATACCTGGAAAAGAAAAATGTCAATGAAACGCATATAAATTCATTTAATCACACAAAAATAAAATTGGTATTACAATATGTACATTTTGCAGGGAGTGACGCGACTTTTCGAACACCCTAAAGGCCTGTTTAGTAGACTAAACCTAATAATTCTCAGAGTTGTAAGTTAATTAATTACAAAGAATTGAATTACTGGTAATTAATTACTTTGTGTAATTAATTTCTATTTTCATTTATTTGAAATATGCAGAAATTGTAGTAGTAATCTAATTAAAATTTTAAGATAGGTGTAATTTAAAATTAAATTACTTTTTTAATTACTTATATTATGCCATTATATTTTGTAGAGTAATTCTACGCAAATTTATATGAAACAGTGGCAATATAGTTTGACCACATAGTGAAACGTAGCCACTTACATATTTTAGTTCATTCACTGGAATCTTAGTAAGTAGCAACAGAGAATGGATAATCTTGTTCATATCCATCGTTCGATATACAGTCGTGTCCAAATGTTTGTAATCAAAATTATAAAGAATTCCACTTTTATTGTGGGTTTAACACTTAATGGGTCCCCCTTAGCATCGGTTATTGCCTTCATCCGGTTAGACATGAGCATGATACGGTTTTGGAACTACCAAACTGTTTTTATAGCAGAACAAAGATCTTCTTGGGATCCTGGTTTATTTTCAAAGAATATCACCTACAAAAGTTTTCACGTTCTCAATCCGATTGAGGTCAGTAGAATTATCAGGCCATTTCAAGGTTGAAATGTATTTTTTCACAACACATTTTTAACTGTGTCATGATGCATTATTCTGCTAGAACCAGAAATACTCGCCGTTCTGCATTGTTCTCAGAACATGTTTGTTCAACGATGTTTAAGAAGACACGGGGTATCCCGATTGTACTAGGGGCACTCAATATATTTTGCCCCACCCCTTTTTTTTCTTAGCTAAATAATAGGTCATGGGGCTGAAATGTCTTTTGGGCCGTAAGTTTAAACTTTCTGCGCCTCACATAACTGGATTTTTCCAGTTTGAACCTCCCCTCCTTGTGTAAAACCGCTTTTAACGCTCTTGTATAAAACCGATGGTTAATGAAGTCTCGAAAATGGTGTCTGACAGTGATGTGCGTCGTAAACAGAGAGCTGTTATCGAGTTCTTAACAGCAGAGAAGGAAACAGTTGGAAATATTTACAAACGTCTACAAAACGTTTACGGAGATGCTGTTGTTGATCGAAGCACAGTTGGATGCTGGTCTAAACGTGTGAGAGAGGGAGAGCCAGCCTCGATGATGAGCCACGCAGCGGTCGCCCGGCATCGGCTGTGACATCTCACACTGTGCAACGTGCTAACAGCATCATTCGATCAAATCGGCGCGTCACATACAAGGAGCTATTACTGGAGCTAGGAATTAGTGAAGGAAGTGTGAATACGATAATTCAGTAACTGGGATACTCAAAAGTGTGTTGCCAACTGACTGAAAATCACAGAGCCCAAAGAAAAGAAATTGCTTCTAAGTCGTTGGTTCGATGCGAGACAGAAGGGGATGACTTCCTTCCACGAATCGTAACTGGGGATGAGACTCGGGTACACCACTTTAAACCTGAAACAAAACGCCAATCCATGGAGTGGCATCACGCAGACTCCCCACGCAAGAAAAAGTTCAAAATGGCTCCCTCCACAGCAAAGGTTATGGCCACCATCTTCTGGGACATGAAAGGGGTGATTCTGGTGGACATTATGAAGAAAGGACAAACAATCAACTCAGAAGCATGTATTGCTACCCTACAGAGACTCCAGAGATACATAAAGCGAGGTCGACCGGAGAGAAAACTGGAAGACGTCCTTCTTTTGCACGATAACGCAACACCACACAACAGTTTGCAAACAAGAGAGGCCATCACAAAAATGCGCTTGACTGTGTTACCTCACCCTCTATACAGCCCGGATTTGGCACCTTCACACTTCTATTTGTTTGGGCCAATGAAGGATGCTATTCGTGGAAGAAAGTTTCAGAGTGACGATGAGGTTGTTGAGGAAGTTAAGAGGTGGCTCGAGCGGAACCCAGTGGACTTTTACCAGCAAGGAATAAAATCCCTTGTTTCGAGGTGGAGGAAAGCCGTACAAAAGGATGGAGACTATGTGGAAAAATAAAAACTTGTAAAAAAGGTATGTAACTACTTGTGTACAAAATGTTTGGAACTTACAAGGAAACTTGAAAGAAAAAAAAAGGTCGGGCAAAATATATTGAGTGGCCCTCCTATATTTTGGATAAAAACAGAGTTACTGGTGGCAATACAGTATTTGGAATGGTGTCATTGATTAGTTAAACACTTGCCATACAGATAATCCTATCCAAACTCCCATTCAGCAATTCATTCAGTATATTTCTTGATAAAAAAAAGGTGACACTTCTCTTCTGCCTTTGATTTAGAGTGTTTTCTTTTTAGATGGTCTTCTTTCAAATAAATTACTCTCGTTCTGAAGCCTCCAATGAATGTTTCTTTTACTTAGTGGAGTAGGAAGCTGCTCCTGCTTCGTGCCACTCGTGATCATATTATTAGAGGCCTGCCAGTTCTTGTTTTTGAATTGTACTCCATCCTCGAAAATCCTCATTTTGATCTTGCATACTGCTGACAGATATTTGAAGTCAGAAGACTACCTGCCTTCGACAGTAATTTGCTTTTATCAGTACTTCCACTTGACCTCGCTTATTTGGGCAAATTTCTAGTCTTCTGCCTCTCTGCATCTTATGTAAATTAGGAATTCATTAGGTAAAATGCATCCGAGTTTTTGGGATGAGTAGGAATTTCGGAATTTCTTGGATTGAACGAGTACAATGAGTACAACGAGTACAATCGTTGCGGTATTAATAAAAAAAATATTTTTATTGAAAACTGTAATTGCAATTGTCTAAACTCCAATAAATTTAAGAGTATTTAACTTACTGTAGATAAAAACTCTAGACACCATATACGAGTAAATAAAATTAACATTAAATGAAGATAATTACAGTATTAAACCAATAAATTTGATACTGAATAAAATTATTGAAATTACTGAGAGATTATTTAAAAACTGGGCGCCCGGTGGCTCAGTGGTTAAGGTGGCAGACTCTGGGCGGTGAGGTTCTGGTTGCTCCCACCTGCTAGTTCTTGGGTTGGGGTGAGTTGGCCGCTTACCCTATTAATGCTGGAGCTAACGATAACCCTCGGGGCACAGTCACTCTGACATCGTGGAGAAATGAGCTTCCTGGTTGTTAATTTTTTATTTAAAAACTCGAATAAATGAAAAATAAGGCGTAAATTCTTCCCTTTCAAATCATCCTCCACTCCTTCGCCTTGACTCTTGTGATCTTTTGATGTTTAGCTTCCTTCGTAACAGCAAAGATCATGTGACGGAGGAGACCTACAGTTTTACCTGGGATTCCATGGGTCGCTACATCTACATCATCTGCATGTAGAGGACCGTCACCCATCCACCTATTATCCAGATTCAATGTCACTAACTTCGCTGACTTGCGGGAAGCAGTGTTGCGACGTGGCAATGACGTAGCCCATCACTATGAGGATAAAAGCTATTCTTGTAATAGGTTACCTTATATTTTCACATATTTTAGCAGGTGTTCCAGTTAAGAGGGATGGTCCATTTCAATTAATAACCTAAATTCAGCTTATTTTCTGTTCCACCTTATAAAATTGGGGACATTTCTGTCGCATATTGTCTCACGGTTTCAAATTTAACAGCGTGTCAAGCCTGAAATATTGATAAGTTTTTTATAATATATATAAATATGACACAATATGACAGATCCTAGATGCATTGCAGAAGATTTATATCAGTGCCTTCCTGAAAAATGCTTACAAAGTAAAGTTGACTTTCCAATGGCATATGGATTAGTCTTACACGTATCCACTTACGAGCTTAACAATGAGCAAACGTTGAAATTTCTGTAGGTACAATTATAAACAGAAGTTTGTTGAGAAAATGATTTGATTTGTATATTTTGTTAATATAGAATACAGAAATACGAACGAGTTGAATGACTTCCAAGGTTTATGGGAGAAAAGGAAAAATAAAGGTGGGGAATAAATACAGAAAGGCTAAATACTACTGTTGGAGTGATTCCTATTTTATTATACAATATATAATATGTTGTTCTTATATTTCTTGTAGGATTTTATGTATTAGAGATTACACTCGGTATACTTTCTCTGTTGCAAATTACTGATAAGTAATTTATAGAAGTTAAGAGAGAGAGAGAGAATAAATATAAATCTATTTATTCGTACTTTTACGTTGCTGATAAAGAGAAAGACGAACTAAAGCCTTCACTTCCTTGTTTACTAATGAGATACAGTTTCTTAATTAATAAATACATTTAGGACTACTGTAAAACCAAAAAATGGCAGCTCGTATTATGACGATAATAGCTCAACTTAGCTTATCTTTCCCGAGTTATATTTTATTTCTCCCTCAAACTTTTTTTATGTCTACGTCTGACATTCTTTTTATCTTTGTGGTTAATTTTTATTTCTTTTGCTATTTCTCTTAGTAGATTTGGAAGCTGACATGTCCTTGTCACTGAAGATTGTTACCAACTCTTAATTACGACCACCCTAACTCGTAACCTTCCTGAATTTTGACATATAAACCTATTTGGTAAATTCATCAGGTAATTACACTTTCATTTACAATGACTGCATTTAATACTTTTTAATGGTATACTTGTAAATAAAATCTTCATTTTTGTATTTTCATAGTATGTTTGTACATTTTTACAATAAACTGGTGTTAGTGATAGATAGAGTTTCATTCCACCAACTCTGGCCTTAGCATTTCCATCTTCTGACACAAACTTTATTATTCACTCAAGGTAAGATTATAACCTCACCGTTACAATACGACAATTTTGAAATGATATACTAAAGGTAATGCAAAATAATGATGTATGTATAAATATAGTTTAAAGAAATAAAAGTAAAAAAGTGTGAAGTCAAAATACCGCCTTGAAAATTTTAGTTTTAGTTTAGGTGCTTTCAATCCACAAGGGTTATTCACACCACGTCTTGAAAAAGAATTATTCACTTTTAATTAAATTTGATTAGAAAAGTGTTTCATATATAGTTTAAACGTTCTTTTTTATTTCTCTTTTTCTCGGGGTGGGTGTATATATATATATATATATATATATACCATTTACCCATTTTTTGTATTTTTCTCAGCATGTGGAAAAAACTGAATTATATTTAATCATTTTATGTCTTTCTTTATTTAAACATTTCTTTGCAGAAACAAGAAACGCAATACAAACTATTTATAATATTTAACCTTTCATGTAACATAATATCACACATATGTTTAACCGAAATAAATTTTTTATTACCCGTAGACAACAGAGGTCAATGTACAGTGCTTACAAGAAGTCTCACGCTTCTGTCTCGTCCCAAGCTAGTCTGTTAGGTATAAAATGGGCGGTCCTTATGGCAGCGGAGGTGTGTTCGGATTGGTGCACATAACTGCTCTAACACAATCAATGACGTCCATTATTACGTCACTTCTGCTACATTTTAGTGTTTAAAATACAAATGATTAAGAAGCAGAATAGAGCAAGTTTCGGGATGTTGGGATGGTTATGGAGCAATCCTAGTCATCATAATATTAGCTGGGCATTACATTATACCGTCTCAATATATACTGTAGACTATAGAGAACAACTAATTCGGCAAATATCCCAAATCATGGCATGATACCTAAGTTATTTTGACGCGTCTAAATTATTTGCTCAAATGCAATTATTGACATTAAGTAATTGTTGGGAATTGTTGTCAATATTGTTGTTTGTGATATATATCCTACGTGAAGAATCTAATGACCAAATTCCTCAGTGAACCTCTCACGCGCTCGCATTTCGAGGAAGTCACGGTCGTCTCACTAATAGGTAATTTATCCATTGTTTTAAGTGGTAACCTATTAAACGAACTATGTTAAACCTATTCCATCTTATGAAAGTCATTAGTCTAAAGCAAGACTGGTGGGCCGTGAATCAGAGAAATTTGCATTTGATTTGTTCATCGTAATTATTATGTAATATAGCTTACTGTATATAGTAGTATATAAGAGTTTATTGGTAGCATATCATATGACAATTCCCATAAACATGTGATGACCTCGATGTTGCCAGTTTTTATTTTTTTCCTGAAACTATTACCTTCTCATAGTTTGTTTCAACAATGCATATATTATCATCTCCACGAGCGTAGACATTGCAAGAAAAGTTTCTAACTAAGGATAAGTAAAGTTCTTTCATGGTCACAATATATACTTTTATAGATGTCAAACATAAAAATATAATTAAATTCTATGTTAACATAAATATATATTCGATACACATTTACGTCATGGCTTTAACAGTATTTCGTATAGCTTCCTCCAGCATCAATAATTTCTTGCAATCGTTGCGGCATAGAAGAGGCCAGATTGTAGGGAATGTTTGGTGTTCGGCGTAAGCTCTCCCAACTATTCCTCGTGTGAGCTAAAAGTGCTTCAAATGTTCTTTCATTGCGTTGCTCCCATTCGTTAATCATTATTGCCCAAAGGTTTTCAATCGGATTCAAATCAGGAGAACGTGGTGGCAGAATTAGATTAATAATCTCTGGGTGATCTTCGTACCATGCTCTCACAACGTTACTCCTATGAATGGGACTGTTATCTTCCATTAAGTAAAATGGTTCCGGTGCTGGAACCAGATACGCACGAACACTGGGTAGCAGCACCTCTTCCAGTATCTGGCAATATTGCTGTCCAGTAAAGCGTCCATCTACTTGAGTCAATTCTCCGACACCATAGCCAGACATCCAACCCCACACACCGAGATTGATGTGACCACTACGTTTGCTCGGGAAAACATTTCCTTCTTCATAGCGTTTTCCGCGCTGCCTCCAACAATGCAGGGAACCATGACTATCTGTTGAAAATGTTTTTTCGTCACAGTACACAACTTTTCTCCAGAATTCTTCCTCCTGCGGCAAGTATTGCAAGGCAAATCCCATCCGCGCCTCTTTATGCTCAATCGTCAATGCTGGTTTTATAGCTGGACGGCGAGAAAAATACCCTGCCTCGCGAAGTCTGTTGTTCACTGTATTTGCGCTACAACGAAGGTTCAGGTGTCTGTAAATATGCGTCGCTGGAACAAACGGATGCTCTCTGGCATGATTAACAATCGCAGCATCTTCCTCTTGAGATGTTGAACGTGGAGGACCAGACCTCGGCAAAGTAGCGATTGAGTTTTCTGCTTCATACCGATGAATCCACCGTTCCACAGTGCTTTGATGAACGTCTAGTCGTCTTGATATTTCTCTTATTGGCACACCATATTCATGCAATGTCACCATTGCTCCCCGCATTGCCTGGGTCGTCTCGTGGTGCACAGACGGCCTTTCCATCTTTGCGTAAATGGCTTATGTGAAGCGTGCTGGGACGATAAAGGAAATGAGGATACCATGCACCCCTTCTGAAATTGATTTCGATTGTGAAGGGTACCAACCCTTCGAATGGTAATAATAATCAGCCAGTTTCCTATTTTGTTGAACATATGCATAAAAAATTCGTCTTAAAAGCTAAGGATCCAAAGATTGTCAGCAATAGTTTATATCCCAACTGAATATAGTCAGCCATCAACAGTATAATCATATTTTATTTCCATAACTACTCATGACTACTCTGTCATAGTAAATAACCTTATTATGACTTAGGTGGTAGTGGTAATTCTGAGTGGCGGCCTCTAGCCACATACGTTAAACCTATCAGTGCGTCTAAGACCAGACTCTTCTGTTTCTGTCAATTCATTGTTAGTTTAAGGTATTTTGCTCTTTGTCTTTCTAGGTCTAGGGCATTAAAATAAATATTTGAGTTTGTGTTTAGCATTTCCTCCTCCCTTCGTAATTCCCCACCCAACCTCGTTTCCTTCGACATAGCAACGCTTACCTCCATCCTCATTCCACTTCCTTCATTAAACCTATTATCGCTTTTACTGTCTCTTCCTCCCATCCTTCAATGCCAGCGTTCTTAAACCTAGCACATAAATTATGTAATATAGAATCTAACACCTTAGATCTCTACGCATTCATGTTACTTGAAGACGCCTGTGTCTTAGGGGAATCTAAGTGTTGAGAGTGGGCTTGAGGGGTAGTCTATAGATTATTACAGATGACCTTGAACGCTCCAACTATTTAAAAATGATTATTTATTACGCACATCATATGGCATAATACACACATGAATTTAAGTATCTCTTACACCATAGGAATGGAATTGAATCCTACCAGAGTTAAAAAGTCGCAAAATATGTAAGATTAGTTTGTATTAAGAGGTCACTAAGATAAAAGGATTTGGAGTAGAGCGGAAGGCAGAGAGAGAGAGAGAGAGAGAGAGAGAGAGAGAGAGAGCGCTTTTAAATCACACCTTTTAAATGGTTTGTGGGTAAGGGCTTCACATATGTTATTTTAGTCCAGGGTAGTTTATGTGGAGGTGTTAACGTAACTTGCACTTGAGACTGTTAATTGTAAGACAATTACCACAGCTGGGACTGAGACACGTTATCCCCTGCATACTCTATATATATCTATATACAGTATGTCTCTATATATAAATAGATAGAGTTCACTAAGAGAAAAGGATTTGGAGTAGAGCGGAAGGCAGAGAGAGAGAGAGAGAGAGAGAGAACTTTTAAATCACACCTTTTAAATGGTTTGTGGGTAAGGGCTTCACGTATGTTATTTTAGTCCAGGGTAGTTTATGTGGAGGTGTTAACGTAACTTGCACTTGGGACTGTTAATTGTAAGACAACTACCATAGCTGGGACTGAGACACGTTATCCCCTGCATACTCTATATATATCTATGTACAGTATGTCTCTATATATAAATAGATAGAGTTCACTAAGAGAAAAGGATTTGGAGTAGAGCGGAAGGCAGAGAGAGAGAGAGAGAGCGCTTTTAAATCACACCTTTTAAATGGTTTGTGGGTAAGGGCTTCACGTATGTTATTTTAGTCCAGGGTAGTTTATGTGGAGGTGTTAATGTAACTTGCACTTAGGACTGTTAATTGTAAGACAACTACCATAGCTGGGACTGAGACACGTTATCCCCTGCATACTCTATATATATATATCTACATACAGTATGTCTCTATATACTATAAATAGAGTGATCAACACAATGATAATGTGGACGTCATTGATGGGGTTAGAGCAATTATGTGCACCAATCCGAACACACCTTCGCTGCCATGAGGACCGCCCATTTTATACCTAACAGACTAGCTTGGGACGAGACAGAGGCGCGAGACTTCTTGTAAGCACTGTACATAAACTGATAACAAAATATGTTCGTGAAATATAAAACAAATAAACTGCACTTTGATCACACTTTCATATTGAATATGATGCGTAACAAAACCGTTTAGTTAACATATTGTTCATGACAATAATTTATAATATTGCTACTACATTTGCATATGCATATAATACGACATATAACGTCTTATTAGGTGCCATTAATAGTTAGCGTTTATAGCAATTCATCCACGAAAGTTTTTGTAAAAAGTGGGAGGGGACATGTCCCCTGCGTCCCCGCCGCAATCGACGCCCATGCTACAAGATAGGTGTTTATGTTCTTAAAATGAAGGTGAATCACACAATTTTATTATGTAATTTCAAAGTATAAAATTTATGTTTGTAAAATTATGTATTTATTTATAATTTCTTAGTTAATTCATATTCTTAAAAATTTTAATATTATTATCATGCAACTCTGCCGGTGGCTATTTCTGCAGCCAATCATGGATGCTGAAGATGACGTAATAACTCAACTATGTTAAAAACTGATGGAGTCATATTCAAAACATTCAAAGTTAATTAAAGTTTGTCTATTGTAACAAAATGCCTTTATAGTGTGCTTCGTTACTCTATAACAATGTAGAAACTTCCAAAAGCAGTGCAATTTTTTTTAATTTCCCTAAAATGAAGATTTTTTTAACCCTTTAAGGACTAAAGGTACAAATTGCTAACGTTTCAAATACACGCATTCATAACTTAACCGTACAAAAAATTCTGGGCTTAAAGGGTTAATATGTGGACATCTAATTGTGAAAGAGTGGACTTAAAATTTAACCGTAACATAAAACGGAGAGTAATATGTGATAAATATTTTAATGAGTTATATATATGCAAAAATTTTTGTTATAATGTTATAATGTTTCAGACCAACAAAGACCCTAGGATCCACTCATGGCTGGTCTACCTAACTGTGTTCGCAATCGTGTATTGTGTATGTCCTCCGTGGTGGCGGAGGGGACCTACAATTTTACGTGGGTTCCGAACCACAAGAACATAAGAAATTTATGTAAAAACCGCCGGTAAATTGGCAACAACGAATTTTTACGAAACTAAATAATTATCAATTTAAAACCAATTAATTATCGATTTAAAACTAAAGATAGAATCTCTGGATCCAGAGGATCTAGTCATAATAGACTACTATCCACAAATATGTTACACTCTATATCTATTTATAACGGACATGCAAATATATCAGATCCAAAGAATCCAGTCAATTTCATTACGGTATCCATCAAGTCACGGTCCATATCGATTGCGGACCAAGTCAAAATTTACAATCATATACATTACAATATATACACTTACGAGAAAAAGTGTAGGTGTGGCTGTAAAGACTGTACAGTAATGTAGAAATGTGTGTGCACCCATTTTGGGTCTCCCATTTAAAGGTGTTTGTGGGGCAAGTGAAGATCATGAGTTTTTCAATACCTCACAGTACTATGGGGGGCACCGCTCGGCAGAGGAATCTCTTTAAATGGGGTGTGTAAGGACAGAGAGTATCCCCTAACCCAAGACGCTGCCTCCCTATATCCCACAACACTTGTGTTGAGCTGTGGGATCTATCCCCAGAAAGCCTTAATTTTACTACCTTAAACTATACCCTTTCTATCAACATAGCGTCTAATCGATTTTTAAACATGTTTATAGACGTGCTACTAATTACTTCTACCGGCAAACTATTCCAGCTATTTACTATTCTATGCGTAAAAAAGTTTTTCGCAACTGCTGTCTCGAACCTTCTACTTGTCAACTTACACCCGTTATTTCTAGTCCTATTATATTGAGATATTTCGAAAAAGCTATCTCTATCTACGTTATCGAACCCATTCATAATTTTGAAAACCTGGATTAGATCACCCCTTAACCTCCTAGTCTCGAGTGTTGTCAATTTTAACTCCTTAAGCCTATCCTCGTACGACTTTGACCTAAGCGACGGAATCATCTTAGTTGCTCGTCTTTGAACTCTTTCGATTTTGTCTATATCTTTGCGCATATGCGGATTCCAAAATTGGACCGCGTACTCCAAATGGGGTCTAACTAATGATTTATAAAGTGGAACTATAATATCGCGCGATTTGTACTCAAAATTTCGAGCTATAAAACCTAACACTTTGTTCGCCTTATTGACCGCTGCTGTACTTTGTTTCGCTACTTTTAAATCACCGTGACTATAACTCCTAAATCTTTTTCCTGCTCTACGCTTGTTAAATCTTTCCCTGACATACTATACGCAAAATTACCGTTACGCGAACCTATATGCAAAATTTTGCACTTATCAACGTTAAATCTCATTTGCCATGTGACTGACCAATCAACGATTTTATTCAGATCTTCCTGAATTTTACCTCTATCTTCGTCATTAATCGCCCTACCACCCAGCTTCGTGTCATCCGCAAACTTTGAAACTGTACTGACTAGGCCGACATCTAAATCGTTAATATATATAAGAAAAAGCAAGGGGCCCAATACAGAACCCTGAGGAACGCCACTCGCTACATTAGCCCAACACGACTCCGCTCCATCAACGACCACCCTCTGTTTCCTGCCTCGCAACCACTCTTCTAGCCAATTTATTACTACACCCCTGATTCCATGAGCCTTAGTTTTTTCAATGAGTCTTTTGTGCGGCACGGTGTCAAACGCTTTTTGAAAATCTAAATACACTACATCAACCGCCCGATGTCTATCGTAAACGTCAACCACGCTTTGGAAAAATTCTAAAAGATTAGTTAAGCAAGATTTGTTTCGCCTAAATCCGTGCTGCGTATTTCTAACTAGCTTATGGAATTCTAAGTGTTCGACTATACGATCCCTAATTATTGATTCCAGTAGCTTACCTACAACAGACGTTAAACTGATTGGTCTATAATTTCCCGCCGCACCTTTATCGCCTTTCTTAAAGATAGGTGTTACGTTTGCTAACTTGAAATTATCTGGTACGCACCCCTCAGAAATAGACGCATTAAAAATCTTTGTTAGCGGCACAACAATGCTATCTTTTAATTCTTTTAGTTGTATGGGATATATGGAATCCGGCCCCGGTGATTTACGCGTTTTCATTTATCAATATAGCGCGTTACCTCCCCTTCACTAACCACTATATTATCCAAAATATTACCATTATCAAACGGTATTATGTCCGTGACCGTAGGGATATTTGTTACATCTTCTATAGTAAAAACTGACGTAAAAAATTCGTTTAGCAAGGTAGCCATTTCCTTGTTTTCAGAAACTAGATCTCCGTTTAGATTTTTCAAAGGCCCCAAGACGCTTTTTACTGGATTTCTATTATTGACGTATTGAAAGAATCGCTTGGGGTTTTCTTTACCGTCACGAGCTATGGAGATTTCAAATTCGCGCTTGGACTTTTTTATTACACTTTTCGCTTCACGCCTTAGAGATATGTAGTTGTTTCGTAACACAAATTGTCTTTATCGCACTTATGTAGCCTATAAGCCCTATCTCTACTCTTTATAATGTCTCCTACTCTAGAAGTAAACCACAAGGGCTTGTTGTTTACTTTCGCACGCTTAATTTTGTACGGTACACATTCCTCATTTATAGTCCTAAATACTGTTTCGAACGATTCCCACATTAGTTTTGCGTTGGAGTTCCCCATCACGTTTTCCCAATTGACGTGTGACAATTTATTTCGAAATTTACTAAAGTCTGCGTGCTGGAAGTTAGGAATTTTCGTCGAGTTAGCTGGTTTCGAGTGACTTACTGAGAGGACAAACTCTACCATATTGTGATCGCTATTGCCCAACGGTTCTATTATTTGAAGATCAGTAATTAGCCTATCATCCGTAGTTATTACTAAATCTAAAATACTGTCCAACCTCGTAGGTTCCCCAACCTTTTGAATAAGAAAGCTATCCTCGAGAAAATTAACTAAACGATTACCTTCCGCGTCTCCCTGCATTGTATCGTAATTTACGTTAGCGCAATTAAAGTCACCCATAACTAAAGCCTGCTCACTACCGATTATTCGCTTTAGTTCACGATATAACGCTTCGTCCGTATCAGCTGTTTGATTAGGGGGCCTATATATAACCGCAACAACAAGTTTGAAATCGTTCAATTTAAGTTCTGCTATAACGTTCGCTATATTATCTTTGATATACAACATAACACCGCCTCCTCGCCTACCTATTCTGTTTAAAAAGTCTATAACCTTTAATTTGATACTCCCCTACAAAGTCACGTGTTTCAGTGCTAAGCCACGATTCATTTATCGCAATTATATCATAGTCTTTACAAGCAATTAAA
Organism: Bathynomus jamesi; assembly: GCA_023014485.1. NCBI lineage: Eukaryota > Metazoa > Arthropoda > Malacostraca > Isopoda > Cirolanidae > Bathynomus > Bathynomus jamesi. Next base: position 1,091,537 of record JAJOZX010000539.1, read on the forward strand.
GAAAAAAATTCGTTTATTTTATTTCGTAGGCTACGAGCATTTAAGGATAGAACCTTCAAATTGTTTGTAATTGCGACAACTTCGCGAGCGCAGTGGAAATTTATGGAATTTACGCTGGGACCGTTCGAGTTACGGCAGCCTGAAAAGAAGAGACAGTATTATGAAATAGTCTTCCTAAACGCGCAGCTCCTACGTCATTAAGATGAAGTCCATCTCCGAGGAACAAGTCCCTCCTGCCGCAGAAACTGTTCCAAAAATTCGCAAAATGCACTCCTTCCTGTTGGCAAAGAGACTTTAGGTTATTGTTAATATAGGTCGCCTTGCTGTAGAAATCGTTACGATGGATAATTCGAGGAAGTATACCTGTTAAAACAATCTTATTAGTTTTTCCTTTAATCGCTCTAGTAAGTCCCTGTACCTAGCCAGCAGTTCTTCCGATCTAGAATTTAAAACGTTATTAGTACCGACATGAATAACATACGTTGTGTCCTCGGAGGTACCATCTGTAAATTGGTCAACACTATTAGTTATATCCTCCACCCTTGCACCAGGGTAGCAGTAACGGCGCCTACGACGAGGGTTTCTCCCACAGAATTCCTCGAGCTGTCCTCGAACAATGGAATCGCCAACGAGTCGTATTTCCGGTTCATCATCATCTTCAAACCTAAAACAGAAAACTTATTGTTTGTTATTACTGGTAGACATGTCTTAGGTTTTCTCAATGGGGCTCCATTACGCACTCGAACGAAGGGTTGGGAACTAGGAGAAGAGAGAGGGCTATTAATACTATTTATATTATTAATAGAAACTGAGGCAGGAGCATCAGTGTATTTGAGATGTACTAAATGAATTAGTCTTATCAGGATTAGTAGTGTATATGTTACCGGCAAACTCCGACGAGACGGTAAACCACAGATTGTCTAGGCATTCCGCGGATTCCCCGTCGATATTTGGCAAAGACCGAAATATTCTTTTATTTCGCACTTTGTCTAAATCTTAAGAGGCAATCTGAGGAATGCCTGCATGGAATTAGTCAAGGTCCAAAGTAAAGTATTATTTCGGACTTTGCTTGGAATTCAGGCAATCTACGAAGTGCCTAATAAACAGGTTTCAACTTTTTATTTCGTACTTTGTTTAAATCTTAATTAACAGGCAATCTGAATAGTATTAATTAAAACTCATTTATTGCAGCAAGAATTAGCATTATGGCATTTTGAATTGCACAAAACCTTCATTTTGCAATTGCAAGAATTAGCAACGCACTTTTTGGTGCAGTTGCACCTGATAAAGCCCTGTCCTCTAAGCAAAGACTCATGACTGTTAATAGTTCGCAAGGAAATGGTTGACTCGGGAACATCTGATTTAAGGAATACCTCTTTGCATGGTTGTATTTGATTATACCTCGCTTGGTTCCTATTTTATAATAACCTTCTTCTGTTACATCCATAACAACTCCAATTAATTTATGGGGGGTCTCCTTTACTCCTATCAATGTTAGGAATCAGAATTGTTACGAAAGTGCCGATTTTGATTTCTGGAAACTGTAGGTTAGATATCGCTGAAACCTGTTTATTAGGCACTTCGCAGATTGCCTGAATGCCAGGCAAAGTCCGAAATAACACTTTACTTTGGACCTTGACTAATCCTATGCAGGCATTCCTCAGATTGCTTCTTAAGATTTAGACAAATTGCGAAATAAAAGAATATTTCGGTCTTTGCCAAATATCGACGGGGAATCCGCGGAATGCCTAGACAATCTGCGACGGTTTACCGTCTCTTCGGAGTTTGCCGGTAACATATATACAAAGGCCCTAAAACTATGTTTGAGGTAGACCTGGCTAAACTCCGGAGACGAATGCGTAGCCTAGTTGCTTGCAAATAATTTTTAAAAATATTTATTCAGACGTAGACAACATAAAAACTTAACTGCAATAGGCCTATTCAGTCTTTAGTCAGACTACAGGCCCGTCATTAGTGGGAGTTCGGGGGGTTCAACCGAACCCTCTCCCCCCGTTTTTCAGCTAAGTTTTTTTTAATCTCATACATGTTAGCAGATATTAATTTATTTGTATAATTTTTAATGCAATTTTATTTAACCTGGCCTTAAGAGCTGGGGTCAGTGCACACATACACACATACACATTATATACATATATATATATATATATATATATATGAAAAATTATTTCACGAAAGTGACACGTGAAAAGTATTTATGATGTCATTAGACGAAAGCGCTTGAGCACCCCTTTGTGTTTCTTTTTTCCTTCGTGGTTTTATTCATCATATATATATATATATATATATATATATATAAGCGTCGTTCTTTACGTTAATTATACTGCGTGTTTGCAGTTAAATGTATATATATATATATATATATATATATGATGAATAAAACCACGAAGGAAAGGAAACACAAAATGGTGCTCAAGCGCCTTCGTCTAATGACATCCTCAGGAACACTGAAGTACATAAAAAGGTTAAGCCTATATATAGGTTACAGAAAGAAAAAAAAGAAAAAATAAATAACATACACACACACACACACATATATATATATATATATATATGTGTCCTCAGTGTTCCTGAGGATGTCATTAGACGAAAGCGCTTGAGCACCATTTTGTGTTTCCTTTCCTTCGTGGTTTTATTCATCATAAATATTTTTCACGTGTTACCTTCGTGAAATAATTTTCATATATACATACATATCTATATATACAAATACATACATACATACATACATACATATATATACAATAAACAGAGAAGTAAAAATAAAAAAAAATAAAAAATTATTAAAAATTAAAACCTTAAAGGATTACCAATGAGGCGTACAGATTTGTAAGGAAAAATATCGATTTTTAGCACAAGATCAAATGGATTATAAAAATACAAATTTATACTGGAACTCTGCCCGGGTTTTAACACACTGCTGCCTATGGTCAGGTTTCGATATATATAAAAAAAAAAATAAAATGCAAATTAAAAGTTAATCGATTTTTAGCACAAGATCAAATGGATTATAAAAATACAAATTTATACTGGAACTCTGCCCGGGTTTTAACACACTGCTGCCTATGGTCAGGTTTCGATATATATAAAAAAAATAAAATGCAAATTAAAAGTTAATAAAGTAGAAGACAAGTTTACCAAAGATTTAATGTTTTACCCTTCTTATCTAAATCTGTTTTAAAGGAATTCAAAATAACAGGATCGAGTTGAAAAAGACCTTTGCTTATGTTGAAGTTATTTGAAAGTTGGATAATGGCAGACTCAAGAATATTTCTATTAACAATGTTGCTTGAATGGAATAAAACTGAAGCATTATTCCAATCAATACAGTGGGCTAACTCTGACAAATGGACAAAAAGGGCACTGGACAACTGTCCTGTTCTAACGGAATATTGATGCTGTTTTATACGTGTGTGCAAATCCTTTCCCGTCTGACCTATGTAAAA